>VDFB02274714.1:37095086-37172348 GCA_007258455.2 Sequoia sempervirens | reverse complement strand
AAAAAATTCCTAAGGGGGAATTGATACTTTGTACCTTCTGTGGGCATATTTTTGACTAATTTTCTTTGTCACAATGCGACATGCTACATTATGACAAAAAGGGGCAAAATATACACATAAAAATGACCAAGGCCAACAAGCTCTATTTTACCACTTTCGTCCTAGCATAATTATGACATTTAATTATGTCCTTGGTCCACATTCATCTATTAATTAAATAATTTATAATTGTTTAATTAATTCATATCTCTTTTATTCTTCATGATTATTAAATAAATAAATTATATTTATTAATTCAATATGTCACTAAGGGTCTATTGTCCTCTTACAATTAAATAAATTTCTTAATTTTTTTAATTACCTTTATTCATTTATGTTTTCATGATTATTAAATAAATGAATCTCATAATTAAATCGATTTATTAATTTATTTAATTATCGGTCATAATCCTCTAAATTAAATAATTATCTTCAATTATTTAATTACCTAATTTAATATTTCTCTAATTTTAAATAAATTAATTATTTAAAATGATTCCACATTATTAATTGTCACTTCATTTTAGTAAATAATCTGAAAATCAATTATTTACTATTACACAAAATCCATATTTTTGAATTAATTTAATTAAAAAATGGTAATCTTCTTCCATAAATCAAGTAATTGAGTAAATTCTTGATTTTCCAAATCTACTTTTTTCACTTCAACCTTTATCTTCTTGATTTTTCAAATATTATAAATCAAGTAATCTTAATCTTCTTGATTTTCAAAATCTTTATATTTTTGGCTAATTTTCACGTTTATTCTCAACTGTCAATGTTATTTTCTAAAATTGCATCTTGGCCACTCATTTCATATTTTTTCCCTAACCCTGATTAGGGATTGTCACATGAAATCTCAACCATTGATTTTAGGCTTTGTCAGCTTTCAATCTTGTATGTCCACCCAAAATTGCATTTTCTATAAAATTCCAATTTGCTCACATTCTCAGGATGACTTCATGATTGCAAAACATTTATTCTTAGATTTTAATTGCATGATTTTCACTTAGCTTGTTTAATTCAATTTGCTTACACATAGGCATAGTCATTTTTCATAGTCATAGGCATAGTCTTTTGTCATTCAAATCCTTCAAAACTTGCATAGGGAATAGTCATAATCATTTGCTCACACATACAAATCTAAGGGAAACAATCATACATAAGGTGCTATGGAGGTAAATCATGGAAGCAACGAGTATCTGGTATAATCTTTCTTCTTTTTAAGCTTTCATTGTATTACATAGCTTCTTTGGGTTTTAGTATTGTTGATTTGATATGCTAACCCTATCTGAAAAAATACTCATTGATACAATAACATGACAATATACATCATACTCACTAATGCACTAATAGAAGGTCATGTCCCATTTGCAACCACAACACTTGAACACAAGTCAATACATCTTCATGACAATAAAGATAATCATAATCAAAATCATAATGACATGTCAACACAATAATAATATATTAGAATCAAGTATATACCCTAAAGGTAACCAAAGGACTCCCATCACATCATTATGTCAATAGCATGCATCCTAGAAATGGTCATTTCTAAACATACACACTTCTTGATAAACATATCCTTAAACATATATAATAAGTCCTATCCTAACCTTCATGCATAGTCCATAAATTCATAATATGCAACTTCAACTACTTAACGTCGTTAGCACATACCTTTAAATATCCCTATTATTTTACCTTCATCTCCAAGTTCCAAAGCCAATCTACCTACAAATCCATGGTGAGAATGGAGGGGCACTACAAAAAAGGAGAGACTATGAAATGATAAATAGAATGGATTAGAAGAACATAGAAGGTGTCTTAAGCTTTTTTTTGATATTAGAAGATCTTGGATGTGGATGGAATAAAGCTCAAATTGGGATGTAGATTAATCTAAGATTAGGATTGGATTTAAGCTCAAATTAGGATATTGGATTTAAGCTCATATTAGGATGATTAGAAGATATGATGTAATAGACTCCTAAATTCAAGGATGAAGCTTAAATGATGAGGAAAATTGTTGGATGGATGAAGGAAATATTATTGGTAGTCAACGAGATGAAAGTGATCATTTGGGGATGGATATGGAGAGGAAAATATGATTGTATTATGGTTTTGGGCTCAAAAAGTTGTAGGATAATTGTGATGAGAAGGATTGACTCTCTAGATTTTGGATGGGAAGAAGATTTGCCTCTATAGAGAGAGGATTTACCTCTTTAGGATGCAAATTCATCTATCTAAGATGTCAAAAAATCACCCTTGTAGGTAGCAAGATTACCTATTATTAAAGATGAGATCACATATGTAGATTAACTATACAAAAGGGTGTGCTGGACTGCCCAAGCAAGAAACAGAATCGCCTATCGGGAAAGGACTTAGTATGGATGCAGGGTGACATAATCACCTATGCGGGGGACATAATTTCCTATCTAGGTATATGTAAAGATGGAGGGGGTATGAAATCAGGAAAAAAATTGTGTATTAAGGGTGTGGATTCACCTATCTAGGGATGACATAGGAAAAAGGAAAAATTACCTCTTTTGGAAGCAGGATTGTGCAATGGATGGATTGGTGGGACAAGCAGATTCACCTATTGGGGGATGACTAACTAAACAGACTAGACAACACAAGATTTCCCCTTGGAGGGAAGGTTCACCAATCCAAAATGCAGATTCACCTCTTTGGGAAGCGGATTCACCACTGTGAAATAGAGCGACTACAACAAAGGAAGGACAAGAACAAACAAAAATAAACAGGTAAAGACAGAATCAAGAATGAAGAAACTCACTGGTATCGCACAATAAGACATGCAAAACACACGAAAAACCCTAGAATTAGTAGTAAAGGGTTACAAAATTGATGTAGGCCCACCACCCTAAGGGATTAATACTCTTTCATAATTGGGTGAGAACACCCTTTCTCATGAAGGAAGATAGGTAGAGATCTAATGGCACATGGTCATCAATAGATGCCACAGGCTCACCTTCTCTTTCTCCTCAAGAACTATCATAGTTCACCACAAGGATTTCTATCTCAACCTAATGGAGTATGTCATAAGTAGCTTTAAGGTACTATCTACAATCCTTGCACTACACCAACCACGGCTAGAACACATCCATCTTAAACTAAACTGAAAAGGAAACTAGGTGAGTCCTCGATACACCAGAAGGGTGTGTGAGGCACAACCATGAAAACTGACCCATCACAAGCATGGATTGGAAGTCCTAGTGAGGTACTAGAAACTTAGGCCAACCCTTTACACCTAACTAGGAATCACCATAATATCATTGCTCTGCTAGACATGACAAGACTAGAATGGGGTACAACTTTAGTTCTCCTCCCTTTATATACCCTGTTGGTAACACATGGTTGAGATCATCCCTCAAGTGATGAAATCCTAGGTAGGTCTCCTAAAGGGAGAGCATATGTCAATAGCTAACTCCAAAAATGGAAAAAAAGGTGTTAATTAACCCTTTAAAAAATGGAAATATGCCTAGATTAGTTTGGGAAATCAACTAATTACGGTCTTCAATTGCTCATCCTATAGAAGATTTATTAGTAGTTTAATACTCCGGTATTGGACAAATGATGACAAGCTGCACAAGAGGATGATTATATTTCAAATAAAATGATGAAAAAAATATGAATGTTAGCCCAATGGGGGGAACACCTAACCCAATGAAAAGGGGGGTGCCATGGGGCAGAGTCCCCAAAGCAAATTGTTTTTTGATAAAGGAAAGTATAAAGCATTGTAATATTTTTATCAAAATTTGATGTTTTTATACCTTCTATAGACCACGTAGATTCACCATAGTAAATGGAAGATTCACCCTTGTGCATTGCAGGTTCATCCATATAGAGTGTAGGTTCACCTATGTGAGTATGAGTAGATTTTCCTCTGTACCTAGCACAATTGCTAGTTTAGGTTGTAGGTTCACCCAAATGCAGAATTGCCTATTTGGAAAGAGGCGGATGCACCTTCACCTATGTTGATGTGGGTTAACATATTTGAATGTAAGTTCACCTCTTTAATTTTAGTTCTAGATAGTGAAGTGTGAATTTTCCTATTTAGAGGAGGGGAAAATGCATGATCACCCATTAAGAGAGTCGGTTTGCCCCTATAAGTAGGCAGATTTTCCCATCTAGGTGAATTCACCCCTGCATGTTTGGTGCTAGATAGTGGAGAAACAATTCTCTTATTTGAAGGAGGGGTGAATGTGCAATTTCCCATTTAGAGAGAAATTTGATGTAAAGGACAAACATTCTAATTGAAAACAAACCCTAAAGGCAAGTTGTTCCTGCATGTTCTCCATTGTTGCACCTATGAGCACTTTCCTTGACCTTAGTATTGAACTTTCTTAGACACTTTGTTCCAGCATACTTTGAGATAGTGTAAAGAACATGAAAAACCTATCTAAGAGCCTTAAAAGACCATGACAAATTTCTAAGTAATGAAAGACAATGTAACCATTCATGAGACTTTCAACATTTGTATTGCTCAACATAGAAGAGATGATTTCAATGAACAAAGGAAAGCCATCATGTTATGTTTCAACTCCTCAAAACTGACTTGGAGGCATCTTTCCAACATTCTAAGGGTGACTCCAATAAGTTTTCAATGCATAGATTCATACCTAGTCCCTAACTTGTTTGGACACCAACATTTCCTTATGACTATGTAAATAGTCATCTTGGGACAGCCACAAAAAAGCATGTATAAACCCTTAGAAAACACTCAAAACTATTGATTTACGTCTAAGATACCCCTCTCCACATTCCCTTGCCACCATTTGTGACCAACAAAGCAAGTTAGGTTTTCTTTTATTAAGCTTTATATCTCTTTGCTACCATATAATCTGTTACATGCAAATAATAGACCTATTGTCCTTTCAAAGCACGTGTGAACTTCAATATCCTTCCCTGCAACCTTGAATTATGATATAACACATGTTATATATCTCTCCACCCATTTTGGTGATTTTTCACTAGTGGAGGGTCGAGTTACACATTTATTTATGCTCACTGCTTATCTTAGGTAGGATTTTAGGCATTTCTAGTAAAAATGCAATAACTTTTAAAATACTCAATGAAAATTGATGCTACAAAAAGGAAAATAAATTATATTCATATAGTAACACGGTGCAATCATTTTTAGATCAATACATGAGTAGTATAGGCTGTACCAAGTAATAGAAGTTGACTGCAATGTTGAAAATCACATGGAAAAACTTTCTTTCATTAACAAAACTTCAAAATCAGCATCCTCCATCTAACCTTGGAGGGAATATACATGCATTTTTCAACCATTTTCAACTATATGTAATGTTTCTCTCTTGGTTTGTAACAGTTGATTTTTTCCCACCTTGCCAAAGTTGCATGACAACTTTTAGAAACTTTTGGACAACTTTAACAACATTAATAACTTTTTACATTTTAAAACCAATGGCCCTATAACACACCAAAAATGGATTAATATTAGCCCACATGGTCCTAGACGACCTTATTAGACTCCAAAACCCACAAAAAAATTAAAACCCAAAAATAATAAAATTATGCCTAATGAGGTCTTGATGCCCCTGCATCCTACACCCAAGGGGAAGAAAAATAATGTCCCACTTGAGTGCAGATCTGCAACTACATATCCATGTTTGATAATATTAGAATCAGACATCCAAGTAGCATCTTGCATAAGAGGCCCCTCCATTTGACCAAATATTGAAGATATGTTGTGTTTCTTGTCTTCTTGAGTTCCTTGGTATCAAGGATGCACTCCATCTCTAGAGGTTTGTTGGGAGTGATGAGCCTAGTTTTTGGTCCAATTTTGGGTAGAATCTATAGTTTATTTGCTAGCAGTTGTCATGGACTTTAATGTTAAATGTTGATATTTTCATAGTGTTTCCCTCAAACCATAGACATTGGGCTTAATCCTATCTCTGCAAGTTCTAATGACATTGGCATATTATGTGGATTATCTATATTGATTTTGCATGTGGTTAATGAATGTTACTTAAGGTGCTTATAGATGTGCAGTTATTGTGCATACTAACATTGCAATGCAGATTTAATTTGAGGATGCTAAGTTGAGGAAGGCACTGCCAGCTAGGCATGCACCATAATGTCCAGCAAAGGAATTGCTCAAGGTCAAAGGAGGTTGATAGCAGAATATTTCTCATGCAACCGAATGTAACCGCCTTGTAGTGGACTTTAATGATTGAGAAAACATAGGTGTTACTGTTGTGCTAAATTTATGTTTGGACCTACGTGTTTGACTATATTCCTTGCACGCATAACTGTTGCCACTACACTTTCTTTGTTTTCCCTAAATGGAGTCCTCCTAGTTGTGGAGTTGACCGCCTTGTTTAGCTATAGTATAAATGAAGATTTGATGCTCCTTCCTAAGGAGGTTGCATGATTTGATATTGTACTTGCACTCTCAAGTTTTGAGTAATACAAAAACATTACTCTTTTGTACTCATGATTTATAGTGAATAAAATAAAGTTCTAAGTTTGAGCATCTGAGTTCTTATTAGTTTTAGAGGATACTTATCCAAGGGGGCCCACTTGGTGAGTAATCTATCTTCTTAGTTTAGTATTATTTTAGTATTACTTGTTGTTTAGAAATTAGTTATAAATCTGGCACCAACTATTCCTACAACCACTAGAATTCCATTTTGTGACTATTCTTCCAGCCAAAGCAGATAGAGTAGTGCCCCGTTTGTTGCTTATATTTTCACTACCATTATAAATTTTAGTTTTATGTATTTGTTGATTGATGATTGGAATTTATGGTTGGCATTTATGGTATTCCCTTCTAAGCAATTTACTTTTAGCATTGTGAGTTCCTTAGCTGTAGAATGAAATGGCTACTTTGAGTTCCTAATGCACATACTGTGCTGACCCATTTCATGTTCATGTCCCTGGGTTGAACAGTTAAATGCACCTTCATGATGATTGATAGTGAGTGATACCACATGCATAGAGGAAGGAGAAGGGAAGCTTATGGGAGATTCCTTCCTAACAATCCCAATCAATTATAGCTAGTTGAATATCAAAACCTACCAAGAGAAGAAGAAGAAGATCCACACCCCTTTGTTGATGCATTTCCTGATATGACTAGCTCTGAAGTCTCCTTTGAAGACCAAAATAAGCTTGAGAACCCCTTTGCTTTGGAAATACATCAAGTAGGCATGGGCGATGCAAATAGGAACAAACCTAACCAACCAACTTTTCCTTTCCCCATTTCCCATCAAAATGAAGTTGAAAACATCAAGAACATCCCTGCTTCAGCACTCCCCAATTTGTATGGACTTGTCATAGAAGATCCTAATACCTTTTTATTTGAGTTTGACATACTCTGCAAGAGTTATGATTATGCTATTGATGCCCATAGTATTAAGTTATTTCCTACCACTCTGAAAGAGGCTACACTAAGATGGGTCATGAGCCTAGGTAGAAATACTATGGAAACTTGGGAAGACATGAAGATAAAATTCCTTGAGAAATACAAGGAATATTGCAGGGGAAACGACATGAGAGGATGTGAGATTTTCAAGATGCAACAAAAGGAAGATGAGAGCCTTGAAGATTACATTGCAAGGTTTCTATTTTTCCTACACAAATCTCCACACCATACACTTAATGAAGACTCAAAAAAATTTCTTTTCCTGAGAGGAATCAATGATAGTTGCTCTGATGCCTTGGACCTCATGGGAGGAGGAGATATCTCCCAAGTTCCTTGGGAATATATCAAGAAAATATGCCACTCTAGGGCATCTTCAAAGAAGGGGAGAGTTTACCAATCTTTGATGGGTAAGCCAACTACCAGTGGAGTTTCAAGAGTGAAGATTACTCATTTTTTGGTAGACTTCAAGAAAGACATTATAAATAATCTAGCTACTCAGCTAGATACACTTTAGGCAAAGAAGAAGCAACATGAGGCAAAGGAAATGTTGACAGAGTATTGCCTCCATTGTAGACAAAAGAAGAGGGACTGCAGATGCAAGATGGTAGCTAACCTTGAAAGCAAGCAGATTCCACCTGAGTTCAAGAAAATCCATATTGAAGAAGACCAAGTCTACTATGTTGCACAAAGGAAGCCTTTGGCTCCAAGACAAGGTATGCCACCAGATCCACTATCCTATGTTGGGCCATATTTTAATTCCTATTCATCTGGTAACTAATGGTAGTCCCCATATCCATCCAGCTATGGAGGATATCCACCACAACCTTGGAGTAACCCTCTAAATTCTTGGCCCAATCATCAAAGTTCTCCACCCCAGTGGAAACAACCTCATGGGAATTGATAACAATTTCAAGGACATTGGAAGCCACCTCCAAGAAATTAGCAACAAATCAATGGAGAGGAGGACAATAATGGCCTACCCAGAAAACTAGTTACATGTAACAACCTTCTCAGCCCCAAAAACCTACTATAATGCCTCCACCTACTAATCCAAGCTCAAATGCACCTAAACCTACTCAACTACCAACTCAGCCCATACCCAATCCAAATAACAAACCACAATAGTAGCTTGCATACTCTTCTGATTCAAATCAATTCTTTGCATATGTTGTGAGTGTAAGTTACATACACTTGCGTTCAAGAACTACTCTATCATCCCCTTCCAAGTCCATTATCACTGAGCTCCTTGTGGAAGAGGAAGAGGAGCCTCTAAATGATCCCATTCAACCAATTGTGCCTAAAAATCTTGAACCAGTCCAAGTCAAGTAGACTGAACAAGAACCACCATTTCCTTAGAGATTGGGAGTTTACAAGAAGAAGGAAGAAAAGGGGATACAAATTTTTATATCTTGGATCAACTGAAGCATATATGTGTCCAGATACCTCTATTTCAGGCCATAAAGGATGTTCCAATATACAAGGCAATGAAGGAAGCATACCTCAAGAAGCCAGGTAAGAAAAAGGACACAAATACAGTTCATGTGGTGGGATAGCTAGCTTACATCATGCTAGGAAAAGTGACTATCCCCAAGTATAATGACCTAGGTAGTCCTGTGGTAGCAGTTGTTATAAATGGGGTCCAAGTAAAGAATGCTCTGATTGATTTAGGGGCAACAATAAATGTAATGACCAAAGACATCCTACAGTAACTAAATGTTGCAAGCATGAGATCTACTCCTACTATCTTGTAGCTTGCTGATAGCTCTACTATTAAGCCTAATGGTGTAGTGGAAGATCTTATGGTATTTTTAGACTCCTGGGAGTACCCAACAGACTTTATTATTCTTTCTCCTAAAGCTACACTAGGTGGGTATCTCATTATTCTTAGAAGGCCTTGGTTAGCAACTGTAGATGCATACATTGGATGCCGATCAGGTGACATGAACATTTCAGATGGGAAGAGCATGAAATTTTTTATTCTTTATCCTCTTGCTTAGCCATCTCATGATGAAGATAATCCTGTATGGCCACATGTTGGTGAAGAGGCTAAGGAAGTTAATTTTGTGGTGCAACTTATGATGCTAGGAAAAATCTCTTTCATGCATCTCCAAGATGAGGATGAAGTATTGGCTAACATCATTCAGAACCATTGTGAAGTGGAGGAAGTATCATCTTCTCATTTTGCTACTCTAGTCAAGATACTTTTTCCTATTGTTCCTGCAACCACTGTTCCTACAGACATTCTTCTTGCAACCACTCTTCCTGTAGCCACTGTTCCTGTAGATAGACTTCCTACAGCAACAGGTATGTCCCATACATTTCTACCATCTAAAATAATGGTACCATGTGTTAATGAAGCAGCCATGATAGAGTTAACTACACAAGTACATGTGTCAGAAGGGAAATATCTGAATGTTAATAGTAAACTAAGTGAAGAACAATAATTGTTATTGGAAAATTTATTAAGGACCCATCAACATGGATTTGCATGGGATTATCATGATATGAAGGGATTGGACCCTAAAATTTGTACACATAGAATTTACATTAGAGATGATTTCACCCCAGTAAGACGGACACAAAAAAGAATTAACCCTACACTAAGAGAAATTGTAAAAGGAGAACTGCAGAAATTACTAGATGCAGAATTTATCTACCCCATTTCCAATAGTCAGTGGGTGTCTCCATTAGTGATTGTACCCAAGAAATGAGAGAAATGGAAAGTTTCTATTGATTATAGGGAACTTAATGCTGCCACCAAGAATGACCACTTTCGCTTATCCTTCATTGATCAAGTTTTGGACACACTTGCAGGAAAGTAATACTTTTCTTTTCTAGATGGATTTAGTGTCTACAACCAAATCCAAATTGCACCTAAGGACCAAGAGAAGACCACATTTACCTATCCATGGGGGACCTATTCCTATTTGATACTCCCATTTGGCTTATGCAATGCACTTGCAACCTTTTAGAGGGTATTCATTAGCATATTCTCAGACATTTATCATGATTGCATGGAAATTTATATGGATGACTTTACCACTTATGGTTTTGATTTTAATCAAGCATTGGAAAATATCAGGTGAGTTCTACAGAGATTTGAAGACCAAAAATTTTCCTTAAATAATGAAAAGTGCTTCATGATGATGCAGGAAGGTATAGTTCTTGGACACGACATCTCCCACAAGGGAATTCAAGTAGATCCTACAAAGATTGAGGTAATCACAAATGTTACCACACCTACAAAATAGAAGGATTTTATGAGTTTCTTGGGTCATGTAGGATATTATAGGCATTTCATCAAGGATTTCTAGAAGGTAGCAGCACCATTGTATACTCTTCTTGCTAAAGATGTTGAATTTCTTTGGACTGAAGCCTATGACAAGGCATTTTTTGACTTGAAGGTAGCTTTGACTCATGCTCTTGTACTCAAAGGACCTAATTGGGAGCTTCCTTTCCACATACATACTGATACATTAGATTATGCCATAGGAGCAGTCTTATAATAGAAATAAGGAGTGTTGAAAATTCCATTTACTTTGTTAGCAAAAATTTACAAGGAGCTGAATTCAATTATACAGTGACAAAGAAAGAAATGCTAGCAATAATCTATGCATTGAACAAATTCAGACATTACATAATAGGCTACCAAATATTTGTGCACACTGATCATGTAGCCATTAGATATCTCATGAATAAACCTTTGATCATGGGTAGCCTGGAAAGATGGTTATTTTTGATGTAGGATTTTGATATAACCATTGTGGATAAGCCAAGGAAGGCCAATGTTGTTGCAGATTTTCTTTCAAGGTTGACTACATCAGAAGATAATCAACCCATAGATGACTCTTTCCTTGATGAGCATCTATTCTCCATCAATTTACAAACACCCTGGTATGCTGTCATAGCCAATTATTTGGTCACAAGTAGAGTTCCTTCTCACTTCTCTCCAAAAGAGAAAAGGGCACTCATTGAAAATTAGTTTCCTTTCTCTTGGATTACTAGATGTTTGTTTTATATTGGACTAGACCATGGAATGAGGAGATATGTGAGAGAAGATGAGACATATGACATTTTCCATGCTTGTCAGAATGAACCATGCAGAGAACACTTTGTAGCCAAGAGGATAGTAATGAAGATTTTGAAAATAGGATATTACTAGCCAACACTCCACAAGGATGCAAGAAGGTATACCAGAAAATGTGATAGATGTCAAAGAATAGTCAGACCAACCAGATTTGATGAGATTCCACTTTGCCCTTAGGTAGTAATCACTCCCTTTGACAAATGGGGATTGGATTTTGTGGGACCCATTGACCCTCCATCAAATGGTAAGTCTTATATATCGGTATGCACTGATTATGTGACAAAGTGGGTAAAAGTTAAGGTCATGAAGCATGCAAGAGATAACAAGGTTGCAAAATTTCTTTGAGGAGATTTTCACAAGATATGGAGTCCCAAGAGAAATAGTGACTGATCAAGGGGATCAATTCACATGAACCATTGTTGCAGCACTAGTTAATGAGTACAACATAAGGCATAGGAAGTCTACTCCTTATCACCCCCAGGATAATGGCCAAGTTGAGGTGACCAATAGAGAAATTGAAGTCATTTTGACCAACATGATAGCTATTCATAGAAATGATTGGGAAAACAGATTACTAGAAGTTGTTTGGGCCTATAGGACAATATGGAAAATAACTACAAGCTTCACTCCATTTGAGTTGCTTTATGGAAAGATAGCCATGGTGCCCATTGAATTTGAATATAAAACTCTTAGGACTACAGTAGATTTGGGGATGGATATTTTTGAGGCATAAAGAGAAAGAATCATGCAGCTAAATGCTTTGGATGAGATAAGAAGAGCAGCCCTGCAACATACAAAGGTAGTGCAGAATTAGAGAATCAGATGGCATGACAAATTTATCAAGGACAAGAAATTCCAACTAGGAGATTGGGCCTTACTCTATGACTCAATATATCAGGACAATGCAGGAAAATTGTAGACAAGGTGGCTAGGACCATATGAAGTTGTTGTGGTATTTCATAATGGAGTTGTTCAGCTTATTACCATTGAACCTGTCAAATTCAAATTAATTGTCAATGGTCATCACCTCAAATTATATCACAAGCCAGCTTCCAAAGAAGAGTTCCTGCACTAATTCACCCAACATTCAACACCTGAGCTTCCTGTAAATGAAGGAAGTGAACCTAGTGTCCCTCTTTCTAGCTAATTAAGGTACATACTTCTCATAATAAAGACTTATACTCTTATGGAATTACATTTCTTCACCCATCCAACCATTCACCCATCCATCACCACCTTTCTCTCTCTTCCATCACTTCATTCCACCTCACCTCATTTTGCTTCATCTTCATTAATTGCTCAATTTATTCTCTAAAAGGTGAGCGATACTTTTTCCACAATCTTTGCAACAAATCCTCCACACATTCAGGTATGTGCGCATTAATTGCTATCTTTTAATCATCTTTCAAGTGCCTTCATTTAATCACTGTATGTTAGTATAGACATTTACATAACATGTCATTACTTCCTATCAACTCACCACTCCCATCTCGCATGCATGGACACATGTCCAAATTCAGGTTGGGGGGAAAGAAAAAGAAGCAAATATATTGCTCATGTGTCAATTTATGTTAGGCTACATCAAAAAAATTAAAATGAGCCGATTTGGAATCTGAGTGAGAGGACAACTTGCATGTGTGAAGTGAAATTTATTGCAACCACCATTTATTCCCATCATAATTCTCCTTTATCACTCCTTTTCTTGCCATTATTGACTCTGTCGTAATCTTGAGTTGCAAGCAAAAAAGGTGAAAAAAAAGAAGGGAAAATTTAGTCAATATTGTCACTAGAAATTTAGTAGGTATTGCAAGTAGGTGAACTTGATTTTTAGATGGGAATTGTAGGAAAGAAATCATAGAGAATTTGTTTGATTACAAACAATGGGAGGTGGGTTAATTCAAAATGAACCCACAATGCATGATGTTTTATTGCAAGATGCACAATTCTTGGCTGAATTTAGAAACTATGGATGGTTAGATTGCTTCCTCAAGCTGGATGGATTTGATGAAAGAATTTCCCTTGAATTTGCCCAAAAATTTTCTGAAGGGAAAGCCACAATAAAAGGATTGGAAGTTGTGACAACTGAGGGAAGAATTACATAGGTCATAGGGTTATCGGCTGATGGTGAAAATTGCCTTGCTTCCAGAGATGCCAGATCAACTAGGGTTGAATTTACAGAGCTGAACGAACCCCCATTGAGCATAGATAAACAAGGTGCAAAGAGAATGTCTGTACCTGAGCCATGGAAGTAGATAGATTTTTATTTTATCAAATAAATCACCTGTGAGGGTCACTAGTCAAATTTGCATTCTATGCACTTCAAGCTTTTGAATCAGATGAGGCACGAAGAGAGGATGAATGTGTTTAATGTGTTATACAATCTTCTCTCAATCATGATGTCTGAGACCCAAAAAGGTAGGGGTAATTCAGTTTCCCACCATTGTTTGATTAAATTGCTAGTTGAAAAGTCTCTACATGATGTATTTGGAATGACCTAGGAAGAATTTATAAATGTTGATCAAATTAGACCTAAGCACTTGCAACCTTGGGTTTTACCTCAACCTCGTAGGTCTATTAGGAGATTGAGTACGGCTGAAGCCACTCTTGGTGCTTCAACCTCTGGCGTAGGCTCTAGTGTGAACCATCCTATAGCAGAAGAAACTATAGAAATTAGTTCTTCTAATGACGATGTTCCACTTGAAACCCTGATGAAAATTAGGGCACAATAGAGAGAAGTAGAAATGAGAAAAGGGAAGGCTAACACACATCTTGTTGAAAGAAAGGTGCCAAGTTCTAAGAAGAGGAATGCTGACATTGTTCATCCTCCAGCCAAAGAAAAATGTGAGAGACCTCCTAGGAAATCAAGACTAGCCGGGCTAGCGATTGGTATTGTGTGCAAGTGAAATCTCCTAGTCTAAAATGCAAAATGAAATGAAATACAAGCAAGGGAAAACGCAAACAACACCTCGAGATAAGCCTAAGTTGAACTCAAACAAAAAAAAGAGAAAATAACAATTATACCTTTGTTCAAGTTGATCTTCTTGGTTGGCCCTTTGATGTTGATAATATGTGTGCTCCTTGATGGAAAATCATCTAAAAAGATATGCAAAATGATCTAGATGTGACGAGGATTCAAATGATGCAAGTGGGTATATGATAAGATGAACAAAATGAGTGCAAGATGAGCTTGAGGATTCAAAAATGGAGGATGAGAGTATGATATTTCTTGAGCTTGAGAGTTGGAGAGCTTGAATGGATGAGTTCCTAATGAGAAAATGAAGCCAAAAATCTTCTATTTTAGGGGAAAGACCTCTAGGGATTTTATTGGCTAGGATTTAGCCAACATGGGAAAGATGGAGGGCTATGGTGAGTTGAGGACTCACAAGCACTCACATCTCGCCATGTGGAAGAGGAGGTTTCACAAGGACAGGTGATGTGGAAAGAGGACATGTGAGATGGAGGTACTTGCAAGTACCTTGGGATTATGGGAGATTTCCTCAAAAAGGAAGTTCTTGTCCCCATATGAGGGTGATTGTAACAAGTGGGGAATTTTAGAAAGTCCTCTCTTATCATCATGGGGATGAGAGAAGTTTTTGGGGGAATAAATGTGAATTTAAAATTCATATGATTGGGGAGTACCCTAGGGATAATACAAGGTCCTCATAAATGAGTTCCTTGTCCCATGTGACTGGTGTGACAAGTGAGAGAATTTAGAATTTCCCAACAATTTGCACGAGGAAGAGAAATGCATTGAATGAACAAATGTGAATTTTAAATTTACATGGGGAAGAGGTCAAGGCTTAAAATATAAAGTACTTATGAAAGGTTCACTTGGGGGACATGCCAAAGATGGCATGTGATTAGATTAAGGTTGTGCAAATAGGTGATTAAGAAGATTAATGAAGGATTAGAGACAAGTGGCCAAATATGGAGGATATGACATTAATCTTGATTAAGGGTGTGCACATCCTAATCATAAATTAATTAAAATAATCCAAATTAGAAGAGGATTATGGAGTATGTGACAAGGAGAGAGAAAAGAAGGAATTTAAAATTGATTTAAATTCAAAAAGGCTAAATGACTAAATTAAATAAATTGATATATTTATTTAAATTATACAGGAAAAGATGAAAGGTAAATTATTTAATTATTGAATTAAATACTTTATAAACCTTAGGAAAAAGGTGAAATATGAATTAAATAGATCATTTAATTAATATTGATGAAATAGATAGATAAAGGAGTTGAATTTGACCATGTGGGAGTGGTCAAATTTGGATGTCTATAGGTACGCCTCCATAGGAAATCCCTAAGCCTAGTGAGACATCACATGAGGAACCTAAAGCTCCAATGGGGTAGGAGAATGTTGAATAAGAATACATATTTGATAGAGCAACAAATATAACACTGGCCAGTCTTGCTAACATTGTAGAAGAGTTTGAGGAAAATAAAGATTTCTTGCAACATGAACAAGAAGTCTTGTAGCAAGAATTCCTGCAGCAATAGTCAAAACCAGAGGAAGAGTTCCTATAGCCACAACAAGAACAAGAACAAAAGCCCCTATAGAAAAAAGTGGGAGAAGAAATAGTACCCCTACAGCCAAAAACAATTGGACAACCTGAGTCCATGCAGATAGTGCTATATGAAGAGCCACCATTGACAAAAAGACTGGTAGGAATTCATAATTCTCTTGATTTTATAGTACATACAACAATTTTGAATTTATGGAAAGAAATACAAAGGAGGGAGGAAGAATGGAAAAAGGGAAAAACAAAAATTGAAGAAGGAAATTCAAAAGAGGGATGAGGAGATTGAAGATAAGGATGCGTAAATTTCCACCCTAAAGCAAAGGGTGGATGATATGGCAACCTTGGTACCACATATTTTGAAATGTAGGACCCCTCCAAGGGTCTATGCTCTACACCTAAAAGAGAAATATCTCTCTTTTAAGCCATAAAGGATTGCCTCAGGTTTGAATCTTTCTATTGACACTCCTATTAAATTTTTCAATGCTTATAGGATTGCCTCACCTGAAATGAAGAATTTTTTGTGTGAGTTTTATTTGCATAATTAGGATGTAACTCAAGACCATGATTGGAATCCATTGTTGTGTGTTGGGGATGTCCAATTGAGGGAATTTATGTCTAGGTTGCAAAATGAGATTAGTTGGGGACAACAACATGGGGCTTATAAGCAATTGGAGTCTAGCATCCCTCTGCCCATTAGGGTTGAATAAAGCAACCCAAGGGATATTTATAGAGAATGGCACAAAATGCTTCTCAGACCTAGTTATGGCAATAGGATTATGCCTTGGTTTGAGGTAGCTTATAGTGAGTATGAGGTAAAGGCAACACAAAAGGAGGAAACTATGAGAAGATGTTTATCACAAAGATGGAATAGCCTAATTGATTAGTTGAAACAGGTTGAGCCTCATTCCATCCACAATTATGTTGCAACACTAAAAAGGATTGATAGGTATATTCATATTGGGAGAATGAGGGGGCGATTTTGGCTTCCCCTGATTTTCTAGCCACCCATTCTCATGTGGTACATGTCAAACTTCAAATTCTACTAGTATGACATTGTTGCAAAAAAATAGAGATGGAACAAATTTGACAGATTAGGAGGATTCTATTGGGATCCTGATTCACGCACAATAGCCACTAATGTTGGACAACTATCAATTGGAAATTTCAGAGCTTTGACCAAGTAGAAGAACAACCATTCCCCTATTGGAGAACCACCAAAATGTTGGTTTGTGTGGAGTAATGAGCCTAGTTTTTGGTCCAATTTTGGGTAGGATCTATAGTTTATTTGTTGACAGTTGTCATGGAATTTGATGTTAAATGTTGACATTTTCATAATGTTTCTGTCAAACCATATACATTGGGCTTAATCCTCTCTCTACTATTTTTAATGAAATTGGCATATTATGTCTATATTGATTTTGCATGGGGTTAATGAATGTTCCTTAAGGTGGTTATAGATGTGCAGTTATTATGTGTACTGACATTGCCATGTAGATTTAATTTGAGGATGCTAAGTTGAAGAAGGCGCCGCCAGCTGAGCATGAACCATAACATCCAACAAAGGAATCACTCAAGGTCAAAGGAGGTCGATGATAGAAGATTCCTCATGCAATTGAATGTAACTTCCTTGTAGTGGACTTTAATGATTGAGTAGATGTGGGCATTACTGCTATGCTAAATCTGTGTTTGGACCTACATGTCTGACTAGATTTCATGCACGTGTAACCGTCGTCACTCCACTTTCTATGTTTTCCCTAAATGGCATCCTCCTAGTTGTGGAGTTGACTACCTTGTTTATATGATAGTATAAATAAAGATTTGATGCCCCTTCCTCAGCAGGTTGCACAATTTGATATTGTACTTCCACTCTCAAGTTTTCAATAATACAGATACATTACTCTTTTTTACTCATGATTTACAGTGAATAAAATAAAGTTCTAAGTTTGAGCATCTGATTTCTTACTAGTTTCAGAGGATACTTATCCAAGGAGGCCCACTTGGTGAGTAATCCATGTTCTTAGTTTAGTATTACTTTTTGTTTAGTAATTTGTTAGAAATCTGGCACTGACTATTCCTGCA
Source organism: Sequoia sempervirens (assembly GCA_007258455.2). Classification (NCBI taxonomy): domain Eukaryota; kingdom Viridiplantae; phylum Streptophyta; class Pinopsida; order Cupressales; family Cupressaceae; genus Sequoia; species Sequoia sempervirens. Next base: position 37,154,202 of record VDFB02274714.1, on the reverse strand, counting down.
ACCACTAGAATTCCATTTTGTGACTATTCATACAATGAAAGTAGATAGAGTAGTTCCTTGTTTGTTGCTCAGATTTTCATTACTATTCTACATTTTAGTTTGCAGTAGTTGTTGATTGATGATTGGCATTTATTGTATTCCCTTATAATTAATTTACTTTCAACATTTTGTGTTCCTTAGCTATAGAATGAAATGACTACTTTGAGTCCTAGTGCACATACTATGCTGACCCATTTCAAGTTCACATCCTTGGGTTGAAAAGTTAAATGCACCTTCATGGTGATTGAAATAGCTATTTAGGTTAGATGTCCAATCTCTGAATCATAGCCGTAAGGGCTTAGTTATTAAATTATTGTAGGAGGCCAATAGGGAGGAAGGTCTTGATCAATCTATCATTTGTAAATATTTGGGAACCTTCTTCATTACCTGCAACAACATCCCCTTTGAAAGGGTACAAGTTAGATACATTAAATATAGGTGAAATGCCAATCCCACTTGGTAACTCAATCTCAAATGCATTAGGACCAAATTTGTGAACAACCCTACAAGGACCAATCTTTTTCATCTACAATTTGGAGTATTGTCCCATATTAAATCTCTTCTTTCTAAGATGGGCTAGAACCAAATACCCAACCTTGAAATGTACTCCTCTCTTCTTCCTATCATCTTGTTGTTTTTATTTGTCCACACTTCTCTATAGGTGGTCCTTGACTTGGTGAATCGTGGTCCTTGACTTGGTGAATCTCATTCATAGCCATAGAAAATTTCTCACCCTTAGCACCCATCCTCTCCATTCCATTGATATCCCTCAATTCAAAGACTCCTCTAGGCTGTAAACCATAAACAACTTCAAAAGGGCTCTTACCCACACTTCTATTCACTGAATCATTATATGATTTTTTTCTAGAGGCAAGATCAGATCTCATTGAGTAGAATGCTCTTTTGTAAGGAATATTAAGAGGTTACCAAGGCTCCTATTAAACACTTTGTTATTCCCATAATTTTGAGGGTGATAGGTAGAACTAAAACTAAGGTTAGTGCCAAGTTTCTTCCACAAAGTTCTCCAAAAACACCCAACAAACTTATTATCTTTGTCTGAAACAATACTCAAAGGAAAACCATTCATCCTTACCACTTCATTGAAGAACAAACCTGCAACATAAGAGGCATCATTCATGTTATTGCATGGGATGAAATGTGTCATCTTGGAGAACTGATCTACTACAACATAGATGAAATCAAAACCTCTAGGTGTTTTTGGTAAACCCATTACAAAATCCATACTTATAGATCCCAAAGGCCTATTTTGAATAGGAAGAGGCTGATACAAACCATCATTTGTGCTACTCCCTTTTTCCTTTTGATAAATAACACATTTCTCAACAAATTTCCTTACAGGGTAAACCCACAATAGTGGGTTACAATTTTTCGAACGAAGAAAAATTAGAAATGCTCATCAAAAAATTCAAAATGGTTTACCCCTTCTAATGAAGGGGGTTCGAATGAACCACCCCCCTTCTAATGAACCCCCCTTCTAATGAACCCTCCCCCCTTCTAATGAACCCCATTTTGCACCATATAAGGGGGGTTCGAATGAACCCCCCTTCTAATGAACCCCCTTTTTTCACCTTCCCCTCCACCATTTCAAAATTTATGCATTTTTTTGACTATCAAAGCTTGGGAAGGAGGTGCAAATGGAGTCAACTTGATAAAACAAGTTGGATGATTGTAGAGATTGAAACGTGCTTTCCAACAACTATAAATTCAATATATTTTGTTTTTATATTATATTATATTTTTTAGTTTTACTGAACATAGGTTTTTCACTGAACATCAAGTTTAGTGAAAAATCATTGTGGAAAAATATTAAATTTGAGAATTTTTTTTTTGAAAAATATATACGCCCTAGGTATTGGTGTCCTCGTTCTAACAAAAAAAATAAAATTGAATTTCAATACATACCAAAAAAGTTATGCGTGTCGAAGTGCACCTATGTCTAAATTGTAAATGTTTTGACTTCAAAACTTAATTAAAAAAAATATATTCAACAAAATGTTATGAAACAAAATGAAACCAATAGACACCAGTGTTAGCAACCTAAATTAAAAAGAATCAAAATTTTATCCTTTGTAGAAAAAAAGTTATGCATGTCGAAGTACATATCACTTTTAAAAAATGTTGTTTACTATTAAAAACTAGTTATCAAAGGAGACGCAAAAAAAAAAACAATTTAATTCCAATTTTTTTAAAAAAAATATATTTAAAATTTATAGAAAAAATCTCACAAATCACTAGTTTACATCATTTTCAAATTCCTAATAGTTTACCTACTATAGGTGTCAGAAAGTGAAGTTTTTTTTGAAAATGTTGATTTCAGTGTCAAGTTTGGCCAAAAAGTGTAACCCATTATTGTGGGATGACCCTACATCAGTTTGCATTTTAGGCCAAAAATAGTGTCTTCTTAGTTGCTCTAGGGTCTTCTTAAGACCAAAATGACTTGCAAGACTACCACTATGCTTCTCTTTTATCAAATTGTCTCTCATTGAACACTTAGGGACAAAAAGTTGTGCTACCTTGAACAAAAAACTATCTTGAATCAGATAATCAAGCCACTTGGCATTGTTGTTGCTACAATGCTACTTACAATATCCATATATGTCTTTGAAATCTACATATTCAAGATATATACCTTTCAAGGATTCAACTCCCACACTTTTCAACTAAATTTCCTACACTATTAGATCCCTTCTACTCAAAGCATCTGCTACTTTATTGAACTACCCCTTCTTGTATTTAATGGTGAAAGTAAAACCTTGCAAATATTCCACCTACTTAACATGCCTATGACTAAGTTTCTCTTGACTATTCAAAAATTGGAGGGCATGGTTATCAATATAGACTATGAACTCCTTGGGAAGTAGGTAATGTCTCACACTTTTTCAAGGATTGAACCAAAGCATACATCTCTAGGTCATAGGAAGAGTATTTCTTCTTAGCCTCATTAAGTTTTTCACTAAAGAATGCAATGGGCCTTCCCTCTTGAATCAACACTTCCCCTATGGAATATCCACTTGCATCACACTCAATAGTAAACAATTTATTGAAATTCGTTAAGGCTAATATGGGCTGCTCTATTACCCTCTTTTTCAAATACTCAAAACTCTTTTTAGCTTCACTATTCCAAAAAAACTTCTTTCTCTTATCCCCCTTTATGGTATCAATGATTGAAGCACAAACATGACTAGAACCCTTAATAAATTTCCTATTAAAACTTTCCAAACAATGAAAACTTCTTACCTCAACCATTGATTTGGGTGGAGGCCAACTTATAATAGCTTCAACCTTGCTTGGATCCATTTTCAAGGTTCCTTTTGTAACCACAAAACTAAGATACACCAATTTTGTCTTCATAAGCTCACATTTCTTTAAATTAACCATTAATTTCTCTTCATTCAATATTCATAAAACCAAATCCAAATGGTGCAAATTTTCTTCCTTAGTTTTACTGAAAAACAAGAATGTCATCAAGATAAACCACTACAAACTTACCAATAAAAGGCTTGAGAACTTCATTCATCAACCACATGAAAGTGTTGGGTAAATTTGAGAGAATAAAAGGCATCACAAGCCACTCATAAAGCCCTTCATTTCTCTTAAATGTTGTCTTTTGTTCATCTTCTGGTCTAATCCTGATTTGGTGATATTGGACTCTCGAGGTCTATTTTAGAAAAGTAGCATGCTCCACCTAGACAGTCCATCAAGTATTCCATCTGTGGAATGGGGAATCTATATCTAATTGTAATCTTATTGATGGCCCTAGAATCAATGCACATCCTCCATTCACCTCCCTTCTTTGGTGCTAGGATAGTGGGAACCAAACAAGGACTAAGTATTTCTTTGATTAGCCCCTTATCAATCAATTCTCAAACTTGTCTCTTAATCTCCTCACTCTGCTATGGTGTCATTTTACATGATTCCTTATTAGGAAAACTAGCCCCTAGTATGAAATCAATGTGGTGACTAATATCCCTCATAGGAGGCAATGTTTTTGGGAGTTCATTCACTACTATATCAACATACTTCTTTAAAAAAAATTGAATTTCCAAAGGAAACTCTTTCTTTTTTGTTGTCCCAACATACCTAGGTTTGACTATGGTGGAAAAACCTGTATTTTCCTCTTCCATGGCCTTTATGAATTCCTTCTCTCCTACCAACATCACATTGGATTCCACTTGTGGTGTTTTATCCTCATCTTTCAATGGCTTTAGGGTATATGAGACACCATCCTTCTCTATGACATATGTGTTATTTATACCATCATGCTTGGAATTTCTATCATATTTCCATGGTCTACCAAGAATCACATGACAAACATCCATAGGGATGATGTAACACAAGACCTTGTCCTTATAACTGCCTATATGGAGTTCTACCCAATTTTTTTCATTCACTAACACTTGCTGCCCTTTTTTTAACCAAGAAAATTTGTATGGAGTGGCATGAGGCAATCTTTTCAACTTTAACAATTTCTCTACCATTTCAACTGAAACCAAATTGTTAGTAATTCTAGAATCGTTGACAACCTTACAAAATTTACCTTAGAATTTGCATGTATTCCTAAAGAGTGACTTTATTTAAGGTGGTTCCTTCTCTATTGGCAATTTAATCAAGGTTATTCTCATCAATAAGGACTCTACAACTTTTGGTTTTAAATTTTGTGATGGTGATTTCACACTTTCATCATCATCTCCACCTTGTGCAATCTAATTTATCCTTTCACTCTTAAAAGAAGTAGATGGCTGATCCTTAGGGCACTTCCATGCTTGATGGCCTACAAATTTATTTCATTTGTAACACTTTCTGGTGAATCTACTTGAGCCTCCTCTATTATCAAATATTCCTCTAAAATTTGGTTTTCTTCATCTAAAGCTACCCCTTGAATCTTATGTTTATTCTTGTGATTTATTTGTCTCTTCTTGAGACCTTTGGGATTTTTCTCTACCAAAAAAAGTCTCTCTTCCTCTAAAATTTTTCCTTACCCTACCTCTACCTTTATTTACTTTTCTCCTTTTCAACTTTTCTTCAACCTTTATGGCCAATTGATAGCATTCTTCTACTATTCGTGGACTTATGTGACCGAGTTTATCTTGTAGGCTACACTTTAGCCCATTTAAATATCTTGCAACTTTGTCAACATCTTCTTCCATGTGGCCTAACCTAATTCTTAGTTTATAGAAATCTTCTATGCAAGTCTTCACATCCATGTCCTTTTGCTTCAAATTTTACAACCTTCTATATAGCTAAACAACATAATCACTAGGTAGCAATTTACCTTTCAATTTTGTAACCATTCTATCAAAAGATGTAATTGTTGCTTTTCCTTTATTTTTCCTCTCTTCTTGAACATAATCCCACCATAGGCATGCATGTACTCTTAGTTTTGTTCTTTCCAATCTCACTTGATTCCCCTCAAGTGTCTCCTCAAACTCAAAATACTTATCTAATTCTCCTATCCAATCTAGGAGTTCTTTTACCTTAGAACTATCATTCTTAACTGGCTTTAGCAATCTCTCCATCATCTTCTCTTCAACATCTATTTCTTCTTCTTGCTCTTATTATTCTCCCACTTCTTCTTCTTCTTGGTCATTCAAATCCCTTGTGAAAGCTCATCTACTCTGGTTGGTCTCAACTGATGTGAGTCTTACATCAAGGTTGTCCTTTATGGCTCTCAATTTTGGGGCAAGAGCATCTTTCACTTCTTTGATTATTCTTTCCACATTCAACTTAGGAAGCATCTTAGCCAACCTCCAAACTAAATTTTTTTTTTACCTCTTATTGTTCTTCCTTGCTCTAATATCAATTTGATGTAGAGGAAGGACATTCTAATTGAAAACAAACCCAAAAGGAAAGGTGTTCTTTCCTGTTCTCCATTGCTGCACTTATGCGAACTTTCATGGACCTTAGTATTAAAATTGCTTAGAGGATTTGTTCCATCATACTTTGAGACAATGTAAAGAACATGGTGGACATATCTAAAAACCTTAAATTACTATGAAAAATTTCTAAGAAATGAAACACAATGCAGCCATTCATGATACTTTAAACATTTTTATTGCTCAACCTAGAAGAGATGATTTCAATGAACAAAGGAAAGCCATCATGTTATGTTTCAAATCCTCAAAACTAAGTTGGAGGCCTCTTTCCAACATTCTAAGGGAAAATCCAATAATTTTTCAATGCATAGATTCATACCTAGTCCCTAACTTGGTTGGACACCAACATTTCCTTATGATTGAGTAAACATTCCTCTTGGGACAACCACAACAAAGCTTGTATAAACCCTTCACAAAAAATAAAACTATTGATTCAGGTCTAAAAGACCCCTCTTCAAATTCCCTTCATCATTTGTGACCAACAAGCCAAGTTAAGCTTTGTTTCATTAAGATTTATATCTCTTTGCTACCACACAGTTTGTTACATGCAAATAACATACCTACTGGCCTTTCAAAGCACATGCAAACCTCAATATCCTTTCTAGCAACCTTGAAGTATGATATAACACATGATTATAGACCTCTCCACCCATTTTGGTGATTTTTCACTGATGGAGGGTCGAGTTACACATTTTTTTATGCCCACTACTTACTCTAGGTAGGGTTCCAGGCAGTTCTAGGAAAAAAATGCAATAACTTTTAAAATACTTAATGAAAATTGATGCTAAAAAATAAAGTTAAAGTAGATTCACATAACAACATGATGCAATCATTTTTAGATCAATACATGAGTCATACATGTTGTACCAAGTGATAGAATATGACTACAATGTTGGAAATCACAAGGAAAAGCTTTCTTTCATTAAACAAACTTCAAAATAAGCTTCATCAATCCTCCATCTGATCTTGGAGGGAATATAGATGCATTTTTCAACCATATTCAACTATTTTTAATGTTTCTTTCTTGGTTTGTAACAACTACTTGATTTTTTGCCACATTTCCAAAGGTGCATGACAACTTTTAGCAACTTTTTGACAACTTTAGCAACATTAACAATTTTTTACATTTTAAAACCAACGACCCTCTAACACACCAAAAATGGATTAATATGATCCCGCATGGTCCTAGATGACCTTATTAGACTCCAAAACCCACAAATAACTTAAAACACAAAAAGAACAAAATTATGTCTAATGAGGTCCTGATACCCTTGTACCGAGGGTTCACCCTTGTAAGTAGGTGGATTCACCTATCTAGGCGAATTTTCCTTTGTGCACAGAAAATGTCCAAACCTAAAAAAATAAAACAACAAAAGTCGTCAAGGACCCATGATGTGGGTCCCACTAGGCAAGCCAAAAATGTGTGCAATATTTTTGCCTTATCTAAAAATGCATGAAATTCAAGCAAAAAGACAAAAAAAAAAGACAACACTTGAGATAAGGGCCTAAGGATGAAGTCCAACCTAAAAATGAAAGTAAACACATTTTTTACCTTGTTGAACTTGATGATTTCATTTTCCATGTTTGATGGCTTGATATGTGTGCTATAGGATAATTGTGATAGCATAACAACTTGATTTTTCTTGATTTTGAATGGAAAAAGGGTTGTAAGATGAAGATAGGTGATAGTGGATTAAAGATTGGCTATGGAGGTTGAATGAAGGCTTAAGATGAATGTATTAGAATGTGGTTGTACTGAATGTGGTAGAATGTGGTTAGAATGCAAAAATGGTTAATTGTTATTCATTTAGACAAGGGAGATAGGAATGCATGGTGGAGATTGAAAGGGGGAAGAAGATCAAGGGTTGGGAGAAAAGTTTGACCAAAGGAATTAAAGATTTGTTTTTAATGTGCACGGGATGACTAAAAGGAGTTAAAAATTCCTTAGAGGCATAGGGATAATTAAAAAGAATTAAAAATTACTTAAGGGTATGGAGGTTGCTTATCCAAAATGAGAAAGCAATAAATGGTAAAATGGATTAGGTGACTTAATCATTAGATTAAGTTGTTCAAATGAGGGGGTTAGGTGGAAGATTAGACTAAACAAATAGATTAGAAGCCCAGTTGCAAAAGTTGGAGGATGTGAGACCTCTTGATCATGGATTAGGAATGTGCACATCCCTAATGATAGGATTAGCAAGTGGATTAATCTCACGGGAAGATTAGGGAGGATGGGACATGTAAGGAATTAAATGAATAGATTATTTATTTAATTATTTGAGGAAAAGGGTAAAGCATCTAATTATTTAATTAAATACCTTAGGTATTTAGAGGAGTTTAGGGGTATTAATTAAATAAAGAAATATTACTTAATTAATGTGGATAATAGAATATTTAGATGAAAAGGGGTAAATTTGACCAAACGTAAGTGGTCAAATTTAGGTGTCTACTTTTACATTCTTAAGTTCACAATCATAAAATCAACAAAGTGTTGGATACAATTCACTATCATAACTATTGGTATATAGATCTAGGAACCATAAGTAGCACCATAAATAGTTAAAATTTGAATTTTCTAAAACTCTATCCAGGACAAGATGCCTTGGCACCTCTATCATACTATTTTTGGTTGAAAATTGAATTATTTTTCTGCTTATGTGTTCTTTTTATACTTTTGTAATCTAAATTTTGATTTTGAGTGTTGTGTTGTCTTTTTTTGACAATTGTATGTTCATATTCAATACACTTATCATTTTGAAACTCACATGATATTCACAACTTACTATCCTATTTCTAATACTTTAGTGAGTCGTTGTTCTAGACTTATGGCATCCCAATTGTTGTTAAATCCACTATGGATCCTTAGTCTTCCAATTCTTTCCTACAAAGTGTTGTCAATACTCAACCCATTTTGGAATCTATACCTAATGTTACTAGATACCAATGACAACCTTAGAATTTCCCATTTTTACAGATGTTGATACTATGGTTGTCCATGTACCTAAAGACAAATTGAAACAATTGGACAATGATTTAAAAGACTTCAATACTGTGTGATTACTAAATACCTAGCTAGTACAATGGTCTCTATGATAGATAACATGAGGAAAATAATTAATGATGATCAAGGATTAGAAATTTTGTATAGCCTAGCCCATATAGTTGATGCTAATGTACCTACAATGGCTATTTGTGCTCAAACTTTGAGATACAGTCAAAGTAAAGGAAGAAATCAAGTCTCCCTCCCTACATCTATAGCCTCTATTCCACAAACACAAACACAACTATTACTTCAATGATACAACAAAGAATTGGATTAACTCCAACATTAGGTCTTCCCACTATAAATCCTTCTATTTTTTTATCTTCACATGTGACACCCAAAGTTTCATCCCCTCACATTAACTTGCAATATAGTAGTCCACCAAGTACATACACACCTTCACCACATTTACCACATTCCAAAAACATGTCAACCAATGATTTAGTCATAAGCTAACTTTTTCAATATGTGACATCACTTCAACAACAAATCTTAACATTGAATCAAAACCAATATGGATAACCATTGCAATATGTCAAAAGGAGCCCATTGTCACTGGAATTATTGAAAACACCAATGTTAAAAAATATAGAGATACATTGATTTGAGAAGTACAATGGTAAAGGAGAAACTAACAATCATATATCATTTTGTGTAGTGACTTAATATTTTAGGATAAACTCCTAGCTATATTCTTTCCTAGGTCATTGAAAGACATGTATTTAGAATGGTTTTGTTCATTTCTGAATAACTAAATCTACTCATTTAATAAACTTGTTGATTCATTCCTTCAACATTTCCAAGTAAACATTAGTCCTAATATTACCCTAACTAATTTAGTGTGATACAAATAAAAGAAAAATGAAAAGGTAATAGAATTTATAGGGTGATATCTGCTTTACTCATAAATTAATCTTATTCTCCCTAATGTAGATGTTCAAAGAGTATTCATTAAAAATTTGCAACCTATCATAAGGAAAAAAATCTTGTTGATGAAATATCCATCCTTTATACACTTGTGTGTGGCTCTTCATGATTATCAAAATTTGGTTAGCTAGTATGAAGAGATATCTTCATTGACTCCTACTAAAAAAATGTGAATTTGTACCTCAAAACAACTATCAACAATTAAAGAAACAAAACAATAACTTTATCGAGTTACATACACCTCAAACAACCAACCACATTGAACCTCAAGTTGCTGCGATAAGTTCAACCCCATACCAATTTAAATCATGAGATAGAAAATTCACCTAGTTACTTGACACCCTCCATTCGATCATGTTACAACTTTTGAACAAGAATTTAATTTTCTTGCCTTCTATAGACTTTTGGATACAACCAAACCTCTACTTCCAAGTTACATTCCAAATTCCTTTCGTCAATATCATCACATAAGTGGAAATAATACAAAATAATGGACGCATCTTATAAATCAAGTTCAAGACCTCATTGATTCTAATCACATCCATTTGGGCAGTATTAATGATCAAAGGAATAAGTTTGTTTCCTTGCAAAGCCAAAACATGCAAATTTTTACCAATCCAATGCCAAACCATTCATCCAACTTTGTGCAAGATTGTGATGTTAACAATGACGAGATGAATACTAATAAAAATAATGATATGAATGATGATAACAATTATAATAAGAGTGATGATGAGGATGGCTTATAAGATATGGTCACTCTCATAAAAGTTTTACCTAGTAAGGGCCATACCACTTTGTTACCCAACATTTTTTTCACTCATATTAATGCATCTATACATGCACTCGATGGTCCTCTCTACATTTTTGAAGGAATTAATGGAAAACCTAAAACTAAGATACTCATCGATCCCATGTGTGTAGATAATGTGATCAATGAGGAGTTCTTTTTTGTGTATGAACTTTCTCAAGATTCTTATGAACACTCAAAAGAATGGATAAAAACTCATGATGGCTTTTCTCAGCCTAAGATAGGTTTGATCACTCTTCCTCTTAAATTTGGACCAAAATAATTAGATGTATCACTTTCCACCATCCCAATGTTAGACCAATTCTATTTGAAGCTAGGTTACCCATGGCTTTCCTCCATGAATTTCATCTAGTTAGTTATTCACAAGCCCATAAAATTCCCATTTGAAAATGATATATTTATAGTGCATCATACTGGGTTTAATCCTTTGTCCTCCCATGGAAAATTTTCATTGGATTTATTTTTTCCTCAACCTATGGAACTTATTAAGCCTCATGAGGATTTATTTTTTAGGTCATATTAAAATTTTAAGGAAAGCACACAATAGATTTATCTCTTACCAATATTCTTAAAAATGATAAGACTATGAGTATTCCTCCTCCTCTACTAATTATAGATGAGCCCAGGCTTGAAGCAAAGACACTTCCAAGTAACCAAGGAAAATATGTCATAGTTCCTCCACCCATATCCTATAAAAGACCAATAGATAATTGAATGATTCCCTTTGTGCCTCCAAAGATTAAAAAAAGTGTATATACCTAAAGAGATAGTGGTTTCCCAAACCCCAATGGTTCCTTTAGTTCCTCCCTTAAGGGAAGAAAATAAACCAATGGTTGAGAATCCTACTCTTACCCCATCATAAATTTAAAATTGTGCAAGAAGAAATACAAATGCTAAATAGCATAAGAATAAGTGTCATGCTATTTCTTGTCAATTGGAAGAAAAGATGAAAATAGTACATGATAATCCAACACATATGTAAGAAACTCAAGAAGAATTACGACTTTCACCAAAAAAAAACATGGAACTAAAAAATAAGTGAAACAAGAAAATATAACTACCATTGTTATAAAAACTCCCATTGTGATTAGCTTGGATGATGAAGGTGAAATTGCTAAAATTGATGAACAAGTCCATAATGAGCTTAATGTGTTATTTTCAAAGAAAATGAATTTAGATGGGGGAAACCATGATGATCCTCCTGATGAGAGTGACCCACCATGTGTCGAACCTAGTGATGATCCTAGTATTGCTCTTGTTGTAGTCACTTTAGCTAGTTGACTTCCTTACCTATATAATGAGAAATATTGGGATGTGGATGACCTTATTTAGGTCGGATCACATGTGTGGTACTCCTTTATGTTTGCTTGCACATGTTGTGAACTCCCATGTTGTGTTTCTTGGTGTGCCTTTATTTTTGTGGTTTTTCTTTGGATGACCCTCGTTGCTCCATTGGCATAAGGATACAAAGGAAACAAGCCTGTTATGGTATTCTTCTATTTGTATCTGCATTCTTCTATATGTCATTAACTCTGTCTTTTATCTTTGTTCTTCTATAAGGTATTGAGACATTTAGGTCTCTTCCATTTTTACCCAAATTTTTTTTTATCTTCTTTCTCTATGTTTCATTCCTCTATTGTGATCCTTGTTCCATGAGCATTTGGGGAATGATGACAATTTTGAGCTATATTATCACTGTAGAAAAGATGTATACTGACCCCAGATCCATAGATCTCTTATGTGTTTGTATTCTATGTCATTTGTTGTAGTACATTTTGATTCAAGCCCTTATCATGATGTAGCTTTATTTGGAAATATATCATTGGAATAAGGCTTTCCAAATAATCTCCTGTGATCTTTTGTTGCATTGCATTTATCATTTTACCTTAAAGTAATTTTTCGCAACATGGTGTTTAGCAATTTCTTTAAGGTGGGAGCATACATTGGCACTTTTTTTTCACTTTGGTCACATGTGTTGGACTTATTAATGTGTTGATATTGGAATTTTCTCTTCACTTTGTTCACACATGTTGAACTTAGTGTTGCATTGGAATGGCATCTTGATCATTTTTGTGACACCTTATCAGACTTATTAGGGAGCATAAATCTTGGTATGGTTGACATGGGTGCAAACCTAGTGAATAGAAGACTTCACTAGACCTAGTGTGTTTTTCATTTTTCTACCTTAGCATGGGTACACACCTAGTGAATATCAGACTTCACTAGACCTAGTGTATTTCTCATTTTACCTTGTTTTGGGTGCTCAACTAGTGAATAATGAACTTCACTAACTCGTGTTACCTTCATGTTTATGATTCACCTAGAAAATATCATACTTTTCTATGGCGTGATCCATGAATTCCTTTGGTGTGGATCCTATCATAACAAAGTTTGCTAGCCGATGGGTGAGTGGAGGATTATGGGGGTCCAAAAAGTGACGATATGACAAAAAAGTAGCTAACAATTTTTTTTAATCCAAATTTGATGAAATGAAAAGGGTTTATTAAGAAAATTGTCATCTTTCCAAAATATAAGATATGCCTTATTTGGAATTAATTAGATAATTATTATTTATTTTATACATACATTCTAACTAAAGTCCTGATTGATAGGCTGATTGAAAAACATCTATAATTCTTAAAATATTTAATAATTTTTGAATCCAAAAGATGTAGAAAATTCTATTCTTCCAATACTATAGGATAAAAAAGGAAAATTTTAATTTCATAATTTTTTTACCAATATGTGGTGGTTAGACAAATAAGTATTAATTTTTTAAAAAAAATTAATAAAAAATTAATAACTAATTATTTACTTGCAAAAGAATTACAAAAAAAATGTGACACATCCAGGCATGTGTCCTCTACTTATATTGAAAGTTCCATATTAATATATTTTTTTTTCTTGTACTTAGGTTGGTCATACATACACCTACTTTTTATTTTTTCCTAAGAATTTAGTACAACTAGATTGAAATTTCAAATTTTCACCAAATAGATTTAGTTTTTTCTAAAAAAGGAATAGTATCTTAGAAACTAAATTCAATTTTTTATAAATTTTGTTCTTGCATATTTTCCAAATTATGTTAAGAAATTATTCAAAATTTTATGTCAAGTTGCCTAAGTCTATTTTCTGAATTTTCATCGCCACTTAGGGGCCTAGTTTGGACCCCCATGATCTTGCACCAACCTCCATGATATTTTTTATTTATTTTTAGACTATAGGAATCAGTTGGGTATCTTCCCCCTTATAAACTGTAGCGCACCTGGTAAAATTTTTTCACATGATCGGTGGTGCTAGCACGACATGCCCTCTGGTACCATGGGTTTGGGTGGAGTCTAGACCTCATGACCTCTTGCTTGCAATAGGATGCTTTAGCTAATTAAGCTAGGTATCCCGCCTCAACACCAACCCCTATGATTATCCATACTCTCCTTTTGTATTTAGACATTATGTATGTTTGTGTATGTTTTCTTGTTGCATAGCATACATGTGTGTATTCCTTTGTGCTTATGTTGTCTTTCCATAGGATCTTCAATCCTAGGGGCTTGTGCACTCCTCCTAGATCCTTAGTCACCCTTTATCTTCAACATTTGGACACCTATTGACATATTTTCTACTTTAGTGTGAGTTTCAGTGTAAGTTCATACTCTCACTAAAATGTGTGATAAATGTACCATCATAAATTGTCACCCTTGAAAATATCAATGTATATTTCCCCCCCTTAAATTATTGGACTTAATTGAGTACTTAATTTCCTAAATTATGTATTCTATAGCCTATTTTTAACAATTATCAATGAGTTGCAAGTGAGAAAAAAATGCATTTATCTAATACCTTGCCTCTAACACTAAATTCCATAGAAAATAGGTCCAAGACACTCACACCCTATGCATGAGTGTCCTTGTATTTTCCCTCCAAATTCAACTATGTTGGTGTTGGAATTTTATTATTTGCAGTTCAATTGTCTAAAGTCGGCTATCAAGATTTAATTTTTAGAAAATTAGAATAATTGCATATAAATAACTAGTTATTACATCATTTTGAAAGACATCTAGAAAACTATTGGAAAAATTATGATCAAGAGAATTATCAAGCAAAGTCAAGAGAAACATTTTCAAAGCTTTATTGTAGCAATTCAAGATCCAAACATCATGTCAAATCCTATGTGAGTTTATGTGTGTTTATGTTATCATTGTTTTGTGAAGGCTAATATTTCTTAGGTCTCCAATGAATTCAAGAAAAAAAAAATAATGATCCAAGATCTTGAGGTAATGTGCATGACTTTAGTCATTCAAGGAAGCCATTGAAGGGTGGTGAGTTGCAACACTTTGTGATTTCAACATTCCTTCTTATCATTTATCCATTTATTATTGAAATTTCCATCATGGAAGTGGAAAGACTAATATGAGGCTTGACCAAGACAAGCCCCTTAATGAAACAACATTTCCTATCTTTGTGACTGTGTAGATTTTAGGTTTAGAAAGGATTAAAATATGCTTGAAGACAAATTTTTTATTGTTGCAATTGAAGCCCTACATCTTTTCAACTCACAAAAACTCATCTATAGAATTATTTGACAATGATCTGATAGATTTACAAGTGGAAATAAAAGGCTCTAATATGACATCAGAAGACTATGAAGATAGATCTAAAAAAGTATTGCAAGGAAACTCATGCTCTTGGTGCTTGTGTCCTCCATTTTCAGCTCTAGATTTGAACCACATGTGTGTAGTGTCCTGATATACTTATTTTTGTTGTCTGAATTTGTCTATGAAAGGGGGGGAATCACAAAGTGATTGGGTTTTCACTCCCCTAAGTTTTTCTAGATTTCAATGAAAGAGTGTTTCTTAGGATGTATGTGGGGTGGAAAATTTGATAGATTTGATAAGGTATGTGATTGAATTATATCTTTAAGGGTGAGTCAACCAACACTTGACCAGATCTAGTGGGGAATGTTGTTTCTAACTTGCATATTGATTAATTTTGTGTTTGTTCTTCATGTTTGTGTAGGTATAGGATCACCATTCATAGATTTGAATTCCAAGTGAATCATTTTTTGATTGGATTGAGGAATTTATAGAAGGAAATTAACATAGGATGTGGTAGAAATCTATCTTTTTGGCCATTAATCTCAACTCGTGCAAACTAGAGAACACAACCACCTATTTTCCAAGTTTGAATGTGAGTTGTCAATATTTTTAAAAAAGGAAAAGATTTGACAGTTACAAGCAATTTGATCAGTTTGAATATGTTTGACATGAGTTGAAAATATGTTCCGCCAATAGAATTTCTCCATGCATGACCATTTTTAAACCTTTCCAAGGGAAATTTTGTCATAAGAATGATAAAAACATATGACATCAAAAATAGCCACTTAGTGGCCTTCCACACATCTACTCCATGCAAATTGAACTGCTACAAATAACTCATAGACCCACAAAATGATCTGATATTGCACTACATGTCACTCATTCCATGCCTTGAAATTGTCAAATTTGATATAAAACTTACTAGAATTAATGAGATATAGGAACATGTCCTTAATAACTCTAAAACTTGACATTATCCTCTTTCTACAATTTTGTGGACTATATTTAGGTATTCCTTGAGGCATCTCATGTAATGGAGAAATACCAATAAACACATGCCACATGTCAACATCCTAATTAATTAAATAGAACCTTTTAATAAAACCCTTTAGGATCATGCCACGTCTTATTCTCATAGCCTTTGATGGCCCAAGAACATGACAAGTGTCCCTTTTTTGTGGTTCCACAAGATGCTTGTGGGTTTGACTCAAGGTACTCCATGGAATAATAGAATGATCTTGAAACATGCCATGTGGCACTCATATGATCCTTATAGCAATAAGCAATGCTCAAAACACCAGAGTCACCATTTATGCAGTTCTGTGGCCAACTTTTTCCTTTAGTATTAAACCCTTTAGTAGAATTGCAAAATTTACAAGAAATGTGATTATTGCCAATAATTTATTGGTTTTGTAAAGCATTTTGTCAATAAAATATTCATATGGGAAGGATTAGTGTGGTCTACATGCTAGGCTTGGTAACTTAAGGATATTTTTAGCACATTCCTTTTAAAAACAAGTTAATGTCTACTAGGGGACAAAGAAGCCAATGAGTTAATAAAAGATGTAGATATATGCCTTAGGATTTTAATAAATCTATTTAAAATGACAATTCTATGTGGTAGCCTAGATAATATGGGCTGGTAAATAGATGAACTTGAGACTTAATGTTGTAACTTAGGGTACTCACAATGGATGATAGGTAGTCAATGCGATATTATAAAAAAATTAACTACAACACTGCCTAGACTTAGGGCCTTCTAGGGTTTCAACCTTAAGCAAAGGCTTGTAACAACATTTATAGAAAACCCTAGCAAGATAATACTCATTTTGAAACTTAGGACATGGGAAAAAATCTAGGAACCAAGACATTTTACAAAGAGTGCTACCAGATACTTCATCAACAATATCTTGTCTTGAAGGTGGCCCATTAAGGGGCCTGGTTGGGTTAATCCAGCCTCTAAGGGATCAATGGAGGTCAGGTGGGAGAGACCGATGGAAGGTTGGTGGAAGCTAAATTTTGATGGAGCTTCTAGAGGGAACCCATGTTCTTCAAGAGCAGGTTTTATTGTTAGGGATTGGAGCAGAAATGTTTTGGAATTGGGAGTAAAGAAATTGGAGGAAGGGACCAACAACATAGCTGAAGCCTTAGCAACGTTAATGACTATTAGGCTTGGTAAAACATTAGGGGTATGAAAAATTCATTTGGAAGGTGATTCTCTTGTGATTATCTAGGTCGTGATGAAAGGGAATACTGAGGCATGACATCTATAGAATGTAATTGGGAAAATTAAAGAGGAATTGGAAGCCTTTGATGACTTTAAGGTAAGTCATATTAGGAGAATGGGAAATGTAGAGGAAAATACATTATTGAAGTGGGCTTTTTCATTTCAAGAAGTTGGTGAAATAAGAATTGAAGATTTTAGACATTTAAATTTAGAGGAGGAAGTGTTAGGAGAGATGGTACACATGTAGAAATAAATATAGGAATATTTGAGTGCCTTTCAATCATCAAAGCGAATGAGAGAAATATGTGGAGTTGGGTGGTGACATTGATTGTACGCCTAGCATTAATGGCGAAGTTGGTGAATTAAGTGTATTAATTTCTCGAGGCTTTACTTTCTCGATTCTCTCATTGTGGTGAACAATAGGTGTAAAGATGATGAACAAGAGGTGGTGGCTCTATAGATATAGAGGTGATGGAGGCTAGTTTCTCACTTAAAAAAAGGAAGCAATTTTCACCCTTTCATGGAGAAGCATCGACAAAGAGACTGATGGGTTGTTTCCTATATAGTGATGAACGATTAGTGTAGTCAGTGCAACTAATCTTGGACAAAGGTTTCAATGATCTCAAGCATAAGTATAGGAAAAATATGGATATATATTCTTTGATAATGGCTTGGGGCTTATATTTGGGAAAGTTGATTGAACTTGTGATTAAGGTGATGAAGGCACTAGTGCATGAGGATTACCTGGAGGGCATGGACTCACTATTGGAATGGGAAATTCCTAGAGTTGGAATGGATATCAGTTAGGGTTTTGAAAGTGAAGAAGATGAAGAAACAAAGAAATGCGTACCATTTGTGAAATGGACAGAAGGAAAATACAAAGCTAGATGGAGAGAGGGGGAAGTATGTGGGTGGAAAGCTTTAAAATTGATTGTGTAATTAATAGAGGTTGAGGTGGTAATAGTACAAGAAAAAGCCAAAGCAAAGTGGTTGGAGAAGAAGGCACTGTGAACTTGGAAGAAGAAGAAGATGAACAAGGTCACCATGGAAGCTATGGAAAACAACTTGTATCGAACTCTGTAGTAATCTTAAACCTCTTCCATCAGTTTTTGAGTTTTTTGGTGTTTGTTGTCAAATTTTGGGGTTTCTTACAAAAAATAGTGGGTAATGAAGGGATGATGGTGTTGGTTTGTAGGGTAGTTAGTCGTTGATTGAAAAAAACCATGAATGTAATTTTGAGTGTTAGTTTTGTTTTGAAGTAGTTGTTAAGGGTCTGACAGTGAAGCCATTACAGGTAAATGTAAGTTTTGAGAATTGGGGGTTATGGTAGTTTAATGTATGAAAGGTTGTTGATTTATTAGGAAATTTTAGAAGATGATGTAATATAACTTAATTTTATCAATAAATAAAAATATTATTACCAATCAAGGGTATGTGTAGGATCATCATGGAAAAAAAGGCCCTTAGGTGGCAAAAAATTTAGAAAAATTAGAGTTAGGCAACTTGACGTAAAAATTTGAATAAGTTATCTATATTATTTCAAAAATATGTAAGAATAGAATATGTAGCAAATTGAATGTAGTTTCTAAACTCCTAGGTTTATTTAAAAAAAAATCTATTTGGTGAAAATTTTAAATTTCAATGCGATAGTACTTAAATTTTAGTGAAAAAATAAGTAGGTGTTTGTCTAACCACCATAACCACAATAAAATGATAATATTTTTTTATAAGATTTTAGATATAAGTAGAGGACTCATGTCCCGGTGTGATGCATATTTTTTGTAATGTTTTTCCAAGTAAACAATTAATTATGATTTTTTTATTACAAATTTTAAAAAATATAAAAACTCATATGGTTGACCATCTTAACTTGGTCAAAACTTCATGAAATTCAATTTTTTTTTAATCCTATAGTATACAAAGCATAGAATGTTACACATGTTTTAGATTCAAAAATGTGATACCGTTTGAAAGCTATAGATGTTTTTCAATCGGTCTATCAATTAGGACTTTAGTCATAATACGAATAGAAAATGAATAATAATTATCTATTAAACTCAAAGTAAAGAATAATTTATATTGGTGGAAAACTGAGAATCTCCTTTAAAAACCTTTTCCATTTCATCAATTTTGGGTTAATTTTTTTTTTCAACCACATACCCTACACATACTCATCATATCGCCACTTTTTGGCCCATCATGATCCTACACATACGCTCAAAAAAAAATCTTGTCTTGAATGTTAAGTTGTAAATTTCCTATATTCATCCTTTGAACATCAACATCAAGAAGGTTATAGAAGATTTCTTAGTAAAGAAATTGATTTTGTCCTATAAATTTTGTTATCTGTTCTTTACGTCCTTTTTTGCAATGCACTAAATCAGTTAATGTTACTTGAGGACCAATGTTTACTTGAAAATGTTGGAAAAATGTACTAACAAGATCAGTGAGTGAATTTATAGAGTTATTTCACAATGAGAAAAACCATTCCAAGGCCATATCTTTCAATGATCTAGGAAAGAGATTTCCTAGGATCTTATCTTGAATGATGAAGTTGTTACATAATGCAATAAAATCCTATACATGGTTGTTAGGATCTCCCTTACCATTGTATTTCTCAAATCGAGGTATTACCATGTTTTGAGGCATAAGTGTTTTCAAGATAGCAATTGGAAATGGGTTTTTTGTGAAATATTATGGGGGTTTACCATTTTGTCTTTGATTAAATGTGGATATTTGTAGTTAAAATGATTTCACATTTTGCAAAAGTTGGTTTATGACATGATCATTGTTTGACATGTTTTGAGAGTTTTTGAATATGGTGGGATTGTGTAAGTGGTTGGTCGACTACTATGTTGCATTTTTATGAGTAGTGATGAATATTGCTATGTTATGGGTGATGTGAAAAAACTATAAGGATTCCTACTAGGAAACCCTAAGCTTGGAGTTATGTCATTGGTTTATTGTATCATTGACAATATGGTTGATGGTGTAAATGTAGGAATATAAAGTATGAATATGGGAAGGGAATCTTGTGTTTCTCCTTGGTTTTGAGCATTTATGAATGTTTGAGCACAACTAGATATATTAGGGATGTTATAATATACTATATGAGCTAGACTATCCAACACCTTTATTCCTTGAGTATCATTGATCAACTTCCTAAGGTTATCCACGATATGCACTATTTGTCCTGCTAAAGTTTTAGTGCTTAAGTACTCTTGAAGGCCCTCTAAATAATTGTCCAATTCTTTAAATTTGTCATCAGAAACATGGGAAATAGTAGTCTCTAAGTCTATAAATATGTTTGATTGTGAGGTTGTCATGAGTATTGCAGGATTAAGAATGGAGTCCAAAATGTGTTGGGTATTGACAATACCTTATGTGAAAGAGTTGGAGGACTTGGGCTCCACAAGAAATGTAATTATAGTACAAGAAGTCATAAGTCTACAACTTCATCTCAAAGGGGTATTATCAATAAGACACTAGGTCATGAAGCTCATATGAGTTTCAAAACACTTGGTTATTCCCATTAAGAACACTAAGGCACAAAACAATCACAAAAAATTATACAAAATCCATAATTAAATGGCAGAACCATATAAAGAACATAGTGATAGTTGTTTGGTAAAAAATTCAGCAAAAAATAGTTGGTCAAGGTCACAAGGATGCCCTAGATTGGCAATTTTTTTCTAGCAAATTCAAAGTTTAAATATTTGTAATAGTGTTTAATTTTTTTGTTCTATTATCTAGTATAGGCATGACAATGAATAATTTTGCAGAATTTGACTAATTTATGATTATGCAATGCAAAATACAAGTATGAAAGAAAATTTCAAAATGTTCAAGCAATAAAATGAGATTTCCAATGTTGTTTTTAGATCTAAAATATAGCAATTTACTCATCCTAATTTACAAAATCTGAAAATGAAGAACTTGATGTCTTTTTGTAACAAAACAATGCACATTTACACCTTTTTGACTATATGAAAAATTCCTAAATGAATACAATGAACACTTTTAGATTTGATCTTAGATCTAAGATGACATAATGTGGATTTTAAATGCAATTAAGGTGTAGATCTAACCTATGATGACTAAAATTAACCCTATTTGAATTTTGAATGAAATATGGCAATTAAATTTTTTATTTTTCAATGCTTTTTTATGCAATAATGGATGCCTAAATGTGAATGCAAAAAAATGTAATATTAATCTAGGATCTAGGATGATATGTGTCATATTTTAGAAGGTATGTAATGTAGAATCATCTAGGTTCTGTAATGCCCCACCAAGGAACCCCAGAGGACAATACTAACTATGCCACATTAATGGAACATTTAAAAAAAAAATGAAATAACAATAGATTGCAGAACATAATGATCTAAACCAAGTCCTCTAAGGTTCCTCAACTATGTTACTAACTAGGATCATTTCATTAAATTTTCAAATGAAATGAGTTATCTAACATGCAAGTTCATTTAAAATTCCACATTAAATACTTCTACATTAATTACTTCCATAACATGTCACATGATAATCAACATTGAATTAAACCATTTCTAATCAACTAGCATTTGCAAGATACATCACATTTCAATATTCATTACAAGAGAGTACATCACTATTTGTTACATCATTACAAATGTTACATCAATGCTTCTCTGAGTACATGAGGGAAGAATACATCAAATCACAATTATGAGATACAACTGACAATACATATAGATAAAGGTTGTTTCATGAATTGGAACAAAATATGGAACTTGAGTCCACAACATCAAGAACAATCTCCATGCACACAAACATGCAGCAAGAATACACAATGGAGGAAAAAGCACCAACCTCCCAACCATGAAAACAATAGGCTAACATAAACAAGGGCTATACATCACTCCAACACAACACTACTAAAAACACTAACATCACATACAACACTTACATCGCTTCTAGAGGCACACATACAACATAAGGAGAGCATACAACTAGGGAATGATAGACTACAATAGTGAGGGTGTCATTACATAGCTTGCTATGGGTTATCCTGACAGATCTTCCTAGGCCCCAACCCCCATCCTGGGTTATCCTAGTAGCCTCTACCGATCCCCGACCCCCATACAAACTCATGTGGAATGAACATACTTTTCATGAGGACAAGGTAGTTGATCTTTCCATTCTAGGCCTTCCCATATCATCTCAAGCCTTAACGAGCACATGAGCCATGAGTAGGAATACCATTATCTTGATTAATGTGAAATCTACCCATTCCTAATAATTCATTATTTATGTTATCACTAGATTAAGAAACTCTCCAATGGGTTATCCTACACATCACCTTGGGTTTTGGCCCCCATTGAGAGCCACTCCCCCTACTTGCAACTAGTAGACCCTACACATCAAGCAAGGAATTTACCATCTTGCATACATAACATAATCCACATAAATCCATTCATAGTGCAAGGCATTTCTCATCTTGCACACATAATCATAAGAATCCATATACAATTCAAGGCATTGACCTTCTTGCACATTTAACATAATTGCAAGAAGCAATACACAGTGCAAGGAATTGACCATCTTGCACACAACACAACATTTCCAAACCAAATCCAAAGTGAAACCATAAAAAGAACCATACATATGGGAATACTCCCTCCCAAGCCTCTAGAAACCAACTTAGCCACTTTGCACAAATGACTCCCACTGTTAAAAATAACCAAAATCAACCCAATATCAAAAATCAAACACAATATTCAATACAAATGATCAAACAAACAATACATCCATGAAAGAAATTATTTCCTCATCTTATAATACTCATTAACTTATCCACTAATTCACTTAATAAACTATTTACCACAATAACAATTGTACTCAATAACTAATTACATGGTCAATTTACAATTCAACATTCATTAATCAACATAAAGATAATCTAGTTCATTTATTTAAACAGATATTTTAATTATCTAAATATATATATATATATATATATTATTATTCCCCTACTTAATTTCCAAATTCATTTGTCCAACATAATCATTTAATCCCATGGGTAGAATTATTCATTTGCAATAACTATATTATATATATATATATATATATATATATATATATATATATATATATATATATATATATATATATATCTGTATGTATTCAATACACACATATATTCAATATATATATATATAAATATATATATGTATATATACTAAAATAGAATATAGTTTACTATTCTACATATCAGATTATAATATGGAAATATGTATATACACACATATATATGTATATATATACATATAAAATCGAATGTCGAACTCATCAATTTATATATAGCTGAATTACCAAATGCAATGATTAAAAATAAAATTCCAACATATTAAGTATCCATTGACTATCTAAGGTAGGGTGATTGAAATGAAATCACAATGCACACAAGCCAAGCTGAAAAAATTATAGCCATTGAGATAACATCAAAGTTTCTAGTATTAAAAGTATGGCGTAGGAGATAAAAAATACAATATTTATTAGAAATGCAAGGTAAACTCTAGGCATTGTTCAAGAAGCAAAGTCATAGGCTAAGGAATGGCTATGCCACAAACAAAGATGGATCCACTCTAAAGCAGATGCTAAGGTGGTGAATCCATAGGGAGGAAGGAGAGAAGGCATCCGATCATGGCTGGGTTGACACTAAAACCAAGTTGATGGGGCACCAAATTATTTGTTGTTAGGCCTTAGAAAATTTTTAAATAAGAAATGCAAGCACCTGGGTAAAGCCCATGCGATGGTATAGGGTTCTAAGCATGTGCGCTTAACATACTTGTTTCCTTAGTAAACATGTATGAGAATTGGAAGCAAGGAGGAGTGCATGCATTAAACTGAATTCCTTAAATTGATATTATTACATGGAACATGTTGATTGCACAAATTGGATTTGTTGAGAAAGCTTCAAAAAATCTCAAGAAAAATCAATCTGCTGACTACAGGGTACGCCTTGAAGGAATTGCTACAGAGGTTTAATTTTTTTTTTAAGAAGAGTAATCAATGCCTAATACAAATAATGATGGGGTAAAGAAACTCATAGAAATGCAATCAAATTGAGGAAGCATAGAGAAAGTAATGAAACAAATAGAATACCCAAAAGAAATGGGATTTCAGGGCTGCATAAAACTACAAAATTTGCACAAATCGATTTACTAAAAAGGGGCTTTGGAAAAACTACAGAGAAGGCATTTAATAATTATATCTATTTGGGAATAAATAACCAATAAACGATTCTTTTTGAGACAACATTAACATAAAATCATTTGTTCCAAAGAAATAGAAATAGAATTTAGAAAAACAATGGAACCTAGATCCAATCACTTGGCTATGTTGGAGATTGATGTCGAGCTCCAAATTTCCAACTTGCAAAAGTAATCTTTCCAAACTCCCAAATTAATTTTCCAAAATTTTAATTTAGGACAACAATTTTTGAAATGTTGCACACAAATGGCTCATTTTTGCCAAAATAGAATGAAAAACCTACTAGAAAAACAATATTTATAGAAAAAGGAGACTATTTTCATTCTCGAAAAACCATTCAAATTTCACAATTAAAAATTAACTTTAAATCTATTAAATTAGCCTTTTCCTTCTCACAATAATAATATTTTAATTAATTAAATCCTTTTGCTTTATCATATTATTATTTATATCTATTTATGAGGACATATTCCCATTCCATTTACATTTAATAATCAACTTTATAATTCTGCTTTTATAATAATTTATTTATCTCATTATTATTATTTATTAACTTCATCTTACATTATCTTATATTTGATCATAAACTATAATTATATATAAGCATTTATATTTACTTATCAAAAGTACCTTTTAACTTAATAATTTTATTTTAATACGACAATTAATCAAAAAAATTAATCAAAGAATTTTAAATAAAATAAATCAAATACCAATCCATACTTGACCACAAAATACACTAATGAACCATACCAACCATACTATTGACACTAACTAGGCACAAAACTAAATACTCATCCTCTTCAAGGATGATGGCTAGGTTTGGGACCAAGTGCTATCTTTTGTCAATTGTTCCATTAGGTTTTGAGGCATGCTCAAACTTTCCAATTCAGGTAGAGTCAATGCCTAGTACCTACAACCTGCAACACACAAATAGTCATGCATATGCATATACATATAATCAAGCACACAATGAAAGGGAATCATAGTGTTGTAGGGTTCTCACAAGTGAGTAATGCAACACTATCCCCTTCACCCAAAAAAATTAGTATGACATCGCTAAATAATCACATCAACTCATATAGAAACCAGGATAAAATCGATCACAAAATAATGACACCATAGTCATAACAAGCTAATTACATAATGTTCATGATCAAATAAAACCATATACTGATCGTATCATGTGCATAAAACTCAATAGAAAAAATTTCATCACAAACATCATCATAGTGATAAGTCTAACATCAAACAATGTACCATAATCTCTCAATCCAAAACAAATCAATTGTCAGTCTATTAGAGCCTAGTATGAAGGGCACTACATCCTCCCCCCTAGAATCAGGCTTACTCCTAGAAGCGTACAAACAAGAAAGGGTATAACTCTCACATCTGGGATGCATCCTCCCAAGTGGCTGAAGTCTCATAATTAGGATCCCACTAGACCCTCACCTACTCAATGTCTTGACCCCTAAGGGTGAGTCTCCTATGCTTCAGAATGCCCACAGGTTGCAAAGCTAGTTGCCCATCCTCTACCTACAAAGCATTCGAACCAAGAACATGTAAAATATCTAGATAATATGGCCTAAGAACATAAACATGAAATACATCATGGGTGCATGATAGACTGGGTGGAAAACAAAGATGGTATGCAACATGGCCAATCCTCTCCAAAACCTTGAATGGCCCAACAAAGTGCAGTGCAAGATTAGAGCCTTTTCTAGAGCATATCAAACTCTTTCATGGGCGCACCTGCAAGAACACCCGGTCACCAACCAAAAACTAACAATCAACCCTATGAGCATCCACATACTTCTTCTGCCTATCCTGTGCTACCACCAAATGCTCTCTAATATGAAAAACCTATTGCTCCATCTCCCAAAGCATCTCTAGTCCTAGGAGAAATTTTTCCTCAAGAAGATCCCAAATTAGTGGGGTTCGACAAGGATGACCCATACAAAGCCTCAAAAGGAGACATAAAAATAGAACTATGGTACCCATTATTATATGAAAACTCCACGAAATATAGATATTCCTCTTAGTGAGTTTGCTGATCCATGACATACATCATGAGCATATCCTCAAGGACTTGATTAATTGTCTCAGTCTACCCATCAATCTCTGAGTGGTAAGCTGAATTAAAGTTCAACTAAGTCCTGAATGCATGTTGCAAGGATGTCCAAAGAGCTAAAGTGAACATTGGATCTCTATCAGAGATGATATTACAAAGGAATCCCATGCAACCTAAATATATCCTTCATAAAAACCTTGGCCACTTAAAAATCATTATATGAAGACCGAATAGGAGAGAAGTGTGCCACCTTAGTCAACCTATCCATGATGGCCATGATGGCGTCATGATGATGAGAAGACATTGGAAAGCTAATAATAAAATCCACTAGAATGATATCCAATTTCCATTCTAGGACAAGATGCAGTTGAAGAAGGAATGTGGGGTGCTAATGCTCTGCCTTCACCCTCTGACACTCCAAACACCTTGAAACAAAATCTACAATATCCCTCTTCATTCTGGCCCAAAAATAGAACTGATAGAGTTCTACATGCATCTTCTTGACACCTAGATGAGCTAAGTAGGGTGCCTAATGTGCCTTTGACATAATTAGGGTACAAAGACCCTTTGAAGGAGGAACATAGATGCAATCTAAGTGCTAAGAAATACCATCCAACTCAAGGGAATAACCTACAAATCTACCCTCCAAGGTTCTTCCTAACTCAACCTCAAACCTCACCTCCTGATACCAACTATCTATAGGAAGCACTACAAGGATCTGACCTCTCAAATCTACTCCAGGAGTGATTGCTAGAAGCTTGTGCCTCCATCGACTAATAGCATTTACCACAACATTCTCCTTTCCATGGATATAGTTCACCTCAAAGTTGTACTTGCATAGGAACTCCATCCACCACCTTTTCCTAGCATTCAAGTTTGGTTGTGTGAATATGTACTATAAACTATGATGATCACTATTCAACTCAAATTGATGCCCCAATAGAAAGTGTCTCCATCTCATCAAGGCATGAAAAATGGTGGCTAACTCCAAGTATTGTGTAGGATAGTTCAACTTGTGATCCTTGAGTTTGTGACTCATAGGATATAACATGGTCATTCTGCATCAAAACTACTCCTAGACCCTCCAAAGAAGTGTTAATACATACCACAAAATCTCCCATAGGATCAAGAACTACCAAAATAGGTGCACTAGTCAACCTATCCTTAAGAGTTTGAAAGGTTGCATGACACTGCTTTGACCAAATAAACTTCATCCCTTTCCTCTAAAGAGAAGTGACAGGGTGATCTATCCTAAAAAAATCCTGCACAAACTACCGATAATAACCTGCTAAACCCATAAAGCTGCAAACCTCTAAAAAATTAGTGGGATCAGGCCAATTTATGATGCCCTATATCTTTGAAGGATCCATGCCAATTCCCTCTCTAGAAATAGCATGCCCCAAATATCTCACCTCTATCTGAAAGAACTCACATTTTGCAAAATTTGCATAAAGTTGATTCTCCCTCAGTCACTGTGACACCTACCACAAATGCTCCTCATGCTCCTCCATAGTCCTAGAATATATCAAAATATCATCCAAGAACACCAAGGAAAACCTATCAAAATAGGTGTGGAATAGTGCATTCATCGGGCTTATAAATACAGATGATGCATTCACCAACCCGAATGACACAACTATGAACTCATAGTGCCCATAGCGAGTGCGAAATGTTGTATTATGAATGTATACCTAAAATATGCACACCTAATGATAACCTGAATTTAGATCAATCTTTGAAAATACCTTGACTCCCTTAATCTAATCAAAGAGATCATCAATCTTCAGAAAGGGATATTTGTTCTTCACTGTCAACTTATTCAATTGTTAATATTCAATGCACAATCAAAGGGATCCGTCCTCCACAAAAAAGACCGGTGCTCCCAAAGGAGAGACACTAAGATGAATGAGCCCCTTAGTCAACAACTCCTCTAATTGCAATCTAAGCTCCTTAAGCTCCTGATTAGTCATTTGATATAGAGCTCAAGAAATAGGCTCTGTCTTGAGAACAAGATCTATCCTAAAATCAATGTCACGCTTAGGTGGCATCCCCAAAATCACACTAGGAAAGACATAAAAATTCTCCTTAATGATAGGATGATCATTGAGGGACACCTCTTGACTCTTCCCTAACTCCAAATTATTAACCATCACAACAAACAACTGAAACCCTGATGCATACATCTCCTCAACTGCATAGCAGAAATCATATGCAAGGAGATGGGTCTCTAAATGTCAACTACCTCTACCACCCTACCTAAATCATCCAAATATCGCACTGACTTATGCTGGAAATATATCACTGCTCGATGAGCATCCAACCAATCCATACCCAACACTATATCATAATATCCTAGAGGTATGATGTGAAGATCCACCATGGTAAAGAGAGTACCAATCCTCAATTAAACCACATCCATACATGAGGGACTCTACCACAACTCTAGCTTTGAAGGCCAATTCGACCTTCCACCTAACATTTTGCTTTGCTACCACCAGCCCACAATGCTCCACTAGAGAAGGGGAAATTAAAGAATCAAAAGCACCATAGTAAAAAAGGATAGAAACACTAATACCTTGTAACATGCCTATGGTCTCCACAACTATCCCCTGATGCTTTGCCTGGTGGTTATCAACCACTACAAACACTCTATGAGACTTTCCTGCATCACCCACTATCGGTTCTAAAGTTGTTGTCCTCTAACTAAATCCAATAGTACTCTTCTATGGACACTTCTTGGCTATATGGCCTTGTTGGCCAAAAGAAAAACATTTTGTACCTCTACCAAACCCCCTGTTACCTGAGGGTATACTGGACTATTGGAAGCTACCTCTACTAATGGTAGACTATGTACTCTGAGTTGGCTGATCAGAACAATTACACTTGGCTCGCCACCAATTCCATTTTTTTCTACACTAAGGACCACTACCATGCTAAGATTGAAAGTTCTTAGGTTTAGGTTGGGAATGTTCTTGTTGGCTCTATTGATGGCCACCCTTAGTGGTTGCATGATGAATCCTAGAAGGACCCATTGTCTAAGACTAACCACCTTGGGATCCAAAGATTACTAGAGGTGTACTACCAATCTATACACTTGTCTTTCCTCCAAGCACCATGGCTAGATTCTCCTCTACTATTTGAGACTTCTCTACTGCCACTTCCATGGTTTTTGGCTCAAAAACATGGACTCCCCCACTGATACAGGCATTCAATCTGCTAATGAAATGATAAACCAACATGGTCTCATCATCACCAATCCATGTATACTACTTAAGCTCAAAGAACCTATGCTCATACTACTCCATAGACATAGCCATCTACCTCAACTCATGAAACTCATCAACATGATGCTACCTCCACTGGTCTAAAAAGAAACAATCTTTGAACCTCTCCAAAAACATCTCCCAAGAAATTGAACCAATATCCAAATGCAATTTTTGCTCCTCCAACAACCACCATGTATAAGAAAAACCCCTAAGGTTCATGATGGTGCATCTCACCTTGGTGTTACTACCATACAGATGCATGGAGAAAAACCTATCCAAATATATCAACCATGTATATTCCTCCAAGCCACCACTAGAACCATTGAATATTGGAGGGTGTGACCTCAAGAGATCCTTCATATGACCTACTAGAATAGCTTCCTGATATATTGCGAGGTCTCTCCTCCTAGGATACCTTTCTCTCTCCCTAACCACATGCTTAGAGTGTTGAGATTCCCCCTGTTGATTACCCTCCCATCTAGTGCCTATGCAAGAAAGTTCCTCCTCAAGAAAATGACATAATTGAGCTCCCTCTAACTCTGGTTGGTCATGATTTTGACCCCCACTTCCCTAAACATTCTAAGAACCCTGTTGTTCCTCATGATCACTCTCATGGGAACCCTGAGAAGGGGTGTCCTGGAAATTAGCCCCAAGACCACCACCTCAACCCCTACCACAACCCTGACCTCGACCTAAACCTTGACCTCTAGGAATCCTCCTACACAACACCACCAAAGGACAAGTCTTAGGTTGTTAGGCGAGGGTGAAAAAAGGGGAAAACACAATCTCTAGAGTTTAAGCAACTAAGACAACATAATGGGCTCAAACAAAACCAGAGTGCCTAGTATTAGAACTTGGGCTATGATACCAGGTGTAACTACCTACCAAGGAACCCCAAAGGACAATACTAACTATGCCACATTAATGGAACAATTTAAAAAAAAAATGAAATAACAATAGATTCCATAGCATAATGATATAAACCAAGTCCTCTAAGGTTTCTCAATTGCACTAATAACTAGGATCATTTCATTAAATTTTCAAATAAAATGAGTTATCTAAGATGTAAGTTCATTTAAAATTCCACATTAAATGATTCTACATTAATTGCTTCCATCACATGTCACATGATAATCAACATTGAATAAAACTATTTCTAACCAACGAACATATGCAAGATACATCACATTACAATATTCATAACAAGAGAGTACA
The DNA here is from genome assembly GCA_007258455.2 of Sequoia sempervirens. Taxonomy (NCBI): domain Eukaryota; kingdom Viridiplantae; phylum Streptophyta; class Pinopsida; order Cupressales; family Cupressaceae; genus Sequoia; species Sequoia sempervirens. The sequence goes on along the minus strand of VDFB02274714.1, from coordinate 37,122,869 downwards.
ACACTTTTTGTTACATCATTACAAATGTTACATCAATGATTCCCTGAGTACATGAGGGAAGAATACATCAAATCACAATTATGAGATACAACTTACAATACATATGCATAAAGGTTGTCTTCATGAACTAGAACAAAATCTAGAACTAAAGTCCACAACATCAAGAATAATCTCCACACACATGAACATGCAACAAGAATACCCAATGGAGGAAAAAGCACCAACCTCTAGACCATGTGGAACCCTAAGGTCCGCCCCTCATGCTAGGAGATAACACAAGGACCCACATCATACAAATAGCCATGAAGACAACATGCTAACATAAACAAGGGCTATACATGACTCCAACACAACACTGCTAACAAGACCAACATCAGATACAACACTTACATCGCTTCTAGAGGCACACATACAATAGAAGGAGAACATACAACTAGGGAATACTAGATGGAAATAGGGAGGAGTTTCATCACATAGCTTGCTATGGGTTATCCCAGCAGATCTTCCTAGGCCCCAAACCCCATCCTAGGTTATTCTAGCAACCTCTACTGATCCCTGGCCCCCTTACAAACTTATGTAGAATCAACATACCTTTAATGAGGACAAGGAAGTTGATCTTTCCATTCTAGGCCTTCCCATCTCATCTCAAGCCTTAATGAGCACTTGAGCCATGAGTGAGGCATACCATTATCTTGATTAATGTAAAATCTACCCATCCCTCCTAATTCATTATTTAGGATATCACTAGATTAAGAAACTCTCCAATGGGTTATCCTGGAAACCACTTTGGGTTTCAACCCCCATTGAGAGCCACTCCCCCTACTTGTAACTAGTAGGTCTACCCTACATATAAAGCAAGGAATTTACCATCTTGCATACATAACATAATCCAAATAAATCCATTAATAGTGCAAGGAATTGCTCATCTTGCACACATAATCATAAGAATCTGTATACAATGCCAGGCATTGACCTTCTTGCACACTTAACATAATCACAATAATATATACACATAGCAAGGCATTGACTATCTTGCACACAACACATAACATTACAAAATCACATCCAAAGTGAAAATATCAAAAGAGCCATACATATGACAATACTCCCTCCCAAGCCTCTGGAAACCAACTTAACCACTTTACACAAATGAATCCCACTTTTAACAATAGCCAAAATCACCCCAATATCAAAAATCAAACACAATATTCAATACAAATGATCAAAAAACAATACTTACATGAAAGACATTATTTCCACATCTCATAATACTCATTAACTTAGCCACTAATTCACAATAAACCATTTACCACAATAACAATTGTACTCAATAATAAATTACATGGTAAATTTACAATTCAACATTCATTAATTGACACAAAGATAATCTAGTTCATTTATTTAAACAAATCTTTTAATTATCTAAATATATATATAAATAAATCATTGTTCCCCTACTTAATTTCCAAATTCATTTGTCCCACATAATCATTTAATCCCATGGTTAGAATTATTCATTTGCAATAACTATATTGTATGCATATATATAATTTTACATATATATATATATATGTATAAATATATATCTATATATATTAAAACAAAATGCAGTTTACTATTCTACGTATCAGATTATAATATAGAAATATGTATATACACACATATATAAAGATATATATGCATATGCATATTCATATATATATATATATATAAATTTGAATGTTAAACTCATCGATTTATATATAACTAAATTACTAAATGTAATGAAAAAAAATTGAATTCCAAAATATTAAGTATCCATCAACTATCAAAGGTAGGGCAAATGAAATGAAATTGCATTGCACACAATGCAAGCTCAAAACATTACAACCATTGAGATAAAATCAAAGTTTTCAATATTAAAAGTATGGCGCAGGAGATAAAAGAAATACAATATTTATTAGAAGTGCAAGGAAAACTCTAGGAGTCATTCAGGAAGAAAAGTCATAGACTAAGGAATGGCTATGCCATGAACAAAAATGAATCCACCCTAAAGTAGATGCTATGGTGGAAAATCTGGAGGGAGGAAGGAGAAAATGTGTTTGGCCATGGCTGGACCAACACCAAAACCAAGAAAATGGTGCACCAAACAATTTGGGGTTAGGCCTCAAAAAAATTTAAATGAGAAATGGAAGTAGCTAGGTAAAGCCTACACGATGGTATAGGGTTCTAAGCATGTGCGCCTAACATACTTGTTGCCCTGATAAACATGTATGAGAATTGGAAGCAAGGAGGAGCGCATGAATTAAACTAAATGCCTTAAATAGATATTAGTACATGGAATGCGGTGATTGCATAAATTGGATCTTTTGAGAAAGCTTTAGAAACTCTCAAGCAAAAGCAATCAACTGACTATAGGGTATGCCATGAAGGAATTGCTGCAGAGGTTTGAATTTTTTTTAAAGAAGAGTAATTGATGCCTAATATAGATAATGATGGGGTAAAGAAACTCACATCAATGCAATAAAAATGAGGAAGCATAGAGAAAGTAATGAAACAAACAAAATACCCAAAATAAATGAGGTTTTAGGGTTGTATAAGATTACAAAATTTGCAAAAATTGATTTACTAAAAAAGGGATTTTGGAAAAACTACAGAGGAGGCATTTAATAATTATATCTATTTGGGAATAAATAACCAGTAAATGATTCTTTTCCATAAAACATTAAGATGCAAACATTCGTTCCAAAGAAACAAAAATAGAATTCTGAAAAAAAATGGGACCTCAATCTAATTACTTGGCTGGACTAGAGATTGATGTCAAGCTTTGAATTTCTAACTTGCAAAAGTAATCTTTCCAAACCCCCAAATTAATTTTCCAAAATATTAATTCAAAACATCAATGTTAGAAATGTTGCAGACAAATTGCTATTTTTTCCAAAACAAAATGAAAAACCTCCTAGAAGAACAATATTTACAGAAATAGGAGACTGTTTGCATTCTTGGAAAACCATTCAAATTTCACAATTAGTAATTAGCTTTAAATTTATGAAATTAGCCTTTTCCTTCTCACAATAATATTTTTTTAATTAATTATCATATTATTATTTATATCTCTTTATCAAGACATATTCCCATTTCATTTACATTTAATAATCAACTTTATAATTCTTCTTTTATAATATTTTATTTATCTCATTATTATTATTTATTAAGTTTCAACTTACATTATCTTATATTTTATCATAAACTATAGTTATATACAAGCATTTATATTTACTTATCAAAAGTACCTTTTAACTTAAAAAAATTATTTTAATACAACAATTAATCAAAAGCATTAATCAATCAACTTTAAATCAAATAAATCAAATGACAATCAATACTTGACCACAAATAACACTGACAGACCATACCAACCATATTGATGACACTAACTAGGTACAAAACTGGATACTCATCCTCTTCATGAACGATGGCTAAGTTGGGGACCAAGTGCTATCTCCAATCAACTGTTCCATTGGGTTTTGAGGCACGCTCAGACCTGCCAATTTAGGTGGTGTTGATTCCTAGTACCTACAACCTGCAACACACAAACGGTCATGCATATGCATATACATAGAATCAGGCACACTGTGAAAGGGAATCATAGCGTCGCAGGGTACTCACAAGTGAGAAATGTAACACTATCCCTTTCAACAAAACAAATCAATATGAAATCACCAAATAATCACATCAACTCATATAACAACCAAGATTAAATCAATCACAGAATAATCATACCATAGTCATGATAAGATAATCATATAATTCTCATGATCAAATAAAACCATATACTTATCGTATCATGTGCATAAAACTCAATAAGAGAAATTTCATCACAAACATCATCATAGTAATAAGTCCAACATCAAAAAATGTACCATAATGTCTAAGTCCAAAACAAATCAACTGTCAGTCTATCAGGGCCTAGTATGAGGGGCACTATAGGTTCACCAAAATTTTATGTAGGACAAGATGAACCTAGGGTTGAAGTAAAGTTAGCTAGTTTTCACTTACATAACATTAGAATTTAGATTAGCAAGGGTATGAGATTTACTTACAACTTGAAAGGTGAGTCAATTAACCCTAGATTTTTAAACCTTTGTGGGTTGGATTTTTTTGATGAAATGTAATGATGCAACTAGCTAACTATGAAAATGTATTGTTCTAAGATGAAAAAAGACAAACTGGGAACTAACAACCAAAAATGAGCAAAGAAATTTTTACTGAACCTTTGATTTAAATTTGAGACTAATTTGGGTGGAAAAGGGCACCAAGGGCACCCTAGACTAGGGATCTAAAACCAAAAATTTACTTCATGGACATCAGGTCCCTGGCTTATGGCTCCTTCCTTTCAAATATTGTTGTCGGGTCTTCAACTATTATTAAGATCTAATGGATTTTTTGTATCTTGTCAAGTTATAGGGCTTGAATGCAAAAATGAGTAAATTGTCTTCAATCTTATTCCAATCCTCTTCAAATCTATAGCCTACACACACAAAAGAGAGGAAGGGTTGTGCCATATAGAGGATTACCTCTAAGTAAAACCCCATTCTAGTATTTTTACCTCCACAATGGAAAAATTAATGATAAAGAGAGCTTATTCTTTTGAGGGATAGAGACTAAATGATAATGGAGTAATGAATTGACAACTTGTTGCAACTCAACACTCAGATCTAATCTCCTTGATAGATTAAATTCATGATCATCACCTTCAAGGACTGATTTCAATAAGGCTTGATTTGATTTGAAGACCTACAAGCATTAGTACTCACAAAAATAAAATGCATACATAAACATGAACAAACTCACATAAAACTTGAAATGATGCTTGAATAAAGAAATGATCCATTAATTATGAAAATTCTTCTCTTGATTGCTCTTGAATTGATTTTTGAAGTATTTTTCTCAAAAATTTCTTTCTAAAATAAAATTATGAAAATACTATGTATTTATATGCAATTAGTCTAATTTCCTAAAAATTAAATCCTAATAGCGAATAATTAGGGTTTGAATTTTAACTAATAAATTACTAGCACTAACATATTTAAATTTGGGGTCATTTTAAGAGGTCAAGGGCACAAGGAACCCTTGACCAGATCTCACTTTTTTTTAGATACAAAGTGTCAGGAGAAAAATATTAAATGCATACTTGGTTCTTGCACATTTGATTTTTTGGTAAATCATAAAATGAGCCATGGAATGCATAATTTAGGAAATTAGATTCATAATTAGGTCCAAGCACATAAAAGGGAGAAAAATCTAGTGTGAATTGTCAAGGTAGGCAATTTATGATGCTACAAATTATTATATAAAATTAGAATACTTTGACATCTTCAGTTCCATTAATAGGAGATGGTTATAGTCATTTGATTGGATATGTTGACATATTAGTTTATGATGGAATATTCTTTGAGTCTTTGGTGAGTTGTAATTTTGTGACTTTTCAATTTTTAGGGAGATCCTTGGTTGAGATGATTGGTATTTTTTCTTGGTTTACATGAGAGAAAGATATTTTCATTGGAGCATGTGATATTTGAGGAGGAGATGTTAGACCATGATGTCATGATATGTTCTTGAATTCTATAGATGTGCAGTGGGCTATTTAATGGTTATTTTTTTTAGTTCTCATTCTAATGAGTACTTTGATATTTTACTTGGGATCCTCTTGATAGCATAGTGTTGCATTTGGATTTTAGCATAGGTTAATTAGTAAGAAGTAATATTGAATACTTAGATAATAAGGTAAGCTTGGATTTATTTTGTTTACTAGAGAATTTTGTAGAGACAATTAGTCTTTGATGAGGTTTAAATAGAAATAACAAGGAGACCTCACCTTGATATGATGAGAATCTATGATTTTCTTGTTATAGAGCAGATTATTCTTGGAGAGGTTCATTATGGCTTTATACATCTTAAGAATCCACTTTCTCGACTCTTGATCTATTAAATTTTCCTACTTTATTTTTTAAATGCATCATTTTTTATGCTTTATCTCGTTATGTATATGGATCTTCAACTATGGTTGTTAGTTTTGGAGGGTTAATTTGAGGATTGTTTTACATGGGTGTCTCCTTGTACATGTGAATTTTTATTTATGATGGTATTTATGAAGATTTTAAGAGAAGTTACTAGGATTATTCTTGGTTATGAAATGGATTCAAGTTTGATATTCCTTCCTTTTAGAGAGAATTACATTAATGTTAGTTACATGAGATACATTTTTTTTGTTTGATCTATGAGGTTTAAAGTTTGGGTGTTGTGAAGGATTTTTAGTTGGGGTTCAGAGATATAAATCCTACTTGTCACAACTTGGAACTTTGAGGTGTTTGTAGGACATGATGGGTATGTGCAAGATCATGATGGGCCAAAAAGTGGCAATATGATGAGTATTTGTAGGGTATGTGGCTAACGACTTTTTTTTAACCCAAAATTTATGAAATGAAAAGGGTTTTTAAAGGAGATTCTCATCTTTCCACCAATATAAATTATTCTTTACTTTGAATTTAATCAATAATTATTATTTATTTTCTACTTGAATTATGACTAAAGTGTTGATTGATAGGCTGCTTGAAAAACATCTATAGCTTTCAAACTGTATCACATTTTTTGAATCCAAAACATGCATCACATTCTATGTTTCACATACCATAGGATTAAAAAAAGAAAAATTGAATTTAATGAAGTTTTGACCAAGTTAAGGTCGGAGACATACAAGTTTTATATTTTTTAAAAGTTGTAATAAAAATTCATAATTAATTATTTACTTGGAAAAAATTACAAAAATATGCATCACATCAGACATGAGTCCTCTAATTATGTCTAAAATATTATAAGAAAATATTATCATTTTATTGTGGTTAGAGTGGTCGGCAGACACCTACTTTTATTTTTTCCTTGAAATTTAAGTACTATTGCATTGAAATTTCAAATTTTCACCAAATAGATTTAAAAAAAACCTAGTAGTTTAGAAACTACATTCAATTTTCTACAGATTCTATTCTTACATATTTTTGAAATAATATAGATAACTTATTCAAATTTTTATGTCAATTTGCTTAACTTTGATTTTTCTAAATTTTTTGCCACTTAAGGGCCTGTTTTTTCCATGATGATCCTACGCATACCCTGATATTTGATATGATTTGTATATTTTCTCTTTTACCTTGTGTTTCTTCATAAAGGTTAATATTCACTTGATATTGGACTTGAGGGTTTTTTTGATCCATTATTATAAATGTATTTATGAACTCATGAGTTGTTATTCCACTTTATTAATTTTAGTAACAACAAGTGAGACTCTTTAATATATTTATTTTCTTGAGTTTTGAAGAACTTGAGAGAGATATGAATATTTGTTGTGAGGGAGTATATAATTGTTTCTTTTGGAATGTTTGAATCATGGTGATTGTTCTTTATGCTACACATTTCTTTATTTTTTGCTACACCATGGTTTGAGTGTTGATTCATGGAATTCATATTCCTTGATATGTTTTAATATTTGACATTACTCATGTAATGATAGTTATTAGATATGTATGTGATTCACTATTAGGTTTTATATATAGATATTATGATTATGGTTTATGGGTTGGATATGTTTTGATTAAGATAAACATGGGAAAAGGCCTTAAAACTATTACAAGATAGCATTAGAGGCAAGGAAGATGAATCACACCAGTAATGAGACCATAAACAAAGCAAGTCTCCCAAGAAGAGAGATAGAAAGCAACTAGAAGAAGAGAATAATAATGAACAAAAATGATTTTTATTAGAGCATGGAACTAGAAATTGGTTTTGGAAGGACACAAAACCACTAACAAAGGTAGTCAAGGTGGTTTGAACCTAAAATTTAACTAAGGGGCCTCAAACTAAGGGCAAGGATGGAATGGAAAGTCATTCCTCTTTTTGAATCATTTGATGGGTTTATGATCATAGTATTGAGATTTCTCTTAAGTTTTTAAGGATATCCTCTACCCTCAATAGTGTTATCTTTCACTTTTCATAAAAAAACCTCTTGTCCTCTAAAGGGATTTGATTCTAGCAACCAAGGGTAGTCCTAACCTCTTTTGAATCCAACACCAACACCTTATCGTAGGGCTAAGAACCAATGGAGTTCATATTTTCATGGATATATCATGGAATAACAAGGAAAAATAATAATATTGTGGAAGTGGAGAGGGATCATAATGATTTTTTCGCTCCCAAATCCCAAGCTTGAAGCACACCTTAACATTGTTCAAAAACTATGAAGCAAATTCATTGCAAACACAAAATATAGCATAAAGAAAACTCATTATATCTTTTGTAACATTATCTATGGTAATAAATTGACCAATAGTATTAGTAATACCATGAGTAATACTTTGATCCCACAACTCCAAAGAGAGCTCTAGGAGACGAACCCATATAGGAACCAAGTTAATATCAATAGAATGAAAACTAGCGTACCACAAATTAAGATGAATAAAATTCTTACCATGAAACCATGAACCTTCTTAAAGTACATGGAAGTGGCCTTTGATGGATTTGAAGGACAATAAGATGAAAAAATTCATCAAATCCTTCATACTCAACATACCTAAAGAAGATCAACAATCGAAAACCCAATTTTTTTAATAAACTTAATGTTGGGTCTATGACCTAGGGTTCTCCCAATAGGAGTAGACTACAATACAACAATAGCTCTATCCACCCACACATTTGAAAGATAAAGAAAAAATATTGGAGGAGAATGCACTCCCAAATCTATAAGAGGAATAGGGTCTTGCACCCGAGAATGAAATCCCATACCAAGGTCCATGCTAGGACAAGGGAAAGGTTGAGAGACTACATCAGATAGGATATGAGTGTCAACAACTTCAACTTCCTAAGTAGAAGAGAAAGGAAAGGGAATAAAATATAGGGTAGGGTTCCCCTTAAATAGGTTAGCATTAAGACATGGAGAGGACTCAAATTCCACAAGAACAACTAGATAGGAGAAACACTATCCCACACCACTTGTTGATGATTCTCATGGTTCCCTCACAACATGTTATTGACCACTCCATCATAAGATGCACTTGATACAAGCCTAGGTAGATGAGTTGAAGAAGAGGCCAACTTTGAGGGAAGGAGGCCCTTGCATAGACCAAAAGCCAAAGGTGAGGGAATGGACATGAAGATACAAAGCAAGTTTAGTGATAGCTCCTTGAATCCTAGCTTTAAGAAAAATATCCAATAGGAGGTCATCATTTGATTTCTTAGCCAATAGATCCTCCCCAACTATGTAAACCACAACTAGAACTTTGTCTGTATCCTCACCTCCAAACAAAAAATCCCCATTGCTTTGTCTTCTTCCATTGTTGTAAATGTAGATGAAATGAGGTCATAAGACATGTAAATACTAGAGCAAAAAATATTCTATGGATTCTCCATAACCTTCTCCATCATATGACTCACCCTCATCATCACTTGTACAAAGCCCATTTCCATTTTTGTTTCTTAGGGTTTTCAACACTCCCACTCACACTCCCATAATTTCATATGGGTTGGATATGTTGTTGATATGAGTTCTAGTGATATATTTTGATACATTGGAGGTATGCATGATTGAATTTATTAGCACTTTTTTCTATTTTTTATTTCTAGTCATGTGGGATTTTTTCCTTGGTAGCAACGTGGAGATTTTTTATCACTTATATTTTATTTTTTTCTTAGTGCATATTCATGCTAGATTTTTATTTTTCATAGGTGGCATGTTGGAGGCTAAGAGGAGTTCTATCTATAGATGATGATGAATTTAGATATTATTCCAATTATCTTGATGGAGAATGAGATCATGTTGGAGATTCGTGTTGCTTCATGGATGGCTATGATAATGTATTTAATTGTTTGAATTATATAATGTATACAAAACATGGGATAATGTTAGAAAAAAACACTACTGAATTTGACTCCATTTTCTGACAAACATTCATTAGTCGTTCGACAAACATTTGTTAGAAAATCGATGAATTGATGAAAAAAAATTCGTCGCCATTTTTTTGTTGAAATTTCGATCATGAATTAAATGTAAAAATAATAGCGTAGATTTGTTGGTCATCGACATCATAAAATGACTTAGATGTTCATCATAATATAAAAAAAAACTATGTATCCACTGATGAATTACAACCAAAATGCAATTGCAATGGCTCTTCCGAAGTGTTGAAACAACACCAGAATTTCATCACCATTTCGATGAAATGGGCAAGGAGTTACGATGAATCCTTCATCGCAGCTATAGCAACTTCTGTTGGTGTAATTAATTAATTAATTAATTAATTATTACACTAGCATAAGTTAACTTAGGTCTTGCATTTAATCATTTAGTCCTAGGTTGCAATCATTTAATAAATGGGATAATATTCCTTTCCTTATTTGTAGGAGATAAGATTCCTTCTAGAAGATGAGTTGTCCTTCTAGAACTTATCTCAACATTTAATGATCATCTAGATAGGGTTCACATGTCACATGTTGTTAGATCAAGACACATGGCAACATCTCATGCATATTAGGGTGTAGCTCTTGCCTATATTGTAATGTCCCCATTTTTAGCCCTTCACCTTTTAGTGATTGGTAGCCTATTCCCAGTGTGTTGTCGGCTAGTCAGTGGTAGAATTAGGGTTTCCGGTTGTTTGATGGGTTCTCTTGAAGATTCAGGGTTTTGCTTGTTGGAGTTTGGGTGTTTGGATTCTGGATTCCTTCTGGGTTTTTAGAGGGCTTCACAGTGGTATGTTTTTCTTGGCATTTTGAGCATCTTCAGAAATTTACTATTTTTAGTAAATTCTAATTTTAGCAGTGGTCCAGTCGGCATCAATTCAGTCAACTTTCCTCTTCTAGCAGTTCATTGGGTAATTCTCATTTTTGTCTTAAGGGGTTCATTTCGAAGATATAAGTTATTTTAAGTCAAAATGTTTTATTTTTAAAATACCCCTTTGGCCTAGTGTTATAACTTAACAGTTGTTTTAAAGAAGGGGACTTTGAGGGGTATTTTCTCATGAAGGAAATATTTTAATATTTCTAAAGTTTATAATTGCTCAAAGGGAAAATGGACGCCTTTTTGAAGAAGATTATATTTTATTTAAAAAAAGAGAAGTGATTAATATTTCACAAGGAAAGTACGCCATTGGGAAGAAAGTGTTTGGGTCAAAGTTTAAACCTAAAAGCAGCTTGGGATTAGGGCACACCTTCTAGAAGGCTCCGGAGTCTTCTCTTCTTTTTATAAAGAAGGTTCATTCTCTTCTTTGGAGGTATCTTTTATCTATAGGAATATTATGTTGCCGGATTGGCTGTGGGATTGCTTCGAGGAATGTAAGCCTCCTAGCTAGGCATTGCTTCTCGCTTGAAAGATAGCGACTAGTGGTGAGATAGTATAGTCTGAGTGTTTTGTATCAAGATTTCTGCATTATTGTCATTGTGTGGCTTTGTAGTTCAGATTTGTGCATTTTAGTGAGATTCTAGAATTGGATTTTCCTCATAGCAGATTATTGTTTTTAATCACAAGTCAAAAAATACAAAAAGTGTTGTTTTGGGTATTGTCTCATTGGTTTTCTCTGTTGGAGGCGACCCTTCATGAATATTTGCATATTTTAATATGAAGTTGATGATTTTATAATGCAAATTCGTCATTCCTTGTAGGGCGCACCTTCTGGAGTGCCTTGGGATCTGTGCCATTAATTAATAGCCACTTTTAGCTGTCTTTTCTTATAACTAAACTAGGCACCATCATTTTATAGGTCCATTGCATCAAACTTGAAGTCTTTTGGGTCTGTTTAGGGTGTTATACGAGCAAATTAGTGGATTACAGGCATGCTGGTTTTACATTTAAAAGTGCAGATCTGTACAAATCAGAATCTTAAATATGGTTCTTGAGTGAAGAAATCAGTCTTGGTATCTTCATTAAGCAAGGATAATCCTCTTATTAGATGTTCGTTGAATTGTTCTAACTTCATGCTCTTGGCAGGCGAATTCTTCTCATATTGTAAGCTAAACAGTAGTACTGGCAGCAGTTCTTAATCTTGCTTAATTCTGATTTGTAATGCTTATCTTACATTTTGAAGTAGCTTTGTAATAATTTATATCTCCGTCATATGGTAGCTCCCATTCCGTCTCGGTCTAGAAAGCACATTCTTGACATCGAGTATTTTCAGCATCATTGCTTATTTCCTTTCATAGCATTGTAATTCTTACACTCTGCCATATGGTCACCTCAACTCCATACTGGATTGGGTAGCACATACTTGGTGTTGAGTTCCCTTTCAGTACTTGTAGTGGTAGAAGATCCTCTGACCATATGCTCGCCATCATCGGCGCCATTCTTGGTTAGATTTCCTTCCAGTTCTGTTTTTGCATTCAGATCCTCTGACCAATGCTCACACCTTGCCCTCATTGGGATCCTGGTGTACATTCTGGTTAGAGTTGTTTCAGTATTGTTCTGGTTTAGAGCTAACCCTAATGATTGTGGATTGCTCTGCTTGTTGCAATTAAAAATTTGAAAAATTTTGGCTCGGAATATTTTAGTGGTATCAGAGCCAAGATCCTGCCATCTTGTGCCCAACAGAGTTCACTTGATAGATGAGTGACAGAGATACCAGACACTACATACAGAGAGAGATGACTACAGAGAAGCCTCTACTTGAGTTAATGCATGAACTATTTAGGCTAATGAAGGATCCTGACATAAGGTGGGGAATCAGAAAGATTTATGCTAGGTCTGGAAGCCAGGATAGCAAGGTGCACATGTCACCTCATATTGATCGTGAGCTTGATGAAGAAACCCTGACAGTTGAAGAGTGTGTGGAAGAACCCCAAAACACATCCTTAGACTTGCATGTGATAGGAAGTGATGAAGAACAGTTCAGTGAAAAGAACACAATAGTAGTCTTGAGTTCTAATGAAAATACATCCAATGAAGGTCTTGAGGCTAAGGGCTTCACAAAAATTGTTGGTAAGACGGTTGTGTGGGATGAGTTCATCGAAGAAGAACAAGATGAAGGAAACACTAGTGGTATCCTTGAACCAGCTGATGATCATTACCAAGGTGAAGTTGTTAATGGTGATTCTGATGTGTTTATACCTCTCCTAGTTGAGGATTTGGTCAAGGATTATTCACCTCTTGCTGTTGTTCAAATCTCTCAAGAATTTTCACTAGACAAATGTATGACAAGTAGCCAAGAAGACCTCCTTGGTATTCATTGGGCTGTTAATGAAGAAATCAATGACATACACCCCCATGATGAAGATAATGATAGTGATGTTTTCAAAACATCAGGCAATGGTGATTCTTCATTTCATTATGATGGTGACATTGGGTTTGAGCATCAAACTAAGCCCTTGGAGAGAAGGACTTATGAAGAAATCAGTTCAAGTGAGTTACTTGGTGACCTATTCAAAGACTCAACACTCCAAGAGAAGCATGAAGAGTACTCTTCTCTTGATCAAAACAGTCAGCCTTTTTCCATTTGGGATCCTGGTTGGTTGACACCAAGATATGATAAAGAACCTTTGTGGGATGAATTTCCCTTTGATCCAGATGAAGATAAAAATTCAGTTTGCATGGCAAACTATGAGGTGGCCATTGAAGAGGAAGTTGTCTTCAAAGAAGAAGGGGGTTCAAAGAAGCTCCATGATGATGTCTTTGAAGTGGTTGCAGCTACTAAAGAAGAAAATGTTTCTACAGAAACCTTCCGAACAGTGGATGACTATGATCCATTGAGAAAGTTGGGTGCTGCTATAATGTTTGATCAAGAAGACAGTGATGAAGAAGAAGAGCTTGAAGACCATATGGCTCTTGAAGATGGAGAGTTTTAAGGTGTTACTAAACACAAATCTGATTTATCAATGCACGAAGCTGTTTGCAAGCAACGGGTTGAAGATTTTGTGAAGGATGATGCCTTTCATGACAATGAGCATTCTCCTCTAGTTGATGGTGAAAGACACGGAATCTAGAACAGCTATGATGGCCGCAAAGACACAAAACAAAGTTCTGATTTTGACAATCATCCAACCAGCAATCTGCCATCTTTGCATATTCTTGGGTGGGAAGATCAAGACAAAGAGTCCTTTAAGAGGGAAGTGCGAATTCTATCCCAATTTGATCACACTCACAGTTTGACTGAAGATCTTCACTGGAAGGCTCAGCTTGAAGAGAGGAAAAGAGGAGTTAAGGATGAAGTTGCTCTTTTCAATTTGCAACTCATCAGAGACTCTTTGGAGGCATTGAAGTCAGATTGCATACACTTGATGGAGGATCGGGATTATGCTATTGAACTTGCAAAGAAGTCCTTCAGTGTTTTCCCAGAAAAGGAGAGTTTGGTTGATGAGCTCACTTTGGAGCTTAAATCAACAAAGGACAAGTTAAAAGAAACTCAGTTGGCTCTAACAGAGGTTGAAGACCAGTTTGCTGATTTCAAACTTTTTAGCAAGCAAAAGAATGGGCAAAGAGTTGAAGAAATCAAGCAAGTAATAGACGAGCTTGATAGTCTTCGAGAGGAGTTTGATCTTAAAGGTTTCACAAGGATATTAGAAGTTGCGTGTGCAGATTTGGATCAACAAGATGAAAAAGGGGACTTCCAAGTCTTTGACAATCCTTTCTTTGAAGTGGGTACTGAAGCAACTTATGACAATCCTCTCTTTGATTTGAAAAATGAGTCATGTGGTGAAACGACCAAGCATGGGGAAGAGTATGAACCCTAGTCAAGGGGTGCTTTGATATCATTACACGAGGAGTTACCACCTTTGGTGATTAGTAATCTTCCAAGGCCTTTCAATAATGAATGCACAAGTGGGTTTGAGGATGGAGTCTCCACTTGGGGAGTGTTGGTTCGAGGAGATTTCAACATCTTCGACACCAAGGAGTTAACAAAGCAAGACTTGGTAACTGCTGGTAACTTCATTACAGCAACAAGGAGCAAAGATTTCAGTTTTGTTACTCATGAAGTAGGGAAGAAAGATGGACTAGAACTTGGTGTTTGTATGCTTTTCAATCCATCCCTTTGGTTTAATGATGCTTTGGCACTTATTAGTCCATTTTTGGAGTTGGATTTGAGGTCATTTAAGGTTTCATGCTCCAATGTTGTTGAAAATTTAATGGATAGGTTTCAAGGGTTCAATAGGGGAGGCATCAATCTCTTCAGTATACACTTGATCCTTACTAGCTCTTGGGAATGCATTAAGATTACCTTGCATTATGTTGAAAATCATTTTCAGTTGGGTATCCGTGATTGGGATCCTCAACTTGGCTTGATAAAGCTTATTACATTTGGAAAGGGCTATTGGAGGAATAAGGATCAAATTTCCAAATTTGTTGATGTTGTTACTTCCTTTGTCCGCCACTTGATGGGTTTATTTGTTCATCAAAAAATGGGTTGGAGAGGAATTTTGAGTATGGGTTAGAGAAATGAACGATTGGCTACTCTTGAGAGTGATTCTCAGCTAAGATCAGGACAGATTTTGAGACTCGAGCTTGCTGGTTTGAGGCAGACCAACCACCTTACATGTTGTGTTTCTCTCATCTAGGAGAGTTGGTTCATCACTCCTGATCAAAGAAGTGGTAGTTTTCTCATGGAGTTGGATCTAGTGTGTTTTTCTATCAATTTTGAGGTGTTATCCTGCAACCCAAGGCTCATCTCATACACTTACACTTGGGAATTTCTTTGGTGCTGCTATTTTTCCTTGTGTGAAGTACTAAAATCAAATTGCACTTCACTGACTTCAACCTTGAACAGCAGTGGTTATTTTTTCCTTCACACCTATCCTATTCTCGGAGTTCACCTTACGGAGGTTTGTGAAGCAAATTTTAATAGTTTCTTTACTATATTTGTTCGGGACAGCGAACTTCCACATGCTTTGGCTTTTCATTCTGAGACTCTTGGAGTTGGTACCGTAAGAGTGATTAGAAGTCTTCATGGTGGTGTCGGTATAATTTAGCTGTTACATGGTAGCTCCATGAGGAGACATGAGTATGAGCTTGTCAAGCTCTTGCAAAGGATTGCTTTCCTCTTTGCAAGAAGATTTGAAGATGTCACATTTGCTTTCAGGGCTTCGTTTGTTACCATGTGGAGGTATGCTGAGGAGGTTAATTATGAGTTGAGTAACCTATTTTTCTTCTTGCCTAGAATTGTGGTTGACAGTGGTATGGTTGTTACTGTTGACTCTGGGCATCTTGGACATGAGATGTTGCACGATATTGATCTCAGTCCTTTAAGATCTTTTAGTTTGAGTATCATGGATGGTAACACTTTGGAGTTACAAGGGAGGTTAGTGCAGCTTTGGCATGATGTTTTCACTAATGTGATCAGAGTGGTGCAGCAGTGGCATGGTGGGTCCTTCCTAAGATGGATTTGGGAACCTGAGATCATACTTGTTTTGGTATGGATCAGTCCTAATTTTTCTAGAATTATGATGGTATTGTTTGAGGACAAGCAATTTTGGGAAGGGCGGACTGTAATGTCCCCATTTTTAGCCCTTCACCTTTTAGTGATTGGTAGCCTATTCCCAGTGTGTTGTCGGCTAGTCAGTGGAAGAATTAGGGTTTCCGGCTGTTTGATGGGTTCTCTTGAAGATTCAGGGTTTTGCTTGTTGGAGTTTGGGTGTTTGGATTCTGGATTCCTTCTGAGTTTTCTGAGGGCTTCACAGTGGTATGTTTTTCTTAGCATTTTGAGCATCTTCAAGAATTTACTATTTTTAGTAAATTCTAATTTTAGCAGTGGTCCAGTCGGCATCAATTTAGTCAACTTTCCTCTTCTAGTAGTTCATTGGGTAATTCTCATTTTTGGCTTAAGGGGTTCATTTCGAAGATATAAGTTATTTTAAGTCAAAATGTTTTATTTTTAAAATACCCCTTTGGCCTAGTGTTATAACTTAACAGTTGTTTTAAAGAAGGGGACTTTGAGGGGTATTTTCTCATGAAGGAAATATTTTAATATTTCTAAAGTTTATAATTGCTCAAAGGGAAAATGGACGCCTTTTTGAAGAAGATTATATTTTATTTAAAAAAAGAGAAGTGATTAATATTTCACAAGGAAAGTACGCCATTGGGAAGAAAGTGTTTGGGTCAAAGTTTAAACCTAAAAGCAGCTTGGGATTAGGGCGCACCTTATAGAAGGCTCCGGAGTCTTCTCTTCTTTTTATAAAGAAGGTTCCTTCTCTTCTTTGGAGGTATCTTTTATCTACAGGAATGTTATGTTGCCAAATTGGCTGTGGGATTGCTTCGAGGAATGTAAGCCTCCTAGCTAGGCATTGCTTCTCGCTTGAAAGATAGCGACTAGTGGTGAGATAGTATAGTCTGAGTGTTTTGTATCAAGATTTCTGCATTATTGTCATTGTGTGGCTTTGTAGTTCAGATTTGTGCATTTTAGTGAGATTCTAGAATTGGATTTTCCTCATAGCAGATTATTGTTTTTAATCACAAGTCAAAAAATACAAAAAGTGTTGTTTTGGGTATTGTCTCATTGGTTTTCTCTGTTGGAGGCGACCCTTCATGAATATTTGCAGATTTTAATATGAAGCTGATGATTTTATAATGCAAATTCGTCATTCCTTGTAGGACGCACCTTCTGGAGTGCCTTGGGATCCATGCCATTAATTAATAGCCACTTTTAGCTGTCTTTTCTTATAACTAAACTAGGTGCCATCATTTTATAGGTCCATTGCATCAAACTTGAAGTCTTTTGGGTCTGTTTAGGGTGTTATACGAGCAAATTAGTGGATTACAGGCATGCTGGTTTTACATTTAAAAGTGCAGATCTGTACAAATCAGAATCTTAAATCTAGTTCTTGAGTGAAGAAATCAGTCTTGGTATCTTCATTAAGCAAGGAGAATCCTCTTGTTAGATGTTCGTTGAATTGTTCTAACTTCATGCTCTTGGCAGGCAAATTCTTCTCATATTGTAAGCTGAACAGTAGTATTGGCAGCAGTTCTTAATCTTGCTTAATTCTGATTTGTAATGCTTATCTTACATTTTGAAGTAGCTTTGTAATAATTTATATCTCCGTCATATGGTAGCTCCCATTCCGTCTCGGTCTGGAAAGCACATTCTTGACGTCGAGTATTTTCAGCGTCATTGCTTATTTCCTTTCATAGCATTGTAATTCTTACACTCCGCCATATGGTCGCCTCAACTCCATACTAGATTGGGTAGCACATACTTGGTGTTGAGTTCCCTTTCAGTACTTGTAGTGGTAGAAGATCCTCTAACCATATGCTCGCCATCATCGGCCCCATTCTTGGTTAGATTTCCTTCCAGTTCTATTTTTGCATTCAGATCCTCTGACCAATGCTCACACTTTGCCCTCATTGGGATCCTGGTGTACATTCTGGTTAGAGTTGTTTCAGTATCGTTATGGTTTAGAGCTAACCCTAACGACTGTGGATTGTTCTGCTTGTTGCAATTGAAAATTTGAAAAATTTTGGCTCAGAATATTTCATATATAATTAGGCATCTTGTACATTTGTAATGAATCAATCATATGATATCAATATAGAATCTCTATTGTGCATGCCTAGTTGCAACACTTTCTGGGTGGTTGATTATTCTCTATTGTGCATGCCTAGTTGCAACACTTTTTGGGTGGTTGAGTCCATTTATTAAAGCTGATGATATTGGCCGTTGAGTCCAATTGGCAATATGTTGGGATTATGGATGCACAGTCCTTGAAGCTACAGACTTTGATGGAGGACCTTTAAGCCAAGAAAGATAATCAACCACCCAGAAAGTGTTGCAACTAGGCATGCACAATGGAGATTCAATATTGATATGATATATTGATTGATTACAAATGTACAAGATGCCTGATTATATAGGAAAGAGCTAAACCCTAATATGCATGAGATGTTGCCATGTGTCTTGATCTAACAACATGTGACAACATGGGAACCCTAATGGTGATGATCATTAAATGAGGGGATAAGTTCTAGAAGGACAACTCATATTCTAGAAGGAATCTTATCTCCTACAAATAAGGAAGGGAATATTATCCCATTTATTAAATGATTTATCTAATAATGCAACTTAGGACTTAACTAATTAAATGCAAGACCTAAGTTAACTTATGCTAGTGTAATAATTAATTAATTAATTACACCAACACCCCCCATAAGTGCAACTTAGGGAGGAAAATGCAATGATTATGCAGAGATGATGATGGGTCTCGGCTACGAGGCCATGTTAGGTACCCATGTACATGAAGATGTAGAAAATCTCCCACAACCGGAGAAAAGGGGAAAACCCAATGGGAACAAAACTCCTCTCCAAAAAGGAGATGAAAATGTAGAAAATGTGAGATAGGATGGGAAGGATGGAGGACTCCCAAATACCCCCCAAGGACACCATCCGTCACATGGATACAATGCAATCAATGCTCCCCCATAGGAGGGAAAGAGAGAGACTATGTAGCCCCCCCAAAAGATGTGATCACCTACAAAGAAGGGAAGTGTTTGAAGACAAAATAAGATCCAATGCTAACAAACAACTTGTCTCCCTTTCGGAAGAAACAAAACCAACTGCAAGTGGAGAGATGCTTCCCATTCCAAATAGGAATTGAAGGAAGGAAGGATGAAGGTGGATGATGGTGTCTCTGAACGCTGCTCAAATGTCTCCTTGCCTGATGAGGATGCCACAATCAATGAAGAGAGTGACAAACCAGGATGATGCAGAAATTGATGCTGAACAATATCCAAGGACAAAGATAGAATGGATATGATGGATGTGATGGAGACTTGATAGCCCCCCCTGAATGAAGTGTCCTCAAAACCACTGAAAGAAGTCTGAAGTAGATCCAATGGTAGATGCTGAAGAAACTGCAAGTCCTTAAAGGAATGGCAGGGAAAAAGTCTCGGATATGAAATCTATGAATAGAGGAGTGATACCCCCTCAAGAATGTTCTCCAAACTTGTAGAAGTAGCCAAGTCAATGATGCCTGAAACAAAGCCATCCTGTGATTCCAAGTTTGAAAAACTGAATGTGTCCTGATGGATGATGATGGTGGAAGCCTGAATCAATGGTTCTGGACAAGGAATCACTGAATGTGAAGGGATACCAACTGTCTCTGATGAAGAAGAATGACTGAAAGGAACCTTGTCAACCGTTTCAGAAAGATCAAGGCAATCAACTTCCTGCACAAAAATATCATCGTGGGGAACCTGATCTGAATCAGGACATTCTGAATCATGACCATCGGGGAATGGTGGAGTGTTTGAATCTCCATAGATCTCCCAAAGCTTAGCCCAAAGAATGTGAGGACAATCACAATGATCAATAGTACTCAAAATATCAGAATCAACTTGCATCTCAAGAACCTCCAAAATAGTGTATCTGCTGCAACTCCAAGCAAGTTCATGAATACCTTCACTTGGATGAGGAACAATACCAAATAGATGTGGCAACAAATCAAGTGAATGAAGATGGTGGCAGATCCCATCTCGCCATTGCAAATAGTTACCCTTGTGCAACATAACCAAAGAAGGAGAGAAATATGCAAGCCCCATAATGAAATTTCTCCACAAAAAAAAGACAAATGACCTTCAACAGCAAATAAAGACTTCCAAATATGATCTACAACTGAAGTGATGCAACCCAGATCAAACAAACTTGTCCCAAGCTTCAGAATAACTAGGTTATTGATCAAATGCACCAAATTAAAAAAACTATCATGCAAGAGTACCTAGAGCTGAAACTGATCAAGAGATCTGGACTGATGAAAAAAGCTCTGAATCACCTTCCTGATGCCGCTGGAATCACTGAAATCTGACAATCTGATGAGAAGTTATGAGCCTTTATGTCCAAATTAGGGTTTTTTCTTTAGTTGGCTGTAGAATTTTCTGTAAGAAAAATTTCACAGAACGGATGTCACCACTAGAAAGTACGCAAAATTCTCTTTCTGACGGTATATCGTTTGCAAAAATTCGATACCTTGGGTGAAAGTTATGATCAAACAAAAAAAATGCCCTGATTAGGCACCTGCAGGCTAAATAGGGGAAAAATTCTAGCCCCCTGTGTGCTAGGTCGCGGTCGCTGATATGACCACGGCGTGGGCTATGGCAAAAAAAAAAAATGTGCCACCCTTGGTGGCGGAGGGGCGGAGAGTGCTGGTGGCACCGCTCCCTATAGCGGAGCCCTTGAGACCGTCGGAGAGCGCGATGGCGAGAACTTCTGTCGGCACCGGCGGGAGGATGCTTCGGCGGTGGAAAGCGCGGGCACCGGCAGGAAGTCTGTCGGCGGGGGCCGAGAGGATGGCCGGTGGGAGGAACACCGAAGCCGGTAGGAGCTTGAGGACTGTGAGAATGCTTGGTCAGGAAACAAACTCCGGCACTGTGATCGGTAGGCAGTCGATGGGGTCGGCCCCTCCAAATGGGCCGACAATGGTACCTCAGACTGTCAAAGAATGAATGCCACCATACCCTATGACTGCGGTCGATGACGAAAAAAGGTCTGCAAATTTATTTAGTCGAGAAAAACACATATATATGATTTTTAATATTGCCAATTGGCAATTAAAAATCAAAAGATAATTTATATATATATTTGGTGACAAAAAAAATTGGGAGATCAAATAATATGCCGATGGATTTTAAAAAATAGAACCCTAATGTGCCGACGAGAATTAACAAATAAAATCCCTAATATGATGTCGACGGGTAAAATAAATTGAAGGTCGCTCGAGATATTTTTTTTTTAAAATTTTTCTGCAAACTATAGCAGAAACCTAAATTTTTTTTTGCCAAAGAATAATAGATAAATGCCCAATTTTTTTCTGAAAATAGAAAATGGATTGCGTATAATTTTTTTTTTTGCCTCAAAGGACAACTGATCGGGATGATTTTTTGCTGCAAATTGTACGAATAGTACGATTGATTTTGCAAACCCTAAAAATACCTCTGAAGCTCCCGGGTTGATGAATCCAATTTTGATGAATGGGCAGGTGATCCTAGGGTTTCGAGGCCTTCTGAAGACAATGGCGAGCTCGGATCTGACTCTATCTGCTTTAGAAATCAGCTTGGTCCCTGGGTGGAATCAAGTAGCCTTCAATAGAAACATTCAAGCCTGCGGAGAATCTCGTACACCAACTTTCTTGATCGAGGGTTGACGTTTCACTGGATGAGCTCTGATACCATGTAGGAGTTTAGGTGAACTCCTCAAACCCCCCAGAATCACTTGCAAGACAAAACTTCCACAAGAGAGAAATGGCAGAAAAATTATGCTATGATTAAGATGCAAGGATGTCATGTGATAATCAATTTGACATCCTTGCATCTTAATCATAGCATAATTTTTCTGCCATTTCTCTCTTGTGGAAGTTTTGTCTTGCAGGTGATTCTAGGGGGTTTGAGGAGTTCACCTAAACTCCTACATCTGATGCGAAGATATTGGCCGTTTAGTCCAAAGTGGAGGATTGATCATCGACAAGACATGGACTATTGGCCGTTTAGTCCAAAGTGGAGGATTGATCATCGACAAGACATGGACTATTGGAGTGAGTTTTCTATCCTATGACAATGATTGATCTCTCACCGATGGGTTGGCTTCAGTGGTCATCACCAAGAGTCTCTGTGATGACATGGTGTAGGTCTATTTAAAACTCCTAAAGAGTTTAGATTGGTGTGACATTGGATCTGTCTTGTTGATGGAAGCCATTGGCAAGACATAGACTATCAGAGTGAGTTTTATATCCTATGCTGATGATTGATCTCTCACCGATAGGTTGGCATCGTTGGTCATCGCCAAGAGTTTTTGTGATGACATGGTGTAGGTCTATTTAAAACTCCTGAAGAGGTCAGATCAGTGTGACATTAGATCTATCTTGCCGATGGAATTCATTGGTAAGACATGGACTATTGGAGTGAGTTTTCTATCCTGTATCGATGATTGATCTCTCATAGATGGGTTGGCTTCAGTGGTCATCGCCAAGAGTCTTCGCAATGGTACATTTCAATGAATATATATATTTTTAAATTGCATTGTTTTTGTCAAAATTTTGATGAAGGCCATTGATGAATCACCGAGAAGGTCTGATGAAGTTGTTGGGATTATGGATGCACAGTCCTTGAAGCTGCAGTCTTCGATGTAGGACCTTTAAACCAAGAAAGATAATCAACCACCCAGAAAGTGTTGCAACTAGGCATGCACAATAGAGATTCTATATTGATATGATATGATTGATTGATTACAAATGTACAAGATGCCTAATTATATAGGCAAGAGCTACACCCTAATATGCATGAGATGTTGCCATGTGTCTTGATCTAACAACATGTGACAACATGTGAACCCTAACCTAATATTATCCCATTTATTAAATGATTGCAACCTAGGACTAAATGATTAAATGCAAGACCTAAGTTAGCTTATGCTAGTGTAATAATTAATTAATTAATTACACCAACACCCCATAAGTGCAACTTAGGGAGGAAAATGCAATGATTATGTAGCAGATGCTGATGATGACGATGATGATGGGTCCCGACTACGAGGCCATGTTAGGTACCCATGTACATGAAGATGCAAAAAGATCTCCCACAACCGGAGAAAAGGGGAAAACCCAGTAGGAACAAAACCCCTCTCCAAAAAGGAGATTAAAATGCAGAAATGTGAGATAGGATGGGAAGGATGGAGGACTCCCAAATACCCCCCAAGGACACCATCTGTCACATGGATACAATGCAATCAAAGGCCCCCCCATAGGAGGGAAAGAGAGAGACTATGTAGCCCCCCCAAAAGATGTGATCACCTGCAAAGAAAGGAAGTGTTTGAAGACAATACAAGATCCAATGTCGACAAACAACTTGTCTCCCTTTCAGAAGAAACAAAACCAACTGCAAGTGGAGAGATGCTTCCCATTCCGAATAGGAATTGAAGGAAGGAAGGATGAAGATGGATGTCGATGATGTCTCTGAACTCTGCTCAAGTGTCTCCTTGCCTGAAGATGAAGGTGCCACAATCAATGAAGAGGGTGACAAGTCAGGATGATTCAGAAACTGATGTTGAACAATATCCAAAGACAAAGATAGAATGGATATGATGGATGTGATGGAGACTTGATAGCCCCCCCTGAATGAAGTGTCCTCAAAACTACTGAAGGAAGTCTAAAGCAAATCCAATGGTAGATGAAGAAGAAACCTCAAGTCATAAATGGAATGGTAGGGAAGAAGTCTCAGATATGAAATCTCTGAAGAGAAACTCAATGCCTCCAATGTAGTCTCTGAATTCCCAATCAAGGTTGAGACAAAGGAATGAGGAGACTCAAAACAACTCTCCAAAGTGTGATCTGAATAGAGGAGTGATATCCCCTCAAGAATGTTCTCCAAAACCTGTAGAAGTAGCCAAGTCAATGATGCCTGAAACAAAGCCATCCTGTGATGCCAAAACTGAATGTGTCCTGATGGATGATGATGGTGGAAGCCTTAATCAATGAATCAGGACGATGCGAAAACTGATGTTGAACAATATCCAAAGATGATGATATGATGAATGTGATGGAGACTTGATAGCCCCCCTTGAATGAAGTGTCCTCAAAACCACTGAAAGAAGTCTGAAGCAACGAAGGTGTCCAAACCACAAATCTCCTACTAGGAAGAAGCAAATCCAATGGTGGATGCTGAAGAAATCTCAAGTCCTAAATGGAATGACAGGGAAGGAGTCTTAAATATGAAATTCAGTCCAATGAAGGGATCTGGACTGAATGATATTCTAAAGCATGATCATCAGCTTTAATAAATGGACTCAATGGCCAATATCATCAGCTTTAATGACTTAGGTCTTGCATTTAATCATTTAGTCTTAGGTTGCAATCATTTAATAAATGGGATAATATTCCCTTCCTTATTTGTAGGAGATAAGATTCCTTCTAGAACTTATCTCAACATTTAATGATCATCTAGATAGGGTTCACATGTTGTCACATGTTGTTAGATCAAAACACATGGCAACATCTCATGCATATTAGGGTGTAGCTCTTGCCTATATAATTAGGCATCTTGTACATTTGTAATCAATCAATCATATCATATCAATATAGAATCTCTATTGTGCATGCCTAGTTGCAACACTTTCTGGGTGGTTGATTATCTTTCCTGTTTTAAAGGTCCTACATTGAAGACTATAGCTTCAAGGACTATGCATCCATAATCCCAACATGGTATCAGAGCTTATCTAGTGAAACGTCAACCCTCGATCAAGAAAGTTGGTGTACGAGATTCTCCGCAGGCTTGAAGGTTTCCATTGAAGGCTACTTGTTTCCACCCAGGGACCAAGCTGATTTCTGAAGCAAATTGAGTCAGATTCGAGCTCGCCATTGTCTTCAGAAGGCCTCGAAACCCTAGGATCACCTGCCCATTCATCAAAATCAGATACATCAACCTGGGAGCTTCAGAGGTATTTTTTTTAGGGTTTGCAAAATCAATCGTACTATCCGTACAATTTACAGTGAAAAATCATCCCAGTTAGTTGTCCTCTAAGGCAAAATTTTTTTATATGCAGGCCATTTTGTTTTTTCAAAAAAAATTGGGCTTTATCATTTTTTGTTTGGCAAAAAAAATTATTATTGGGTATTTCCTATAGTTTTGGCAGAAAAATTAAAAAAAATCAGGTTCGAGCACCATTTAAATTGCTTGGTCGGCATTTTTTAATTTTCTGCGGGCTTGTTAAATTATTCTCTCGTCGGCATTAATTTATCAGTGGCATTGTTGAGGGTTTAATTTTTTTAATCATGGGCATATTATTCGATCAGCTTATATATTGATTTTTGATTTTTAAATTGCTTTTCGCAATATTTAAAAATCTTAAATAAAATCAAAGCTTTTTTGGTCGGCCCCTATCACGTCATTTCCTACAGATTCCGGTCGGCCACATTTATTTCAAGACCGGCTGTCACATCACCGGCACCATCCATGTTTCTCCTGCAGGCCGTTGGCGTCCATTCTGTCTACCGCCCATTGTCGACCATCAGAGCTTGTTTCCCGACCCAGCTCACCGCCGACTGTTGTTACCCTCGACAAATGGTGAAGACTCCCGTTGGATGAAGACTTACCGCTGGCCATCATTGTCATCGCCGACGAACGCCGACCGCTAGAGGTTCCAGCTCCATCCGCCGAGGCACGGTCACATTGCAGACCGAGGGCTCCGCTCCATCTAGCGGCGCCGCCCCGGCCGCCGCCCGAAAGCCACTCCGCCATCGCTTTGCCCGACGGTGTTTTATTTTTTTCCAGTGCCCGACCCCTAGTCATATCAGCGACCAAGGGCTATTTTTTTTAGCCCGGGGGCCAGATTTTTGACCCTATTTAGCCTGCAAAGTGCCTAATCAGGGCATTTTTTTCATTTGATCACAACTTTCACCTAGGGTATCAAATTTTTGCAAATGATATACCGTCAGAAAGGGAATTTCATGTACTTTCTAGTGGTGACATCTGTTTTATGAAATTTTGCTCGCAGAAAATTCTACAGCCAACTGAAGACAAAACCCTAATTTGGACATAAAGGCTCATAACTTCTCATCAGATTGTCAGATTTCAGTGATTCCAGCGGCATCAGGAAGGTGATTCAGAGCTTTTTTCATCAGTCTAGATCCCTTCATCGGTTTCAGCTCTAGGTACTCTTTCATGTGATTTTTTCTGTTTGGTGCATTTGATCAATAACCTAGTTATTCTGAAGCTTGGGAAAAGATTTTTTGATCTGGGTTGCATCACTTCAGTTGTACATCATATTTGGAAGTCTTTATTTGCTGTTGAAGGTCAGTGTCTTTGTTTTTTGTGGAGAAATTTCATTATGGGGATTGCATATTTCTCTCCTTTGGTTATGTTGCACAAGGGTAACTATTTGCAATGGCGAGATGGGATCTGCCACCATCTCCATTCACTTGATTTGTTGCCACATCTATTTGGTATTGTTCCTCATATGAGTGAAGGTATTCATGAACTTGCTTGGAGTTGCAACAGATATACTGTTTTGGAGATCATTTCTATGCAAGTTGATTGTGATGTTTTGAATGATATTGATCATTGTGATTGTCCTCACATCCTTTGGATTAAGCTTTGGGAGATCTATGGAGATTCAGACACTCCACCATTCCCTAATGATCATGCTTCAAAATGTCATTCTTCAAATCTAGTACCCCATGATGCTATTGTTATGCAGGAAGTTGATTACCTTGATCTTTCTGAAGAGGTTTACAAGGTTCCTTTCCATGCTTCTTCTTCATCAGAGACAACTGGTATCCCTTCACATTCAATGATTCCTTGTCCAGATTCATTAATTAAGGCTTCCACCATCATCATCCATCAGGACAAATTTAGTTTTTTAGACTTGGCATCACAGGATGGCTTTGTTTTAGGCATCATTGACTTGGCTACTTCTACAGGTTTGGAGAACATTCTTGAGGGGATATCACTCCTCTATTCAGATCACACTTTGGAGAGTTGTTTTGAGTCTCCTCATTCCTTTGTCTCAACCTTGATTGGGAATTCAGAGACTACATTGGAGGCATTGAGTTTCTCTTCAGAGATTTCATATCTGAGACTTCTTCCCTGCCATTCCATTCATGACTTGAGGTTTCTTCTTCATCTACCATTGGATTTGCTTCAAACTTCCTTCAGTGGTTTTGAGGACACTTCATTCAGGGGGGGCTATCAAGTCTCCATCACATCCATCATATCCACTCTATCTTTGTCTTTGGATATTGTTCAACATCAGTTTCTGCATCATCCTGATTTGTCACCCTCTTCATTGATTGTGGCATCTTCATCTTCAG
>VDFB02274714.1:37081218-37094986 GCA_007258455.2 Sequoia sempervirens | reverse complement strand
TAATTTCATCTTCATGTAAAACCCTAGTGTTCATCTTACACCTTGGATTGGATCTATTTGGACGTTACTTTTTGGGAAGGTTTTAAAACAACTTAAGCCCCATCGCTTCATCTAGGCTGGGCCCCCTTTTGTTTTATCATTTTATTTCCTTAGACCTAGTGATGTCCCCTTATTCCTTTAGGGGAGAGGGCCCAGTAGTCATGCATGATAACTTTCTCAGCATGTAGCAATTGACTTGAATATCGTAGAACCTTCATTTTTTTTTTGAAATGTAGACTGGTCTCTTATTTATCTATAACTAAGGTTTAGAGGCATGAATCATCATGCAACTTGCCACATTGGCTAATATTTTGAGAAGTGTCTAAAATTTGACTTTTTAAAGGTTCGACAAAAACTTAATCATGAAACCCCGAATAGTTGAACAGAAAAATATCATTTGTTGCTTGTAGAATATCATATTTTTATTTAAATTAAAATTAATATACAACCTAAGTGGACCAAATACTTATTGATAACCATAAATATTTGATATCTCTACCTTTTATTTTCAACACATATGGACTAATAGTTGAACACAAAAAATCTATTTGTTGTTATAAAAACAACACATAATTATTTAAAATACAACTTATATTGAAAAAAAATGGACCAATAGTTGAACACTAAATTTTTTTGAAAATCCTTCACTTTTAATGGGAAAATGACAATGTTATTCACATTTAATGGGAAAATACATGTTATTTATTGTTCTCACCTTTTATATTTTGATAGGACAAACTATTAATATAAAATTATCAATGCTTGTACATTGCTACCCCAATTGTTGTACACATAAGAACAATATTTTTTCACTATGATAACAATACTTGTTTAAATGAGTGTCTTATTTTATTAAATGAGAATTTTATTTTTTAAATGAGATACTTATAGTGGAGAGTTATGATATTTTATTTGAAACAAAAAAATACTTATTTCACTTCTTCATGAATGTATTTATGTTTTTTTCATATAACATTTAGAGGTTCTCATGTGTTCAAGTATGGGTCCATTTTTATCAACATTTCATTTTTTCTTTATTTACATTTGGACTATTTATTTACAATATATAGTATAAATATGTGGTAAGACAAGGTATTATCGTAATGATTGAGTGTGCGACTATTGGACCCCGCATGACTACTGGACCCTCTCCCATAATATTTTTTTTATTTTGTAGAGGGACAAGTTCGCATGGCCATAGATCAATTGTCATGTGATCTCAGCCATTCCCCTCCATCCTGCGATGACCCCACCACATTGTCTTTATTGATCGCGATATCATGGGTGAGTTCCATGTGTCTCATCTGGTAAAGCTGAAGGAATGGTAAATGCTTTGATGTTTCTTTAATACATTATGTCATGGATTACTAAAGCAATTATAAGATGCACGTGTTTTAAATCAATGAAGATGTTATAATCTCAGTAGAAAGGTGCTCGATGGTTAATAACAAGGCTGGTGACTTTGTTGAACGAAAAATATTGTTGATGGTTGAGATCCACGGTTGCCTGCCATTGCATGATCAAAAGTTGTGGGGTCTTTATTGATTGCGATATCATGGGCGGGTGCGACGTGGATCTCCTTGGCAATAAGTAGTATGGTGGGCCCCTTATTGCCATGATGGAGACTATGTCAATTTTCTTTGAAGGCAACCATCTGATGATCTAACCAAGGTGAAGGATCCATGACTAATATTTGAATATGCATCAAATGTGATTAGAGTCATGCATATAGTGTGTGAGTAAGCTTTAATGGCAGACATGACATCTACTGCCATGGTTTGATCGAAATAAAGCAACTATTCTTCTACTTTTGGTATCACAAAGCATTCAAAACATCTTAAATGGGGATTGCAGGTCGATATGTTTTGTACGAGGATTTGATAAGTAGTATTGGGTTAGGATACATGTTGAGGAGATTGTAAATCAATGTTCTCAAGGATCTTATATCTTATGTGTTAAATTTGTCATAAACCCTTAAATGCTTATGAATTTGACTCCCCCAATAGATATATGGCACTGATCTGAGTTGTACTAATTCCTATGGCTTAGTATTTGTTTTTCTTTACCTAGAGCTTGCCACAAATTGAAAATCAATGACTATCTTATACTGTGAAATGTGTTGTAGTTATCTCATGCTCCAAATAGTTGAAAATATTGATGAACAACCAATTCTATTTTGTATTATCCTATTGTGTTGAGCTATTAAATGAGATCATTTATTGTATATTAATGTTGTTTATGATAACGGTGCAGAGGTTGTAAACAAATTAAGGGATCACCCTCCTGAGTCTTGTAGAGCCCGAAGTGTAGGAGGCTTTTACTATCCTCGTCAATTGGTCCAGGTCCTTTGAGTTGCCCTTGATTGGAATTGGCAACTCCATAGGTAAATTAGAAGGCCAACCTAGTTACAGTAAAAACAACCAATAGGTAGAGGGGAGAGAGATAGAGGGATTTAGTGAGGGAGAGAGGGAGGGAGTGGGAGAGAGATAGAGGGTAGAGGGTTAAGGGTAGAGGGGAGGGAGGTAAGAGTGAGTAAGAGAGAGAGAGAGACTTCAGAGAGGGAGAGGGGTTAGGAGGGTAAAAATTGAGAGAGAGATGGAGAGAGGGAGGGAGTGGTAGATAGATAGAGGGTAGAGGGTAGAGGATAGAGGGTTTAAGGGTTTAGAGTTTAAGGGTTAACGGTTTAGGGTTTAGGGTTAAAGGTAGAGGGGAGAGAGATAGAGGGAGTGAGTGAGAGAGAGACCTGAGAGAGGGAGATGGGGTAGGACAGAGAGTCTTGAGAGAGAGAGGGAGGGAGTGAGAGAGAGATAGAGGGTAGAGGGTTAAGCATAGAGGATAGACGGTTTAATGGTTTAGAGTTTAATGGTTAAGGGTTTAGGGTTTAGGGTCAAAGGTAGAGGGGAGAGAGATAGAGGGAGTGAGTGAGAGAGAGAGACCTGAGAGAGGGAGAGTGGGGGAGAGTCTTGAGGGAGAGAGGGAGGGAGTGGGAGGATATAGAAGGTAGAGGGTGGGGTTTTAAGGGTTTTAGAGTTTAAGGGTTAGGGTTTAGGGTTTAGGGTTAAAAGGTAGAGGGAGTGAGTGAGAGAGAGACTTGAGAGAGGGAGAGGGGTAGGAGGGAGGTCTTGAGGGAGAGAGGGAGGAGTGGGAGAGATAGAGGATAGAAGTTTAAGTAATTAGGGTTAGGGTAGAGTGGAGACTTAGGAGAATGAGTAGGAGGGGAAGGGAGAGGGGAGAAAGAGGGGAGGAAGAGGAGAGAAGGAATGCCTAAGAGAGAATTAGATTACTTGGTTGGTTGGCGGGGAGTTAAGTGAGTAAAGGTTTAAGGTATTTAAGGTTTTAGGAGTTAAAGGTTAAGGTTTAGGGTTTTAATGGTAGAGGGGAGACACATAGAGTGAGTGAGAGATAGAGACCTAGAAAGGAGAGGGAGTAGGAGGAGAGACTTGAGAGAGAGATAGAGATTAGAGGGTAGATGGTTTAAGGTTTGGGGTTTAAGGGTTTAGGGTTTAGGGTTTAGGGTTATGGGTAGAGGGGAGAGAGGGAGGGAGTGGGTGAGAGATAGAGGGTAGAGGGTAGAAGGAAGATGGTTAAGGGTAGAGGGGACAAATCTAGGAGTGAGTGAGAGAGAGAGAGAGACCTGAGAGGAGAGGCAGTAGGAGGGAAAGACTTGATAGAGAGGGAGGGAGA
Source organism: Sequoia sempervirens (assembly GCA_007258455.2). Taxonomy (NCBI): domain Eukaryota; kingdom Viridiplantae; phylum Streptophyta; class Pinopsida; order Cupressales; family Cupressaceae; genus Sequoia; species Sequoia sempervirens. The sequence goes on along the minus strand of VDFB02274714.1, from coordinate 37,091,263 downwards.
GTGGGAGAGGAGGAGAGGTTTAAATGTTTTAGAGTTGAAGGGTTAATGGTTTAAGGTTTAGGGTTAAGGGTAGAGGGAAGAGAGATAGAGAGTGAGTGAGAGAGAGACCTGAGAGAGGGAGAGGGGGTGGGAGGGAGAGTCTTGAGAGAGAGAGAGGGTAGAGGGTAGAGGGTAGAGGGTAGAGGGGAGAGGGTTTAAGGGTTTGGGGTTTAAGGGTTAAGAGTTTAGGGTTTAGGGTTATGGGTAGAGGGGAGAGAGATAGAGGGATTCAGTGAGAGAGCGATGGAGTGGGAGAGAGATAGATGGTTAAGGGTTGTGTTGGTTGTTTTTACTATAACTAGGTTGATCTTCTAATCTACCTATGGAATTTCCAATTCCAATCAAGGGCAGCTCGAAGGACCTGGACCAACTGGCGAGGACATTAAAATCCTCCTACACTTCGGGCTCTGTAAGACTCAGGAGGGTGATCCCTTAATGTGTTTACAACCTCTACACCATTATCATAAAGATTAATATACAATAGGTGATCTCATTTAATAGCTCAACACAATAGGATAATACCAAGTAGAATTGGTTGCTCATCAATATTATCAACTATTTGGAGCATGACATAACTACAACACATTTCATAGTGTAAGATAGTCATTGATTTGCAATTTGTAGCAAGATTCAAGTAAAGGAAAACAAATATTGAATGATACAAATAAAGACAACTTAGATTAGTGCCATATATCCATTGTGAGTCAAATTCATAAGTATCTAAGGTTTTATGACAAATTTAACACATAACATATAAGATCCCTGATAACATTGCATTACAATCTTATCAATATGCATTCTAATCCAATACTACTTATCAAATCCTTATACAGAACATATCCGCCTATAATCCCATTCAAGAATTTTAATTAATCCCTTGAATTAAAGCTAAAATAAGGATCATACACACCACAACAGTGAGATGAATGAAACAACCCTTAGTCATCTTATTCAAAATTCAGATATTCATGTACAATGGCGAGACATGAGTTTGAATTTATCATTTCAACTCAAATGCTAGTACTATTATACAACATTAAATCCCCATGAATTAAAAACCTATTATAGAATGACTCAAAACCTAAATTTCATTTCCCTTGAAACCATCGAACTTTATAATTTTCTCTGCAACTTCACCTAGACTCGACCCAAAATTATCTAACTTGCTAACCTATACTTCTAGCCTTGAAATCCTTCTTATAGAAAATGAAGGAGCAAACAAGCATCAGGCCAAAAAGTACATGTGTCACCAGCCAAATGGAGCATCTGGTGATATTCCAAAAATCGTTACAATAGCCATCACCCTAGAGAATATTCCTATTCATTGTGCCTGCTGAGAAAGGTTGATGCAGCAATAAAAGAGCCCCAAGAATCTCACACCAAGACTACCACCAAAAATAAAACTAGAATCCATTGTAACTACAATAGCTGATTTTCCAACCATTAGTAGCCCACTCTTTTACTCCTCCTTAGTTAAATACTTATTTACCCATTTTTGATATTCCTCACCAGTTGGCCTGTCAAAATTAATTACCTCATTCACCTTGACATTATAAGGTGTGTATTTAACTGCTACCTAATTTGCCTCTCTTTCAAATGATTCCAAAAATGAGTTGGTGCCAATGATTTTGTCCATCCAGCTCACCAACAAATCATAATCTAATTCATCACAAATTAATTTAATTTGATCATTGATGACCTCATTTGCCTAATCCTACCACTGTTGGAGTGACCTAATATTCCCTTGCTCATCAATTATGTCAGGTAACAATGTGTTACCCCAATCATCAAAATTCTTCACCAACTCTTTGATCTTCCTACTCAAGTCATCTGGTAAAGTCTGAAAACCTTGCAATGATTTAACTAACACTTGAGCAGGCCTTAATGATTGGGGCCTATTATTTATATCAAACCTTGAGGCCTTATACATTATATCTAAATCATTGGCCCTAGGGATCCAATTTTCAATTAATGGTATAACTACCTCCTAATCCCTATCAGTATTCTTTATTGCATCTAATAATAAAGAATATAAAGAATATATAGATCATAATCTATTATCAACTTTCTCATTCAAATACCTTAAGATAGCAGTAACAATCTCCTTTTGCTTTAAAAGGGATCCCTCCTCACCTTCAATGATGCCAATAATTCTTCAATTTTGTGCATTAGCTACTTCTTCGTAGGATCAACAGAGCATTCTACCTCTTCATCAATTTGTTCTAAAGAAGGGGTGAGGGAAGTATTTTGACTAGGAGACCTTGGTGTGGAAACAATAGGAGAAGTAGGATGCACTGACCCTAATGTAGAAGGAAATGTACTAATCCTTGGAGCACTTGATGTTTCCCCAATCTATTTGTACCTTAACCTATCCACCTCAGTCTGTAGTTCAATATTCCTTTGTTATATCTTACTATACTCCTCAATTAAAAGATTATATTTCTCCATTAGGCTTTTCTTTTCAGCCTCCTCTCTTTCAGTAGTCTTTTGGGCCAATTTGGCCACATTTACAGTTAAATTAGTAGCCTCAGTGGTTGAGGTCTTTGAATCCCTCTTTATTATTAACCCTCCTCTAAAATTTGGGTTAATATCAGTAACATTTGGCTTTTTCCCTTGAGAGGCCAATGCCTAAATTTCCAAAGTCTCATATTCTTTACTAAAGGAAGAATCTTGCAACGCTGCCTTGACCTCTTCTTCAGAGTCTTGCAAGGGATGCTTGGACTTTAGAATAGCATTAAAAGATACAACATATGTAATGTACCATTTAGGTAAAATCAAGACACCAGCCCGACTTACCAATTTTATTCCTACCTCAGGAGTGATGTTCTTGAATTCATCCATTAATTTAGCTTTCACTTCATCATCATTTTCCTGGTTTGACCTGTCAGGCCTCAATTCTCTTCTCTTCTTACACTTATCCTAGTATTCTTCAAATTTCATCCTCCATACCAATTGCAAGAAGACAAGATTTTTTACAAATGCATCATCATCTAGAAACTCCTTACATGCTTCCATCCTTGCATCTTGCACATATTTACCTTTCATATCCAAGTCAGATAAAACCAACTCAAGTAGCCTAGGAGGGGAAGGCATACCAATTTGCATATCCTGATTAGTAACAACAATTTCATCCATCAAATACTCTTGTGGTTGATCAGTTTTTTGCCTCTTAGGGCTTGGCTCAGATGGTGGCGATGAGGGACTATCCTCAAGTGATGATTCCAAATCAATGATTTTAATTGCCCCAGGCATTTTGAATTTTGGACCTGGTTGTGTAGGAAATTTCATTATTTGTTTTCCTTTTCTATCCACTTCCTCCTCATCATTGTTGCCATCCTTTTTCCTCCTATAAATGGGCCACCTTTTTGTAGGTTGGTATGTTGGCCTTGTCTCAATTGGCCTGGCACCTTGTTCCTGTACACCCAAACTCAATTCTAAGTTTATCTTCTTGGTCCTCAAGGTGCCCATAATTTCTTTGAAGTTCTCCATCAGAAAGTCAATTTTCTTATGGTGTGGACTGAACTCCAAAAATGGATCATATTTTGGATCCATTTTGTGCACAATATCCAATAACTTATCATAAGCTATCCATTTCTCCTTGTTCAACTCCTTCCTATTTAGGTAAAATTCATTTCTAATCAAATCCTCAGGAAAGTTGAACTCATGCACAAGCTTACCACCTTTTATTATTTGTCTAAAAATGGAAAAGAAACCCTTAGGATCAATTTGCCGCTTTGGACCACACCTCAAATGGTAATCTTCAAATAATTTTCTAAAATGCACCTAGCCTCCTTTTGAAAATACAAAATCTGATACCATTGTATAATCTAGGGAAAAAGTTCCTTTACCCTTCCCAATAAGGTTGTCCTCATGGATACAACCAATCTGCCACATAACCTCTGCAAACCCCACTCTTGGTGGCACATTGTATGGCAATATATGAGGGGTCCCTTGAAAATTGTACACACTCAAAACAGTGCTGACTAGGTATGGAATAATGTCACCCCAATTATGGTAGACTTTCAATTCTGGCCTCCTCCCCTTTGGTCTGAGGAAATCATGCAATTCCTTAGGAATCTTGGGTACATTCACCATTAGTTTGGCCCTCAATCTAGAAGCAAAACAATTATCAAATTGCACCTAACTGGTGCTTTCCTTATTACAAGATAAATCTGCAGCCCATATTTGTACTGGCAATCTTTCTCCATCAACTAATTGCCTTAATTCCATCTTCTCAAAGAAAAAGCCAACATTCTTGAACAAGAACATATACATTAACAAAGAATACCAAAATAATTGAGTGCCTGTATCATTTTTCTGCAACTTCGACAACCCTTCATGTATCCTTTCAGCCAAGAAAGAAGCAACATGATAAGTTAGGATGTTGTATTTGCACCCCCATGAACATGTAAGCAATGGGAATTATAGTACTAGGATTGAAACCTAGAATCTAGCATAATGAATAAAAAGTGGCCAAGAAATGATTTGCAAAATAGTTTAATCTGAAAAGGTTCTTGGTCACTATGGCTAATATGAAATCTTGAACCTCCTGCTCTAGCCAAATGAGGTGGGAGCAACTTGGCTCTAAAAAGTGACTTCAACTTCCCATATTCCTATTTCATCTCCTCAAGATTGATTGGAACCAATTACACACTAGGATCACTCAAATCAAAAACCTGTTGGAATTATTCTCCGTTAATGCATAACATAACCATTCCATCATTATCTCTGATTACCCATGTGACAGGGTCATATCGTGTAGCAACTGCCCTAAGCAAGTCTACATCAGGGAACACATTTGGCACCACTAGATTCCCTAAATCATACATCCAACCATTCAAAAAGGGGTGAGGAAAATTCTTGTCAATACCACAATCAGAACATCTTCAAACCTGTCGCTGCCTGTTCGTGATCTGAAGATATTCTCTCACAGCGTATTTTTCTATGCAAGGGTTTCAAGTCAGATTGATTTTCTGTGGATCTGGGGGTAGCCGAATTTTCAGAGCACTTTGGGCTCGAACGGACATCGCCATTGCGATCAGAGCGTCCAAAAACCCCAGAAATGCCTTTTGTTTCGTCGATTTAGGAAAAAGTTGAAAACAAGGCAATTTTTTTTAGCCCCAAGGCCGTACGGCCCCAGGGCACGATCTCCAAGAGAAAAAGTGAAAAAAAATAAATAAATAAATAAAAATCAAGGTTTTTAAATAAATTTTTGCGCTATCCGTTGATTTTGTGGCACGCCGCCCACTCACCACCGAGCGGCCACCAACCACCCGGCAGCCTCTAGCTCCTCCGCCACACCGTCACCCAGCCACTGCTTTCGACCCAAGCTCCATTGGTAGCCTCTCCGCCTATCTCACCAGCCCTTGAGGGCTTTATTCTGCTAGCGCAGGTCACATGGTGACCAGGAGTTTTAACCAAGCCCCCGTCGCGGTTCTATTAGGAACCAAGGGCTCGGCTGGACTTTTTAAAAAAAACAACTCTGTAGCGCCTGGTCCCATGGGTGACTGAGGACCGAACCGGAAGTGCTAGATTCTTGCCCCTGTTTAGTCTGCCTGGTTCCTAAAACAGGCCCTTTTTTCATTTTTGCATAACTTGGGCACACAGAGGTATTTTTTTTGCAAATGAGATATCGCCGGAAAGCTGATTTGACGACGGATCTGATGGTGGTGGTTTGATTTCCTGATTTTTTTATTTTGATGCCTTTTTCGCCTATCAAAGCTAGAAGTAGTTGTTTTCACTCCGGGAGGCGTAACTTTTGCGTCCTGGCTCTGTTTTTTGAAAACAAATAGGCATTGGAAAGCTGGTTCCGCCCTTTTCTCAGATCTCAGACCTATTTTTTGCAAAAAATTAATTAGGTATCTAATTTATTTGTCAGAACTCAGCCTTTATCTTTTGAGTTATTTTCTTGAGAAACGTGCAATCAGGCTTTTTTTTTTAGATCCAACAGGAATTTTTTTATTTGAGAGTATATTACTGCTATTTTCTATCATAGATTTACACAAAATTGCACCCCTTACTCCATTCAACAATTTAAAAAAAAAAAAAAATTCTGCAAAAAAATTGCAGTTTTTTCCTCCATGCAAAAAAATATTTTAAAAGCCTTTTTAAAAGCTTTTTTAAAAAATTGTAAATCACTTTTTTTTTTCAGAAAAAAACACAAAAGTTTTTGAAAAATTCAAAGGGGTAGTACCCCTGTGCAGTCTACTGCGTAGGGACGTACCTGCATAGGGTACTGCACAGGTACGGACCTGCGCAGCAGTACTGCGCCTCATGGAGGGGTGGGGGGTGGCCCACGTGCCCACCCACCAATTATTTTTTTTAAAAAAAAATTTAAGAAAAAAAAATCACATGTATTTTTTTATTTTTATTTTTCAAAAAAACATTTTTTTTAAAATTAAGGCAAATTGGGAAAAAGCTATGATGGGTGTGTGGCCATCAATTTTAGCCTCGCAGTTTTCCGCGACGGGTGGTCGGCCGTCAAATATAATGCCTCACTGGTTTTTTACCCCTTTTGGAGTAGTTTCACTAAATCGGATGTATTTTTTGCATACGATGTCCTTTTTTCGCAAATGAGATACTGTTGGAAAACTGATTCTGACGCCAATCCAGTGGTATGGGGGTTTTTTACCAGTTCTTGTTCCAGATTTATTTTTCAGGCCTTTGAACTCATATGTTGTTGTTTTCACTCCGGAGGGCATATCTTTTGACTCAGTGATCCATTTTTCGTCATTCTTGCGGCGTTGGAAAACTGATTCAGTCCTCTAAACATATCTGAGGTCTATTTTATTTTATTTTTATGCATGTTTGTATGCTCTCCTTTTACAATCATCAGGTTATTGTAATAAATGAACTATGATAAAGTTCCATTCAGGGGGGTTTCTTGCATAATATATCTAATTAGAGTGTAGTTTTCAATTTGATCTCCATATGCATATTGATTCGATGGCAACTTGTATGAGTCTATCTGGTTTCTTAGTTTCTTTTGGCCATATCTTTGCTTAGCTAGACACATTGTTGATTCACATCCGGTTCACACTTTAGATTGAGAACCTATGGTTAATGATCCACATTGGATCCATCTCAGTTTGAGGGCCATGTTTTTATGGTTAATGTTCCAGAGTTTTCATGGTGCTCCTTCCCATGGAAGAGTTTTAGTCATAGTTTGGCATCAACATCGAGATACACAACTTCCAAATTCTATCATCATCTCATCTACTGTTGCTTCACAGATTCCAGAGTTGTTCCAGTTTGTGAGTTTTCCAGTGTTCCGTGGCATCGGGTCTGTTGTTGCTTTATCATGATTCCTTGAGTCAATCAGTGACTCTCATCTGGTTTTAGTAGTAAATAGAAATATCTTTCCTTGCTTGCCAGTATCAGGTTCCAGTGTTACTCCACAGTGTTCTTCTAGTGCTTCTCTGCATCAGTCATCTCATTGTAGGGGGGTTTTGTCCCACTAGGTTTTCCTTCTCTACCTCATATTGCATTTGTACTTGGGTACTTGATCGGGCCTTGTTGTCGGGACCCATTCATGCTTTCTTGCATTCATCTTAGTTTTAGGTGCATGCTTTATTTGCTTCTCCCTAAGTTGCACTTATGGGGGGGTGTTGGTGTAATTAATATTTAATTACACTTTGCATAAGTTTACTTAGGCATATTTAATTCCTAAGTTTTAGGTTCTTATCTTTATCTTTTGAGCTATCTTGTTTCTCAAGATAAGATTAGGTTTAGGCATCTGTGCTTTTATAAAGGAAATCATTATCATGTAATTAATGAATTTTCGAATATAATTTCTTGCAAATCTCTTGCTTTTTTGTTTTTCTCTTTTGTGGAAGGATTATTCTGGTTTGCAAATCTGATCTTGGTTTCTAACAAGAGGAACCCCAGCATCGACTATATTGGAACAATTATATACTAACCCTTCCCCTAGGATTTTTCCTCACATCAAAACCAATCCCTTCTTCCTATCATTTGTTGACAAGGGAAACTTATCTAAGAAGTCATCATATACGTTCCTATTTAAATAATCAATTTGGACAGAATGTTGCTTTGGCAGTGCCATCTTAGATAAACTAGGGAATCTTTACAATTTCAAACTTTAAACAACTAGGGCTAACCAAAAATATGAAATTACAAAATAAAACCCTACAATTTCTCAAAATTTAGTTCACCTATAGCCCTAAAACATTTAGCAATAAGCCCTATGACAAGCACACAACAAATTTTCCCAAATTCAAGTTCAAAATAACTAGGAGATGCAAAAATTAACTCATGGCTTTGTGTTTGTAGAAACTCCAACTTCTTGTTGTAGTAATTCTTAACTTCGTCTTCAGCTTCGAGACTGCTTCACAAAGATACTTGAATGCTTTATGATACAATAAAATTAGGAGAATTTTTTTATTTTGATCAAATCATGCTAGCAAGTGTCTCATATGCCATTAAAGCTCACTCACATGCTACACAAACGACTTCAATCATATTTTATGTAGATTTAAATATTAGCCGTCGACACTTCACTTTGATTAGATCATTGAATGGCTACCTTCAAAACAACTGACATAATCACCCACATGGCCATAAGGGCCTACCATACCATACGCTACCAAGGAAATCCACGTGGCATTTTCCTGTGATATTGTGATTAGTAAAGACCTTGCAACTTCCAATCACATGATAGCGGACAACCGTAGATCTTGATCAACGGTAATCTTGTTCTTTCAATATAGTCACCATCTTTAACGTTAACCGTCAAGCATCTTCCCCATTGAGATCATAACATATCCACTAATTTGAAACATGTGCATCTCACAAACACTTTAGTAACCCTCTACATAATGTATTAAAGCCAAATTAATTTACCAAAGTATTCATTGTTCATTCAACTTCACCAGATGAGACACATGGCGCTTGCCCATGATATCACAATCAACCAAAGCAGTGTGGTGGGGTCAACGCGGGATGGCATGGAGTAGCTAAGATAAAATGATAATTGATCAATGGTCACACAAATTTTCCCCCCTTCAAAATAAAAAATTTATTAAAAGAACGAGGGGACATCACTAGGCAGACGATAAATGACATAAGTTGTTTTAAAACAATGAAGCATGGGGCCATCCAAGACTTAGGGAAAAATAAAATCACGCGAAGGAATTAAAACAATAAGACCAAGAGGACCCAACCTAGATGAAATGATGGGGCATAATTTTTTTTTAAAACTCCTCCAAAAGTAATAGCAAAATTGATCCCAGCCAACGTGTAAGATAAACAATAGGGTTTAACATGAAGACAAAGACAAAACCCCAATCTTAGGATTTTCCCAACACCATAAAAGACTAGTAACATAAGATAGGATAGGAAAGGAACACAAGGAGAAAAAAATGAAGCTCCATCAGGCCATGTTGGAACAATTATACACTAATCCCTCCCCTAGGGTTTTTGCTTGCATCAAAACCAATCCCTTCTTCCTATCATTTTTTGACAAGGGAAATTGATCCAGGAAGTCATCATATAGGTTTCTACTTAAATAATCAATCTGGCCAGAGTGTTGCTTTGTCAGTGCCATCTTGAGTAAACTAGGGCATCCTTGCTATCTCAAACCTTAGACAAACTATGGCTAAACAAAATATGAAATTACAAAACAAAACTTTGCAATTTCCCACAATTCAGTTAACCTATAGCACTAAAACAATTATCAATAAGTCCTATGACAAGCACACAACAAATTTTCCCAAAATTCGAATTCAGAAAAACCACAAGATACCAGAAGACAAAGGTAAAACCCCAACTTTAGGGATTTCCCAAGCACCATGGATGACCAGAGACATAAGGTAGGATAAAATTTTGAAGCTCCATCAGTTCCATTACTACCCATAACCTTAAACCCTAAACCATTAACCCTTAACCCTTAAACTCGAAACCTTTAAACCCTCAACCCTCTTTCTCTCTCAAGTCTCTCCCACCTACCCCCTCTCCCTCTCTCAGGTCTCTCTCTCTCTCACTCCCTCTA
>VDFB02274714.1:36869393-37079688 GCA_007258455.2 Sequoia sempervirens | reverse complement strand
CCTTCCTTTATCTCTCTCCCACTCCCTCCCTCTCTCTCAAGTCTCTCCCTCCTACCCCCTCATCCTTAAACCCTAAACCCTTAAATCTTCTATCCTCTACCCTCAACACTCTTCCTCTCCCTTCCCCCTCCTAAGTATCTCTCTCTCTCTACCTCTTCCCTTCTTACCCTCTTCCCCTCTCCCTTCCCCATCCTAATTCTTTGTCTATATCTCTCTCTCTCCCTTCCCCCTCTCTTTCTCTCTCATTTTCCCTCTCCCTTTCCCCCTCTCTCTCTATCCCTCTCTCGCCCTCTCTTTGTCTCCCGCTCTCTTGCTCCCTCTCTCTCTCTCTCCCCCTTTCCCTCTCTCTCTCTCCCTTTCCCTCTCTCTCCCTCTCTCTCTCTATCTCTTGCCCACCCTCCACCTCCTAATTACTCTTGGGTATATGTGTGCAAAAATTAGATATCCAATTTATAGAACCAAAATACTACATTTTAAAATGTTTTTCAAATTAGATATTAGACACAAATTAGATATCCAAAACAAATTGAATATCTGATTTGAATCAGATATCCAATTTTTAGTACTTTGGCTTGAGCATTGCTATGGAGCAATGTACTGACACCCAACCCAAAAAAAATTCAACTCGGGATTTTCACGTTTTTTGGCTAGTTCAAAATGCTACTTTTTCATGTTGCCACTTCTTGACCCATCATGATCCTGCACATACCCAAGTCTAAATTAGGTAGTTGTTATTGCTAAGGTGGATCACTCCTTTATATACTTATAGTTTAATAAAACACTATTATAGTCTTACCAACATATACTATTGTATGCTTGCATGGCTTCTTAGTAAATATATGGGGAGATAGAGATAGATGGGGAGAGAAAGAGAGAGAGGTAGACATATATGGGAAGAGAAAGACAAATGGATATATATGGGAAGAGAAAGGAAGAGAGGTGGCGATAGAGAGTCGATGGATAGGGGGGATAGGGAGGGAGAGATGGTGAGAAATAGAGAGGAGGAGATAGAGAGGGGGAAGGAGAGAAATGGATATACATAGAAAGAGATAGAGAGAGGAGTGAGAGGGAGATAAAAATATAAATAGAGATAGAGATATAGAGTAGGAGAGATGGAGGGAGAGATGGAGTGAATGAGAGAGAAAGGGGGGAGAGGGAGAGATAGCTCAATAGATAGAGGGGAAGAGGGAGTGACATAGATAGTGGGAGATATAGAGGTATAGAGAGTGGAGGAAGATATATCAATCACCCTCCCTATATCTCTATCTATTCATCCTTATCTCTTTATCTCTCTACCCCTCTCTATCTCTTTGTCTCCCTTTCTATTTGTATGCTTTTCATTATCTCTCTCTCTCTCTATATTTTCTTCTCTATATTTATCTTTGTCTCCTTAAATTGTGCAATGGGTACATTGAAGAGGTCTTAAAGGAGAATTATCATATCTTTAATCAAATGGCATACTACCTTGGCATAACTCCCCAAGGACACATGCCATCCTTGGATTGTTGACATGAAACAACCAATCAAAATTTAGTTTCTCTCTCTCATATTAATATATATTACTATTATATTAATTATATTTTGTATTATATAAAAATATACTTATTATTAATTATAATAATTTTATACTTATTTAATAATTTTTTTAAGAATATAATATATAATTATAATAAGCTGAATAATTATATTATTTATTATGTAAAATATAGCTAATAAATACTTAACTATATTGTAGAATATTAAAACCTAGCTAAATGGTGCCAAAATTTTCAATTTAATTAACATACTATAAAACCTAATGAAACTAGGTTGTAGCTTGTCAAATTGGAGAAGTGAAAGGTCAATACTAGCACTGAGGAAGAGTTTGGAGTAGTGAAAACAAGGTCAATGCCAGCGCCAAGGAAGATTTTGGAGTTAAAACAAGGTCAATACCAGCACCGACGAAGAGTTTGGAGTGAAAAAAAGGTCAATATCAGTGTTGAGGAAGAGTTTGGAGGAGTGGAAACAAGGTCAATACTAGCGCCGAGGATGAGATTGAGGGCACTCAGGGAAAATTGAGGACCAAGGGGCAATGAATATTATAAGTTTGGCACCCCCATTCTCTTTAACTTGCAATTTTCATGCCTAGTTTCCAAAGATCTTCTTGTACATTGGCACCCCCATTCTCGTAAAATGGTATAAGATAAGACAAAAAAAATAAAATAGCTTAGCCTTTCACATTTTTATCGACCAGCCTCAGGTCTTGGCAAAAATCCCATAATCTAGCCACATCTTGGTTGAGGTCTAGGATTTTATCACACATAGCCTTCATTGCATGAGTTTGAAGCAATTGTAGACTTAGCCCAAGTATATGCTAAGCTAAGGTAGATCTAATGAATGGAAATAGAGGCATACAATTCTTCTTTAATACCTCCACCACAAACATATGCAAGGTGTTGATTGTTTTTACAGTAAGGAGGTTGATCTTCTAATCTACCTATGGAATTTCCAATTCCAATAAAGGGAAGCTCGAAGGGCCTGGACCAACTAACGAGGATTTTAAAGACCTCCTATACTTTGGGCTCTGCAAGACTTGGGAGGGTGATCCCTTAATGCATTTACAACCTCTCCACCATCATCATAAACAACATTAACAACAACAGATAATCTCATTTAATAGCTCAACATAATAGGATAATACCAAATAGAATTGGTTGTTTATCAATAATATCAACTATTTGGAGCATGAGATAACTACAACATTTCACAGTATATGATAGTCATTGATTTGCAATTTGTAGCAAGATCTAGGTGAAGGCAAACAAATACTGAACTATACGAATAAGTATAACTTAGATCAATGTCATATGTCCATTGGAGGAGTTCAAATTTATAAGCATCTAAGGGTTTATGATAGATTTAACACAACATATAAGATCCTTGATAACATTGCTTTACAATCTCATCAATATGTATTCTAACCCAATACTACTTATCAAATCCTTATACAGAATATATCCGCGTACAATCCCATTCAAGCAATTTAATTAATTCCTTAAATTAAAGCTAAAACAAGAATCATATACACCACAACAGTGAGATGAACGAAACAAACCTTGATCATTTTATTCAAAATTTAGATATGCTTGTACAATGGAGAGACATGAATTTGAATTAATCATATCAATTCAAATGCCAATACTGTCATAAAACATCAAATCCCCATGAATTTAAAACCTACTACAGAATGACTCAAAACCTAAATTGCATTTTTCCTAAAACCATCATACTTTACAATTTTCTCTCTACCATCATCTAGACTCGACCAAAAATATCTAACTTGCTAACCTGTACTTCTAGCCTTGAAATACTTCTTATAGAAAAAGAATGAGCAAAAAAGCATCAGGCCGGAAAGCACACATGTCACCAGCCAATTGGACGCCTTGTTATATTCCAAAAAGTAACGGCCCAAATGATCCCACCCAAGGCATAAGATAAACTCTAGGGTTTTACATGCAGACAAAGGTAAAACCCCAAGCTTAGGCTTTTCCAAAACACCATAGATGACCAGAGTCATAAGGCAAGATAAAAATGGAACACAGAGAGAAAAATTTTGAAGTTCCATCACAAGGAAAGGTCTCCTCCCTTCTTGGTAGTGATAACCTCCTCCACGCACAACCCTTAAAAATTATGAATAGAGGAATATAATCTTTGAAGGACTCAAAGTTGATTCTATCCTACCTGATGCAATTAGTCATTTTATCCTTACAAACATTTATAGTGATTACTAGAGGAACATAGACCAATTATTCATAATAGAAGAATTTGATCATACTTTTCCAATGATGGAATTATGAGAAAACCTTAGGTTAAATGAATAATTCCTAGCTAAGTTATTTAAATCCTATTCAATTGTATAAGAGAAGACCGCTACTATGTGTGCCTGGATACCATGGAGAAAGGATCTTTGGGCTCTTTCATCAATCATCCTACCTTAAAACATACCAAAAGTCTCCTAGCAATTAGACATAGGAAGATTTAAGATGACTTAAAAAATAATTATTGCCAAAGCATAAACTTATGATGACTTGACCAGGCCTAGTACACACTCCCTCCTTGTTAACCACTTAAACATATGGAAATTAAATGTAAATTTTCTACTATTTTTAGTCATGTAGGTGTCCAATAAACCACTTGGTGGTGTTTCCCTTCAAGTTTATTTACTTGAATAAAGAGAAAAAGTCCTTTGATTACAATTAGAGAATACATTTGAGGCCTTGGTTGTGTAATTGGTGGACCATAGTCACATTTAACACTTGTTACAAAGTTTGGGAGTTAAAACGTTAAGTATATTTGATTTGTGATGAACAAATTTGGATGGTAGTAACAATAACTTGCAATCTATCAAGACTTGATTACCTTATAACCTATGAAATTCTAGTGATGAAATAATAGATTAATCATAATGTCACCTTAGGATAACATCACCATGAAAGAACTTCATCCAACATCCTTATGAGTGTAGGTACCAGCAAATAGGTATTTTTTAGATCTGTCTTCCTCGAGTGAGGGAAATTTAGGAAGAGAAGAGGAAAGAGAGACATGTAGTATGTCTAAAAGAGGGAGATCAACTAGAGGTCAAAAGATTAGAAGAAAATTTTGTAAATACATGAAATTTTTCTTGCTGAAGGGGGGTCATGTTCTTATGATGATGAGAGCATAGGCAACGTCGAGGTTCCCTTGAGGTACAAACATCTACAGAAACAATGGGTACCCAAGGAACGTCCTCCAATAAACACTAATTATTGTGTCAACGAGAGGATATATTGCATAGCACCATCATCATTACATGGTTTGGGCATGTTTTACATGGATGGCATAAAGGTTTGTTATGAAAAAATTACTAAATTGATGGAGTATGTCAAACCCTATTATAGTTACAAAGATTGGATGCAACTGGTTCGATATACATGAAATATGCGTAGCTATGCATTGTTAGAAAATTATATACATCTAAAAGATAAGGATCAAAATAAAGGAGTGGCTATGTACATTGACGAAAAGCCAAAAGCATCAGGGAATATTGTAGGGTTTATAAATAGTAAATGACCTAGGTCAAAAAATAAGCAACCTAATTGCATATTTAAGGTGCGTGAGGGAAACCGTGTATTCGTATGTGTGATAAAATCAATAACTACAAGGGAAGAGTTGCTAATAGATTACAATTTGAATCACTTAGTTACAAAAAAAGTTACTATGGGGGTGGTACGTACTATGTACCATTTTACCCAACCTCCAATTAATGACTCCAATATACCATTTTATTCTTATGTTTTTTTTCGTAAATCTATTGGTTTCATTTCGGTAATTTTTTTTATATTTAATTTTTGTCATAGCGGGACATTGATTGTATGGAGAAGGCTCCGGCCTAGAGCACAGATCATGATGTATCTCCAAGCATTACTGCCCGATAGATTTATCTCATTGTAATTGTACAAATTAGATGGGAGAAAAATATTTTATTATTATGTTGTTTTCATAAGTTTATTGTGTTAATTTCAATAATGTTTTTAATATTCTTGTTACAGTCGACTAATCGGGGAAAGGTACCAGTAGTAGACGAGAGCATCCATAGGAAGGTGCAGTCAATATTATGTGATGATGACATCTCTTATTCAACAAACCCTCTCGATATGATAAGGAAGACCCAAAAAAAATGCAATGAAGAAATCCTTAAGTTTTTATTCATAGTGCCTCAAATAGATGAGATAAGAGAGAGGTTTAAAATATTGACTAAGAGATCACAAAACTTGAAAGTAAGTTGTCATGAGGTCTTTAATTATAACATAAGTTCATTCATGGTTTTATATTTTGTACTCTTTTATGTCATGAACTAAAATATGTGTTGTTTTTACAAGATTTTTTGCGTTCTCATGATGCTCCTGGCCATAATTAGGGTACTGCAAGTGCTTCCTGAGGAGTAGGGGTTAGTACAAGTGTCCATCCTGATCTTCCTGCGCATACATCACATCATCTAACCCCATCATTTGTGCCTATATTGTCATCTGAAATGTCAGCAACACATACCATGCAGGCATCCGTTAGTGCACCCTCTTGTAGTGAACACATGCCAGAACATCCATCAGGACATGTACCTGGGGATGCAGAGGCCACTAGTATTGGTGATATTTTAGTATCATTTCATGGATCTTCTTGTATTACTAGTACAAGAACATTTTCAGTCACATTTTTGGTGACCGAGGATTTCATTCCCATAAAGATAGAGAAGGTCCCAGGTACTTTAAAATGTTTTAATTATTATTATATATAATCCAATTGAAATTTACTTATTGATTGCTCTTTTTAGACTATTGATCCCATGATCATTTTTTAAGAAATGATGTTTTTTATAAACATCTAAGTGATATTACATTAGAGCTCTTTGGGCCCACCATACATACATGGTGGAATGCCCAAAATCAAGATTTTTAAAGATGAGCTCATTAATTGTTTAGTTATGCTCTTTGGTGATAAAACATTCAACCAAACCAAGGTCCTTAAGAAAGCTGGTACCTATCTAAAGTATGTGAGGGACCAATATAGGTCACATTTAAAAAAGAACAAAAAGTACGAGCGTCCCCCCATGATTTTGGAGAGGGAGTGGAAGGACCTATGTCATATGGAAAGGAGAAGGCTAAAAAGAAAAAAATGAAAGACACCATCGGGCCAAGGAAGGTATGTGTTACTATCAACAATGTAATTATATACAAATTACTCTTTCTTTTTACATAATATAATGTATTTCAAAATTTTCATAGGTTGTCTGACACATCAAAGGAAATAAAGGCAAGAATAGAAAAACATGGGCAGCACAAACTTGGCTCTGGTGGTTATAAGAAATTAGCCACACGAATTGTAAGCATCAATAAATGATATATTGTATCCAAATAATAAATTGAAAATAATTTTGGTTTTATCAAACCATAGAAGAAAAATTCATGATCTTATGCAAAAATGTAGGGCTCTAAATTCAACAGAGTTCCCACAGAAGAGGACCTTAAGATTACCTTCTAGCAAGGCTATGGAGTCGTGACTGAATTCCTAAGATTCTTGACTCGGAAAACACAATCTTCCACTGCATCTGACATGCAAGTAAATAAACTCAATAAAGTTTATTTAAAATTGAATACTTGTGCAATCTATTTAATATTAATTTCCACCATAAAGTAATTACATGCCTATTTTTTTTAAACATTCAAGCAATGATAATACTGCACATGACATTGGAATGTAACCTGGTGAGGGTGGAGCACAACCTATAGATGAAGGTCATGGTGTGCATCTCGATACTTTAGAGCATGTAGAGTGTGATCAACATGTTGAGCATGATCATGCTAGAGAATATCAGGAACATGATGTGGCCCCATCAGGTAAAGAGGACCACTCTAAAATTATTTTAAACATATTTAATTACAATTGGTGTATTAATTGATGTATCCTTTCATGTTTCAACTTTAGAGCATGTAGATCATGATAAACATGTTGAGCATGATCAGGCTAGAGAAGATTAGGAACATGATGTGGCCCCATCAAGTAAAGAGGACCACTCTCATGTTCTTTTAAACATATTTAATTTCAATTGGTGTATTAATTAATGTAACCATTCATGTTTCAACTGTAGATCAGGATTTAGAGGGTGTTCAACATGTTGAGCATGAGTCTATAACAGAAGTTCAAGAACATGATGTGGACCCATCAAGTAAAGACAACCACTCTAATGTTCTTTTAATTAATGAAATACTTGTAACAATAATAATAAAACATATCATTTTAACATTTCTTTGTTATTGCAGCAGACCCCCCTTGCAGTGGCGTCCACATCATGAGCATACGCCTAGGTGTACATTAAGATCATGAGTAGAGGGTAGAACAACTAAAGGGGGGATAGATGATTTAGAAAATGATACTCCACTTTAGATATTTTTAGCTTTAAAAAAGAAAAAAAAAAGAGTGATTGTAATCATATCATGACAACCATATTTTTTATAATATGTAAAAACTGAAAGAATGAATATTATATGTTAATGAATGAATGTGAATATGTTAATTAATGAATGTTATATGTTAATGAATGAATGTTATATGTTATTAATGGATGAATGAATGATTAATGTTATATGATTGGGTATGGGGAATTGAGAGTAATGTGAGGGGGGGGAGGGGCCAAATGAGCTTCCACCATCACGTGGTTGGCCCTGTTAAGTTGGGAATATTAAACTATTCTAAAAAAAAGAGAAGCTAAATAAGGTAATGCACTTTTCAATATAAAAAATGCATCGTTTGAAGCATCAAACCAATATACAAAGATGAAACAAAGTGCCAACTTTTCACTATGGTGGTAGAAAAATGATTCTTTATACCCTGAATCCATGCTCTGCATCATAACTTGAAGTTGTTTCCATTCCAATGTTATGAGTTTAGTTTGTTTGTATGGATTTGTATGAATACCACATTGTGTTGTGTGTGGATTTGGTTTCAAAGCTCTGTTTCTTATATTTTTAGTGGTGACATAACTCTAAACTTTGACTTTTGTGCATAACATGTTAGTGGAAAAACTGATAGCTTTGAAGGGTTTCGAGGCTCGATTGAGATAGATACATGGATATTTGGATCTTGTTGTTGATGGGAGGCTTCCACTTAACCATGAAATTTTGTACCATTTGCAGGTATGCAAAATTTTCTCTACTTACATTCATTCTTGATCATAAATGTTGTAAATGATATTAATGCTTCAAACTTAATATTCATTTCATTTTTATAATGATCAAAATGTTATAATTTTCTATACATTCAAGCATTCTCTTTCCCCCTACCATTTTCTCTCTCCCCCCTCCTTTTAAGAATTTTCTTTGTCATAAAAGATTCACATTTCTGTCTCATTTACACAAATTTATGTGAAGCACTAGGAGTGAATAAAGATATGTAAAATATGATGGATTATGTCTAAACAACAACTTTCCATCTTATAACTAATTAAATCCTTAATATTTGAATAGTTTAGAGCTCAAATAATGCTTGTATATGCATGTGTAGCAATAAGGGAGTCTATGTGAAGATTGAAATTTAAAACATCACTTTGGTATTTTTCCTTAGGTAGTGAAATGATATTTTGAGTAATACAAACCTACACACACATTGATATTTTTCGACATTGCATTGAGGAATTTTTTTCCTCTTATACCTACCCTCAGCTAGACATGGAGGTATATAATATTGGTTTATGGGTTTTTTCTATTAGTTAATTTCATAGAGGAAGAATAAAATATTCTTAATGTCCTGTCAGGTGTGAAAGCATATGCACTTGCTAAGGGAACCATTTTGTATTCATCCAAAAATTGGTTTGTTCTTTTTTTTATGTTCCTTGCATGTGTTTTTTTTAGGCTCTAGAGATGTAGCTCAACTCTTTCCTTGGCACTTTTCATCTATTTTGATGATTATAATAGATTGTCCTCATAATTTTTCATGTATATCTATTTGTAACCTTATTTTCTACCAATAAATTTGTAAACCAGTCACATATTAAGGACCATTTCACTAACTTGTAGTCATCCATTACTTCATATGTTGCAGGTTGTGTCTGTGTGCTAATAAATCCTGATCATTGCGAGAACTTTAATCCTACAAGTGTACCCAATCTTTCTCAAGTAAAAGTCTTACCTTATTTTATAGTACTTTAAATGGTTAATTGAAGGTGCTTCTTTAGATCTAAGATAGTTGAATGCTAGATTAAAATATGGTATTAGATGGGCAGTATAATGATAAAACTGGTGTCCATTGAACACAAATTATGAACATAATTTATTGGACTATGAATAGTGTTACAATTATAATTATTTCTCCTTTACCTACCTCTGCATTAATGAAAAAGATAGCAGATATTGGAAGTTCATTACATGTCTCATATATGTGTTAGTATTTTAAATTTTTTTAAGTTGTTCAAGAGCTTGATAAGGTCAAGATTATGTTCTACAAGCTCTGTTCTCTTGACACTGATCAACATTTTCCCTACACATTTTCTCTTCATTCCAAATGTTTCTTAACTCCTTCCCTTGTTAGCCCTTGGTTGTTCTCAAGTCTAATGTTTTTTCTATGCACCTTGCAGTCTGTATGTATGATCAGTCATCTCTTATGAAGCATGGATAAACTTTCATGGAATTGTTGTTGTGATTAGACAATTTCCATTATGAGAAAAATCATTTAATTTGTATGGAAGTAAGTATTTTTTGTATTATTTTACTTGGTATTGTATTATTTGACTTGGTATTGTAAACTTGTCTTTGCAAGATTCTCTAGGGGGGAACAATAGAACTATGATGATAGGTAGAGTTGTACAACACCATAAATCATTTGGCATTATCAATATATTTCTTATAGAATACTCTATGCAAGTAAAATGGAATGTGCAATGATAATTGGTCTCAAATTCAAATCTGAATATAAGTATATTATACACAAGAAGATGGTATCTATTCTATAATTTAAAGAACTCCAAAATAAGAAAATTAATAGGTTCTATCTATTTACTTGCTCTTAGACACTTGTTTAATCAATGAGACCCTCAGAATGTCTTGTTGATAACCAGTAGTGTTCAAAACTCCTAAAGAGGTCAGATTGCTATGACATTAGATCTGTCTTGTCAATGGAAGTCATCGGCAAGACATGGACTATCGGAGTGAGTTTTCTATCCTATGACGATGATTGATCTCTCACCGATGGGTTGGCTTCAATGGTCATTACCAAGAGTCTCTATGATGACATGGTGTAGGTCTATTTAAAACTCCTAAAGAGGTTAGATCGGTGTGACATTGGATTTGTCTTGCCAATGGAAGTCATCGACAAGACATGGACTACCAAAGTGATTTTTCTATCCTATGTCAATGATTGATCTCTCACTGATGGGTTGGCTTCAGTGGTCATCGCCAAGAGTCTCTGCGATGACATGGTGTAGGTCTATTTAAAACTCCTGAAGAGGTCAGATCGGTGTGACATTAGATTTTTCTTGCTGATAGAAGTCATCGGAAAGACATGGACTATTAGAGTGATTTTTCCATCTTGTGTTAATGATTGATCTCTCACCGATGGGTTGGCTTCGATGGTCATCTCCAAGATTCTCCGTGATGACATGGTGTAGGTCTATTTAAAACTCTTGAAGAGGTTAGATTGGTGTGACATTGGATCTGCCTTGCCAATGGAATTCATCAACAAGACATGGACTATCGAAGTGAGTTTTCTATCCTATGCTGATTATTGATCTCTCACCGACGGGTTGGCTTCAATGGTCATCACCAAGAGTCTCCATGATGAAATGGTGTAGGTCTATTTATAACTCTTGAAGAGGTCAGATCATTGTGACATTGGATTTTTCTTGCTGACAGAAGTCATCGGCAATACATGGACTATTGGAGTGAGTTTTCTATCATGTTCCGATAATTGATCTCTCATTGATGGGTTAGCTTCGGTGGTCATTAGCAAGAGTCTTCGCAATGACATGGTTTAGGTCTATTTAAAACTAATTAAGAGGTCAAAATGGTGTGACATTGGATCTTTCTTGCGGACGGAAGTCATCGGAAAGACATGGACTATTGGATTGATTTTTCTATCCTATTTCGATGATTGATCTCTCATCGATGGGTTGGCTTCGGTGGTCATCGCCAAGAGTCTTTGTGATGACATGGTGTAGGTCTATTTAAAACTTCTGAAGAGGTTAGATTAGTGTGACATTAGATCTTTCTTGCCGACAGAAGTCATCAACAAGACATGGACTATTGGAGTGAGTTTTCTATCCTGTGACAATGATTGATCTCTCACCGATGGGTTGGCTTCAGTGGTCATCACCAAGAGTCTCTGTGATGACATGGTGTAGGTCTATTTAAAACTCCTGAAGAGTTTAGATTGGTGTGACATTGGATCTGTCTTGTTGATGGAAGCCATTGGCAAGACATAGACTATCAGAGTGAGTTTTATATCCTATGCTGATGATTGATCTCTCACTGATGGGTTGGCTTCGTTGGTCATCGCCAAGAGTTTTTGTGATGACATGGTGTAGGTATATTTAAAACTCCTAAAGAGGTCAGATTAGTGTGACATTAGATCTATCTTGCTGATGGAATTCATTGGCAAGACATGGACTATCGAAGTTAGTTTTCTATCCTGTGTCGATGATTGATCTCTCACAGATGGGTTGGCTTCGGTGGTCATCACCAAGAGTCTTCGCAATGGTACATTTCAATGAATATATATATTTTTAAATTGCATTGTTTTTGTCATAATTTTGACGAAGGCAATTGATGAATCACCGAGAAGGTCTGATGAAGTTGTTGGGATTATGGATGCACAGTCCTTGAAGCTACAGTCTTCGATGTAGGACCTTTAAACCAGGAAAGATAATCAACCACCCAGAAAGTGTTGCAACTAGGCATGCACAATAGAGATTCTATATTGATATGATATGATTGATTGATTACAAATGTACAAGATGCCTAATTATATAGGAAAGAGCTACACCCTAATATGCATGAGATGTTGCCACGTGTCTTGATCTAACAACATGTGACAACATGTGAACCCTATCTAGATGATCATTAAATGTTGAGATAAGTTCTAGAAGGACAACTCATCTTTTAGAAGGAATCTTATCTCCTACAAATAAGGAATGGAATATTATCCCATTTATTAAATGATTGCAAGATAGGACTAAATAATTAAATGCAAGACCTAGGTTAACTTATGCTAGTGTAATAATTAATTAATTAATTAATTAATTACACCAACACCCCCCCATAAGTGCAACTTAGGGAGGAAAATGCAATGATTATGCAGAGATGATGATGAAAATGATGATGGGTCCCAGCTACGAGGCCATGTTAGGCACCCATGTACATGAAGATGAAAAAAGATCTCCCACAACCGGAGAAAAGGGGAAAACCCAGTAGGAACAAAACCCCTCTCCAAAAAGGAGATTAAAATGCAGAAATGTGAGATAGGATGGGAAGGATGGAGGACTCCCAAATACCCCCCAAGGACACCATCTGTCGCATGGATACACTGCAATCAAAGGCCCCCCCATAGGAGGGAAAGAGAGAGACTATGTAGCCCCCCCAAAAGATGTGATCACCTGCAAAGAAAGGAAGTGTCTGAAGACAATACAAGATCCAATGTCGACAAACAACTTGTCTCCCTTTCAGAAGAAACAAAACCAACTGCAAGTGGAGAGATGCTTCCCATTCTGGATAGGAATTGAAGGAAGGAAGGATGAAGATGGATGTTGATGATGTCTTTGAACTCTGCTCAAGTGTCTCCTTTCCTGAAGATGAAGATGCCACAATCAATGAAGAGGGTGACAAATCAGGATGATGCAGAAACTGATGTTGAACAATATCCAAAGACAAAGATAGAGTGGATATGATGGATGTGATGGAGACTTGATAGCCCCCCCTGAATGAAGTGTCCTCAAAACCACTGAAGGAAGTTTGAAGCAAATCCAATGGTAGATGAAGAAGAAACCTCAAGTCATGAATGGAATGGCAGGGAAGAAGTCTCAGATATGAAATCTCTGAAGAGAAACTCAATGCCTCCAATGTAGTCTCTGAATTCCCAATCAAGGTTGAGACAAAGGAATGAGGAGACTCAAAACAACTCTCCAAAGTGTGATCTGAATAGAGGAGTGATATCCCCTCAAGAATGTTCTCCAAACCTGTAGAAGTAGCCAAGTCAATGATGCCTAAAACAAAGCCATCCTGTGATGCCAAGTCTAAAAAACTAAATTTGTCCTGATGGATGATGATGGTGGAAGCCTTAATTAATGAATCTGGACAAGGAATCATTGAATGTGAAGGGATACCAGTTGTCTCTGATGAAGAAGAAGCATGGAAAGGAACCTTGTAAACCTCTTCAGAAAGATCAAGGTAATCAACTTCCTGCATAACAATAGCATCATGGGGTACTAGATTTGAAGAATGACATTTTGAAGCATGATCATTAGGGAATGGTGGAGTGTCTGAATCTCCATAGATCTCCCAAAGCTTAATCCAAAGGATGTGAGGACAATCACAATGATCAATATCATTCAAAACATCACAATCA
Organism: Sequoia sempervirens; assembly: GCA_007258455.2. NCBI lineage: Eukaryota > Viridiplantae > Streptophyta > Pinopsida > Cupressales > Cupressaceae > Sequoia > Sequoia sempervirens. The sequence continues at coordinate 37,065,567 of VDFB02274714.1, read as the reverse complement.
ACTTGCATAGAAATGATCTCCAAAACAGTATATCTGTTGCAACTCCAAGCAAGTTCATGAATACCTTCACTCATATGAGGAACAATACCAAATAGATGTGGCAACAAATCAAGTGAATGGAGATGGTGGCAGATCCCATCTCGCCATTGCAAATAGTTACCCTTGTGCAACATAACCAAAGGAGAGAAATATGCAATCCCCATAATGAAATTTCTCCACAAAAAACAAAGACACTGACCTTCAACAGCAAATAAAGACTTCCAAATATGATGTACAACTGAAGTGATGCAACCCAGATCAAAAAATCTTTTCCCAAGCTTCAGAATAACTAGGTTATTGATCAAATGCACCAAACAGAAAAAATCACATGAAAGAGTACCTAGAGCTGAAACCGATGAAGGGATCTAGACTGATGAAAAAAGCTCTGAATCACCTTCCTGATGCCGCTGGAATCACTGAAATCTGACAATCTGATGAGAAGTTATGAGCCTTTATGTCCAAATTAGGGTTTTGTCTTCAGTTGGCTGTAGAATTTTCTGCGAGCAAAATTTCATAAAACAGATGTCACCACTAGAAAGTACATGAAATTCCCTTTCTGACGGTATATCATTTGCAAAAATTTGATACCCTAGGTGAAAGTTGTGATCAAATGAAAAAAATGCCCTGATTAGGCACTTTGCAGGCTAAATAGGGTCAAAAATCTGGCCCCCGGGCTAAAAAAAATAGCCCTTGGTCGCTGATATGACTAGGGGTCGGGCACTGGAAAAAAATAAAACACCGTCGGGCAAAGCGATGGCGGAGTGGCTTTCGGGCGGCGGCCGGGGCGGCGCCGCTAGATGGAGCGGAGCCCTCGGTCTGCAATGTGACCGTGCCTCGGCGGATGGAGCTGGAACCTCTAGCGGTCGGCGTTCGTCGGCGATGACAATGATGGCCAGCGGTAAGTCTTCATCCAACGGGAGTCTTCACCATTTGTCGAGGGTAACAACAGTCGGCGGTGAGCTGGGTCGGGAAACAAGCTCTGATGGTCGACAATGGGCGGTAGACAGAATGGACGCCAACGGCCTGCAGGAGAAACATGGATGGTGCCGGTGATGTGACAGCCGGTCTTGAAATAAATGTGGCCGACCGGAATCTGTAGGAAATGACGTGATAGGGGCCGACCAAAAAAGCTTTGATTTTATTTAAGATTTTTAAATATTGCGAAAAGCAATTTAAAAATCAAAAATCAATATATAAGCTGATCGAATAATATGCCCATGATTAAAAAAATTAAACCCTCAACAATGCCACTGATAAATTAATGCCGACGAGAGAATAATTTAACAAGCCCGCAGAAAATTAAAAAATGCCGACCAAGCAATTTAAATGGTGCTCGAACCTGATTTTTTTTAATTTTTCTGCCAAAACTATAGGAAATACCCAATAATAATTTTTTTTGCCAAACAAAAAATGATAAAGCCCAATTTTTTTTGAAAAAACAAAATGGCCTGCATATAAAAAAATTTTGCCTTAGAGGACAACTAACTGGGATGATTTTTCACTGTAAATTGTACGGATAGTACGATTGATTTTGCAAACCCTAAAAAAAATACCTCTGAAGCTCCCAGGTTGATGTATCTGATTTTGATGAATGGGCAGGTGATCCTAGGGTTTCGAGGCCTTCTGAAGACAATGGCGAGCTCGAATCTGACTCAATTTGCTTCAGAAATCAGCTTGGTCCCTGGGTGGAAACAAGTAGCCTTCAATGGAAACCTTCAAGCCTGCGGAGAATCTCGTACACCAACTTTCTTGATCGAGGGTTGACGTTTCACTAGATAAGCTCTGATACCATGTTGGGATTATGGATGCATAGTCCTTGAAGCTATAGTCTTCAATGTAGGACCTTTAAAACAGGAAAGATAATCAACCACCCAGAAAGTGTTGCAACTAGGCATGCACAATAGAGATTCTATATTGATATGATATGATTGATTGATTACAAATGTACAAGATGCCTAATTATATAGGCAAGAGCTACACCCTAATATGCATGAGATGTTGCCATGTGTTTTGATCTAACAACATGTGACAACATGTGAACCCTATCTAGATGATCATTAAATGTTGAGATAAGTTCTAGAAGGAATCTTATCTCCTACAAATAAGGAAGGGAATATTATCCCATTTATTAAATGATTGCAACCTAAGACTAAATGATTAAATGCAAGACCTAAGTCATTAAAGCTGATGATATTGGCCATTGAGTCCATTTATTAAAGCTGATGATCATGCTTTAGAATATCATTCAGTCCAGATCCCTTCATTGGACTGAATTTCATATTTAAGACTCCTTCCCTGTCATTCCATTTAGGACTTGAGATTTCTTCAGCATCCACCATTGGATTTGCTTCTTCCTAGTAGGAGATTTGTGGTTTGGACACCTTCGTTGCTTCAGACTTCTTTCAGTGGTTTTGAGGACACTTCATTCAAGGGGGGCTATCAAGTCTCCATCACATTCATCATATCATCATCTTTGGATATTGTTCAACATCAGTTTTCGCATCGTCCTGATTCATTGATTAAGGCTTCCACCATCATCATCCATCAGGACACATTCAGTTTTGGCATCACAGGATGGCTTTGTTTCAGGCATCATTGACTTGGCTACTTCTACAGGTTTTGGAGAACATTCTTGAGGGGATATCACTCCTCTATTCAGATCACACTTTGGAGAGTTGTTTTGAGTCTCCTCATTCCTTTGTCTCAACCTTGATTGGGAATTCAGAGACTACATTGGAGGCATTGAGTTTCTCTTCAGAGATTTCATATCTGAGACTTCTTCCCTACCATTCCATTTATGACTTGAGGTTTCTTCTTCATCTACCATTGGATTTGCTTTAGACTTCCTTCAGTAGTTTTGAGGACACTTCATTCAGGGGGGGCTATCAAGTCTCCATCACATCCATCATATCCATTCTATCTTTGTCTTTGGATATTGTTCAACATCAGTTTCTGAATCATCCTGACTTGTCACCCTCTTCATTGATTGTGGCACCTTCATCTTCAGGCAAGGAGACACTTGAGCAGAGTTCAGAGACATCATCGACATCCATCTTCATCCTTCCTTCCTTCAATTCCTATTCGGAATGGGAAGCATCTCTCCACTTGCAGTTGGTTTTGTTTCTTCTGAAAGGGAGACAAGTTGTTTGTCGACATTGGATCTTGTATTGTCTTCAAACACTTCCTTTCTTTGCAGGTGATCACATCTTTTGGGGGGGCTACATAGTCTCTCTCTTTCCCTCCTATGGGGGGGCCTTTGATTGCATTGTATCCATGTGACAGATGGTGTCCTTGGGGGGTATTTGGGAGTCCTCCATCCTTCCCATCCTATCTCACATTTCTGCATTTTAATCTCCTTTTTGGAGAGGGGTTTTGTTCCTACTGGGTTTTCCCCTTTTCTCCGGTTGTGGGAGATCTTTTTGCATCTTCATGTACATGGGTACCTAACATGGCCTCGTAGTCGGGACCCATCATCATCGTCATCATCATCTCTGCATAATCATTGCATTTTCCTCCCTAAGTTGCACTTATGGGGGGGTGTTGGTGTAATTAATTAATTAATTATTACACTAGCATAAGTTAACTTAGGTCTTGCATTTAATCATTTAGTCCTAGGTTGCAATCATTTAATAAATGGGATAATATTAGGGTTCACATGTTGTCACATGTTGTTAGATCAAGACACATGGCAACATCTCATGCATATTAGGGTGTAGCTCTTGCCTATATAATTAGGCATCTTGTACATTTGTAATCAATCAATCATATCATATCAATATAGAATCTCTATTGTGCATGCCTAGTTGCAACACTTTCTGGGTGGTTGATTATCTTTCTTGGATTTAAAGGTCCTACATGAAGGCAGCAGGAACATTGCATCCCTCCCAACAACTTCATGGACCTTCGGTGATTCATCAAGCTAGCTTCATCAAAATTTTGACCAAAACAATGCCAGATTTAAAATATATATCATTGAAATGTACCGTGCGAAGACTCTTGGCGATAACGGTAGCCCATCTAGAGATCAATCATCGTCACGGGATAGAAAACTCACTCCAATAGTCCATGTCTTACCAATGAATTCCATCGGCAAGATAGATCTAATGTCACACTGATCTGACCTCTTCAGGAGTTTTAAATAGACCTACACCATGTCATCACAAAAACTCTTGGCGATGACCAACGATGCCAACCTATCGGTGAGAGATCAATCATCAGCATAGGATATAAAACTCACTCTGATAGTCTATGTCTTGCCAATGGCTTCCATCAACAAGACAGATCCAATGTCACACCAATCTAAACTCTTTAGGAGTTTTAAATAGACCTACACCATGTCATCACAGAGACTCTTGGTGATGACCACTGAAGCCAACCCATCGGTGAGAGATCAATCATTGTCATAGGATAGAAAACTCACTCCAATAGTCCATGTCTTGTCGATGATCAATCCTCCACTTTGGACTAAACGGCCAATATCTTCGCATCAGATGTAGGAGTTTAGGTGAACTCCTCAAACCCCCTAGAATCACCTGCAAGACAAAACTTCCACAAGAGAGAAATGGCAGAAAAATTATGCTATGATTAAGATGCAAGGATGTCAAATTGATTATCACATGACATCCTTGCATCTTAATCATAGCATAATTTTTCTGCCATTTCTCTCTTGTGGAAGTTTTGTCTTGCAAGTGATTCTGGGGGGTTTGAGGAGTTCACCTAAACTCCTACATGGTATCAGAGCTCATCCAGTGAAACGTCAACCCTCGATCAAGAAAGTTGGTGTACGAGATTCTCCGCAGGCTTGAATGTTTCTATTGAAGGCTACTTGATTCCACCCAGGGACCAAGCTGATTTCTAAAGCAGATAGAGTCAGATCCGAGCTCGCCATTGTCTTCAGAAGGCCTCGAAACCCTAGGATCACCTGCCCATTCATCAAAATTGGATTCATCAACCCGGGAGCTTCAGAGGTATTTTTAGGGTTTGCAAAATCAATCGTACTATTCGTACAATTTGCAGCAAAAAATCATCCCGATCAGTTGTCCTTTGAGGCAAAAAAAAAAATTATACGCAATCCATTTTCTATTTTCAGAAAAAAATTGGGCATTTATCTATTATTCTTTGGCAAAAAAAAATTTAGGTTTCTGCTATAGTTTGCAGAAAAATTTTAAAAAAAAAATATCTCGAGCGACCTTCAATTTATTTTACCCGTCGACATCATATTAGGGATTTTATTTGTTAATTCTCGTCGGCACATTAGGGTTCTATTTTTTAAAATCCATCGGCATATTATTTGATCTCCCAATTTTTTTTGTCACCAAATATATATATAAATTATCTTTTGATTTTTAATTGCCAATTGGCAATATTAAAAATCATATATATGTGTTTTTCTCGACTAAATAAATTTGCAGACCTTTTTTCGTCATCGACCGCAGTCATAGGGTATGGTGGCATTCATTCTTTGACAGTCTGAGGTACCATTGTCGGCCCATTTGGAGGGGCCGACCCCATCGACTGCCTACCGATCACAGTGCCGGAGTTTGTTTCCTGACCAAGCATTCTCACAGTCCTCAAGCTCCTACCGGCTTCGGTGTTCCTCCCACCGGCCATCCTCTCGGCCCCCGCCGACAGACTTCCTGCCGGTGCCCGCGCTTTCCACCGCCGAAGCATCCTCCCGCCGGTGCCGACAGAAGTTCTCGCCATCGCGCTCTCCGACGGTCTCAAGGGCTCCGCTATAGGGAGCGGTGCCACCAGCACTCTCCGCCCCTCCGCCACCAAGGGTGGCACATTTTTTTTTTTTGCCATAGCCCACGCCGTGGTCATATCAGCGACCGCGACCTAGCACACAGGGGGCTAGAATTTTTCCCCTATTTAGCCTGCAGGTGCCTAATCAGGGCATTTTTTTTGTTTGATCATAACTTTCACCCAAGGTATCGAATTTTTGCAAACGATATACCGTCAGAAAGAGAATTTTGCGTACTTTCTAGTGGTGACATCCGTTCTGTGAAATTTTTCTTACAGAAAATTCTACAGCCAACTAAAGAAAAAACCCTAATTTGGACATAAAGGCTCATAACTTCTCATCAGATTGTCAGATTTCAGTGATTCCAGCGGCATCAGGAAGGTGATTCAGAGCTTTTTTCATCAGTCCAGATCTCTTGATCAGTTTCAGCTCTAGGTACTCTTGCATGATAGTTTTTTTAATTTGGTGCATTTGATCAATAACCTAGTTATTCTGAAGCTTGGGACAAGTTTGTTTGATCTGGGTTGCATCACTTCAGTTGTAGATCATATTTGGAAGTCTTTATTTGCTGTTGAAGGTCATTTGTCTTTTTTTTGTGGAGAAATTTCATTATGGGGCTTGCATATTTCTCTCCTTCTTTGGTTATGTTGCACAAGGGTAACTATTTGCAATGGCGAGATGGGATCTGCCACCATCTTCATTCACTTGATTTGTTGCCACATCTATTTGGTATTGTTCCTCATCCAAGTGAAGGTATTCATGAACTTGCTTGGAGTTGCAGCAGATACACTATTTTGGAGGTTCTTGAGATGCAAGTTGATTCTGATATTTTGAGTACTATTGATCATTGTGATTGTCCTCACATTCTTTGGGCTAAGCTTTGGGAGATCTATGGAGATTCAAACACTCCACCATTCCCCGATGGTCATGATTCAGAATGTCCTGATTCAGATCAGGTTCCCCACGATGATATTTTTGTGCAGGAAGTTGATTGCCTTGATCTTTCTGAAACGGTTGACAAGGTTCCTTTCAGTCATTCTTCTTCATCAGAGACAGTTGGTATCCCTTCACATTCAGTGATTCCTTGTCCAGAACCATTGATTCAGGCTTCCACCATCATCATCCATCAGGACACATTCAGTTTTTCAAACTTGGAATCACAGGATGGCTTTGTTTCAGGCATCATTGACTTGGCTACTTCTACAAGTTTGGAGAACATTCTTGAGGGGGTATCACTCCTCTATTCATAGATTTCATATCCGAGACTTTTTCCCTGCCATTCCTTTAAGGACTTGCAGTTTCTTCAGCATCTACCATTGGATCTACTTCAGACTTCTTTCAGTGGTTTTGAGGACACTTCATTCAGGGGGGGCTATCAAGTCTCCATCACATCCATCATATCCATTCTATCTTTGTCCTTGGATATTGTTCAGCATCAATTTCTGCATCATCCTGGTTTGTCACTCTCTTCATTGATTGTGGCATCCTCATCAGGCAAGGAGACATTTGAGCAGCGTTCAGAGACACCATCATCCACCTTCATCCTTCCTTCCTTCAATTCCTATTTGGAATGGGAAGCATCTCTCCACTTGCAGTTGGTTTTGTTTCTTCCGAAAGGGAGACAAGTTGTTTGTTAGCATTGGATCTTATTTTGTCTTCAAACACTTCCCTTCTTTGTAGGTGATCACATCTTTTGGGGGGGCTACATAGTCTCTCTCTTTCCCTCCTATGGGGGAGCATTGATTGCATTGTATCCATGTGACGGATGGTGTCCTTGGGGGGTATTTGGGAGTCCTCCATCCTTCCCATCCTATCTCACATTTTCTACATTTTCATCTCCTTTTTGGAGAGGAGTTTTGTTCCCATTGGGTTTTCCCCTTTTCTCCGGTTGTGGGAGATTTTCTACATCTTCATGTACATGGGTACCTAACATGGCCTCGTAGCCGAGACCCATCATCATCTCTGCATAATCATTGCATTTTCCTCCCTAAGTTGCACTTATGGGGGGTGTTGGTGTAATTAATTAATTAATTATTACACTAGCATAAGTTAACTTAGGTCTTGCATTTAATTAGTTAAGTCCTAAGTTGCATTATTAGATAAATCATTTAATAAATGGGATAATATTCCCTTCCTTATTTGTAGGAGATAAGATTCCTTCTAGAATATGAGTTGTCCTTCTAGAACTTATCCCCTCATTTAATGATCATCACCATTAGGGTTCCCATGTTGTCACATGTTGTTAGATCAAGACACATGGCAACATCTCATGCATATTAGGGTTTAGCTCTTTCCTATATAATCAGGCATCTTGTACATTTGTAATCAATCAATATATCATATCAATATTGAATCTCCATTGTGCATGCCTAGTTGCAACACTTTCTGGGTGGTTGATTATCTTTCTTGGCTTAAAGGTCCTCCATCAAAGTCTGTAGCTTCAAGGACTGTGCATCCATAATCCCAACATATTGCCAATTGGACTCAACGGCCAATATCATCAGCTTTAATAAATGGACTCAACCACCCAAAAAGTGTTGCAACTAGGCATGCACAATAGAGAATAATCAACCACCCAGAAAGTGTTGCAACTAGGCATGCACAATAGAGATTCTATATTGATATCATATGATTGATTCATTACAAATGTACAAGATGCCTAATTATATATGAAATATTCTGAGCCAAAATTTTTCAAATTTTCAATTGCAACAAGCAGAACAATCCACAGTCGTTAGGGTTAGCTCTAAACCATAACGATACTGAAACAACTCTAACCAGAATGTACACCAGGATCCCAATGAGGGCAAAGTGTGAGCATTGGTCAGAGGATCTGAATGCAAAAATAGAACTGGAAGGAAATCTAACCAAGAATGGGGCCGATGATGGCGAGCATATGGTTAGAGGATCTTCTACCACTACAAGTACTGAAAGGGAACTCAACACCAAGTATGTGCTACCCAATCTAGTATGGAGTTGAGGCGACCATATGGCGGAGTGTAAGAATTACAATGCTATGAAAGGAAATAAGCAATGACGCTGAAAATACTCGACGTCAAGAATGTGCTTTCCAGACCGAGACGGAATGGGAGCTACCATATGACGGAGATATAAATTATTACAAAGCTACTTCAAAATGTAAGATAAGCATTACAAATCAGAATTAAGCAAGATTAAGAACTGCTGCCAATACTACTGTTCAGCTTACAATATGAGAAGAATTTGCCTGCCAAGAGCATGAAGTTAGAACAATTCAACGAACATCTAACAAGAGGATTCTCCTTGCTTAATGAAGATACCAAGACTGATTTCTTCACTCAAGAACTAGATTTAAGATTCTGATTTGTACAGATCTGCACTTTTAAATGTAAAACCAGCATGCCTGTAATCCACTAATTTGCTCGTATAACACCCTAAACAGACCCAAAAGACTTCAAGTTTGATGCAATGGACCTATAAAATGATGGCACCTAGTTTAGTTATAAGAAAAGACAGCTAAAAGTGGCTATTAATTAATGGCATGGATCCCAAGGCACTCCAGAAGGTGCGTCCTACAAGGAATGACGAATTTGCATTATAAAATCATCAGCTTCATATTAAAATCTGCAAATATTCATGAAGGGTCGCCTCCAACAGAGAAAACCAATGAGACAATACCCAAAACAACACTTTTTGTATTTTTTGACTTGTGATTAAAAACAATAATCTGCTATGAGGAAAATCCAATTCTAGAATCTCACTAAAATGCACAAATCTGAACTACAAAGCCACACAATGACAATAATGCAGAAATCTTGATACAAAACACTCAGACTATACTATCTCACCACTAGTCGCTATCTTTCAAGCGAGAAGCAATGCCTAGCTAGGAGGCTTACATTCCTCGAAGCAATCCCACAGCCAATCCGGCAGCATAACATTCCTGTAGATAAAAGATACCTCCAAAGAAGAGAAGGAACCTTCTTTATAGAAAGAAGAGAAGACTCCGGAGCCTTCTAGAAGGTGCGCCCTAATCCCAAGCTGCTTTTAGGTTTAAACTTTGACCCAAACACTTTCTTCCCAATGGCATACTTTCCTTGTGAAATATTAATCACTTCTCTTTTTTTAAATAAAATATAATCTTCTTCAAAAAGGCGTCCATTTTCCCTTTGAGCAATTATAAACTTTAGAAATATTAAAATATTTCCTTCATGAGAAAATACTCCTCAAAGTCCCCTTCTTTAAAACAACTGTTAAGTTATAACACTAGGCCAAAGGGGTATTTTAAAAATAAAACATTTTGACTTAAAATAACTTATATCTTCGAAATGAACCCCTTAAGCCAAAAATGAGAATTACCCAATGAACTACTAGAAGAGGAAAGTTGACTAAATTGATGCCGACTGGACCACTGCTAAAATTAGAATTTACTAAAAATAGTAAATTCTTGAAGATGCTCAAAATGCTAAGAAAAACATACCACTGTGAAGCCCTCAGAAAACTCAGAAGGAATCCAGAATCCAAACACCCAAACTCCAACAAGCAAAACCCTGAATCTTCAAGAGAACCCATCAAACAGCCGGAAACCCTAATTCTTCCACTGACTAGCCGACAACACACTGGGAATAGGCTACCAATCACTAAAAGGTGAAGGGCTAAAAATGGGGACATTACAGTCCGCCCTTCCCAAAATTGCTTGTCCTCAAACAATACCATCATAATTCTAGAAAAATTAGGACTGATCCATACCAAAACAAGTATGATCTCAGGTTCCCAAATCCATCTTAGGAAGGACCCACCATGCCACTGCTGCACCACTCTGATCACATTAGTGAAAACATCATGCCAAAGCTGCACTAACCTCCCTTGTAACTCCAAAGTGTTACCATCCATGATACTCAAACTAAAAGATCTTAAAGGACTGAGATCAATATCGTGCAACATCTCATGTCCAAGATGCCCAGAGTCAACAGTAACAACCATACCACTGTCAACCACAATTCTAGGCAAGAAGAAAAATAGGTTACTCAACTCATAATTAACCTCCTCAGCATACCTCCACATGGTAACGAACGAAGCCCTGAAAGCAAATGTGACATCTTCAAATCTTCTTGCAAAGAGGAAAGCAATCCTTTGCAAGAGCTTGACAAGCTCATACTCATGTCTCCTCATGGAGCTACCATGTAACAGCTGAATTATACCGACACCACCATGAAGACTTCTAATCACTCTTACGGTACCAACTCCAAGAGTCTCAGAATGAAAAGCCAAAGCATGTGGAAGTTCGCTGTCCCGAACCAATATAGTAAAGAAACTATTAAAATTTGCTTCACAAACCTCCGTAAGGTGAACTCCGAGAATAGGATAGGTGTGAAGGAACAAATAACCATTGCTGTTCAAGGCTGAAGTCAGCGAAGTGCAATATGATTTTAGTACTTCGCACAAGGAAAAATAGCAGCACCAAAGAAATTCCCAAGTGTAAGTGTATGAGATGAGCCTTGGGTTACAGGATAACACCTCAAAATTGACAGAAAAACACACTAGATCCAACTCCATGAGAAAACTACCACTTCTTTGATCAGGAGTGATGAACCAACTCTCCTGGATGAGAGAAACGCAACATGTAAGGTGGCTGGTCTGCCTCAAACCAGCAAGCTCGAGTCTCAAAATCTGTCATGATCTTAGCCGAGAATCACTCTCAAGAGCAACCAATCGTTCATTTCTCCAACCCATACTCAAAATTCCTCTCCAACCCATTTTTTGATGAACAAATAAACCCATCAAGTGGCGGACAAAGGAAGTAACAACATCAACAAATTTGGAAATTTGATCCTTATTCCTCCAATAGCCCTTTCCAAATGTAATAAGCTTTATCAAGCCAAGTTGAGGATCCCAAGCACGAATACCCAACTGAAAATGATTTTCAACACAATGCAAGGTAATCTCAATGCATTCCCAAGAGCTAGTAAGGATCAAGTGTATACTGAAGAGATTGATGCCTCCTCTATTGAACCCTTGAAACCTATCCATGAAAGTTTCAACAACATTGGAGCATGAAACCTTAAATGACCTCAAATCCAACTCCAAAAATGGACTAATAAGTGCCAAAGCATCATTAAACCAAAGGGATGGATTGACAAGCATACAAACACCAAATTCTGGTCCATCTTTTTTCCCTACTTCATGAGTAACAAAATTGAAATCTTTGCTCCTTGTTGCTGTAATGAAGTTACCAGCAGTTACCAAGTCTTGCTTTGTTAACTCCTTGGTATCGAAGATGTTGAAATCTCCTTGAACCAACACTCCCCAAGTGGAGACTCCATCCTCAAACCCACTTGTGCATTCATTATCGAAAGGCCTTGGAAGATTACTAATCACCAAAGGTGGTAACTCCTCGTGTAATGATATCAAAGCACCCCTTGACTGGGGTTCATACTCTTCCCCATGCTTGGTCGTTTCACCACATGACTCATTTTTCAAATCAAAGAGAGGATTGTCATAAGTTGCTTCAGTACCCACTTCAAAGAAAGGATTGTCAAAGACTTGGAAGTCCCCTTTTTCATCTTGCTGATCCAAATCTGCACACGCAACTTCTGATATCCTTGTGAAACCTTCAAGATCAAACTCCTCTCGAAGACTATCAAGCTCGTCTATTACTTGCTTGATTTCTTCAACTCTTTGCTCATTCTTTTGCTTGCTAAAAAGTTTGAAATCAGCAAACCGGTCTTCAACCTCTGTTAGAGCCAACTGAGTTTCTTTTAACTTGTCCTTTGTTGATTTAAGCTCCAGAGTGAGCTCATCAACCAAACTCTCCTTTTCTGGGAAAACACTGAAGGACTTCTTTGCAAGTTCAATAGCATAATCCCGATCCTCCATCAAGTGTATGCAATCTGACTTCAACGCCTCCAAAGAGTCTCTGATGAGTTGCAAATTGAAAAGAGCAACTTCATCCTTAACTCCTCTTTTTCTCTCTTCAAGCTGAGCCTTCCAGTGGAGATCTTCAGTCAAACTGTGAGTGCGATCAAATTGGGATAGAATTCACACTTCCCTCTTAAAGGACTCTTTGTCTTGATCTTCCCACCCAAGAATATGCAAAGATGGCAGATTGCTGGTTGGCTGATTGTCAAAATCAGAACTTTGTTTTGTGTCTTTGCGGCCATCATAGCTGTTCCAACTTCCGTGTCTTTCACCATCAACTAGAGGAGAATGCTCATTGTCATGAAAGGCATCATACTCCACAAAATCTTCAACCCATTGCTTGCAATCAGCTTCGTGCATTGATAAATCAGATTCGTGTTTAGTAACACCTTCAAACTCTCCATCTTCAAGAGCCATATGGTCTTCAAGCTCTTCTTCTTCATCACTGTCTTCTTGATCAAACATTATAGCAGCACCCAACTTGCTCAATGGATCATAGTCATCCGCTGTTCGGAAAGTTTCCGTAGAAACATTTTCTTCTTTAGCAGCTGCAACCACTTCAAAGACATCATCATGGAGCTTCTTTGAACCCCCTTCTTCTTCGAAGACAACTTCCTCTTCAATGGCCACCTCATAGTTTGCCATGCAAATTGATTTTTGATCTTCATCTGGATCAAAGGGAAATTCATCCCACAAGGACACGTTGGCGTTTAAATTAGCACCTACGGAATGCGGTTGAAAGCGGACAACTATGCCGCGAGATAAACTGCTCTTCAAATTAGGGCTCCCCTCTTGCTGATGGTGTTTGAAAGAAAGTAAACTAAAACTAAGTTGCCTATCTTTTTGGATCAGCTTAGAGCACAAGGTTTTTTAAACACAAACGCCGCAGCTGAGATTTTCTGGTAAGAAGTTCAACTACGACTAACTTAGACTAAAGACGTCCCTAACCTCTCAAGTAATAGCAGAGCAAGAGAAGTTAGAAATCAACAAGGTAGATTCTCTGACAAAAATACTTTAACAATCTCTCTCTCAACAAACACCTACACACTTCACTGTAAGCTGAAATAAAGATCATGAAAGCATAACATAGATCACGGAAATCTGAGATTTTAGACCAAGGCAAAAGAGGCTCATGATTTTATTACTCAAATCTCTAAAACAAAACTCCCTTCTAACATGCCTTGAATAAGAAATTGCAGCTAAGGAGGCTTGCAAACTTATTCTTAACACAATAGAAAACAACAATCTTACTAACTCCTTGTTGGCTAAAGGAAATAACAAATTTAACTTATCTAAGCAAAATTGAACTGAAGCCGGAATAACAAAATAGAAGAGGCAAAATAAGGCTCGGTTTTTGTTATCCACAATAACAGTTAAAAAAGAAACTAAATGAACAAAAGCTCTTATTTATAGAGAAAGCAGGAGGAATTAGGGAACCCTAAAATCTCCTTGCTTTTCACAATCTGGGAGAAACACTCGACAAAAACAAAACTTTGTACTAAAATCTAGAAACAAAGATAACAACTAAAACCCTAAAAAGAAGCAGAAGCGGGAAAGCGCTCAACTATTACATCTTATCTTCTTTCTATCTCAAAGATGGATGGAGTTGATTCAAGAATAGAAAAGCGGGGAAAAAGAAACTTCTAGAAGAAAGCGCTGCTTTAAAGCTTCGATCACATCAAGCTAGGAAGTCAGAACCGTGTCGGAGTTCAGGATGCATCTATACCATCAACGACAAAACACAGCTTTTCAAAGAATATCTTGGCATCTTCAATAAGATCTTAGAATCTTCAATCTCATTGGCAGCTTTATTGGACTTTCAGCGTCCTTTGAAATATGACCTATCCTTCCGCCCACTGGGCTGCAACTTTGGACAACGTTCTGGAACTGATTTTGCACCTCCTCAAGCCCGACATAAGAACCATCTTCAAGACTGTACTGAGAGGGGATCTCTATGACAAATTCACTGATGAAAAGGAGAGCTTCAACCACCCTTTGCCTGTAGGTGATGAATTCTTCAGATATCCTCTCATAGGTTTTAACTTTGAAAACATGACGCTCTCTCCAAGCAAGGATTTGTCTTTTATGCTCCTTTGAAACTGCTGAACCGTAGGCTGTGTCTAAATCAGCAATGATAATCTCATGCCTAGGTTTTACTTTAGCCCATGTTTGTTCAAATCCTTGGATGCTTTGACGAAGTTTATGAGCATTCTCTCTCAACTGGAACATCCGAGCCAAGATCTCCTTTCCTCTGACAATGAAGCTCTCGATCCACTCCTGAGTCTCTTTCCCACATATGACCAGCTGTCTTAACTGATGGTGATCAGCTGGTGTCTCTAAAACCTGGGGCAGCAACTGGGTTGCCTATGAAGAACCACGAGCAAGGTTAGAAATAAAAAGCTTAAGCTGCTGATTTTCGGCCTTGAGGGCGGCCTTGTCTTCTCCGTCTTTAAGCACTCTTTCATGTAGGTTTTCAGATACAACTTTGAAGAGACTCAAATCTGCATGTCTGGTATTTCTACCAAGATTAGCCTTGACCATTACAAAATCATCCATGTTCACCTCGTCTCTATTCTTATCCTCTGGAGGCACAGCAGTCTCTACAACAATCTCGTTATCAGGATTCCTGTCAAAGTGAACTTGTTTCTTTACTTTCTTCTTAGGAGGTTCCTGATAGATGTTATCGAGATCATCAACGCTCACTTGATATGAAGGCCTTCTCCTAACCCTTCCTAAGGAGTTCTCAAGCCAAGACACCGTAGTATCTTTACTAACTTCCTCAGGAGGTACTGCTGCGATCTCTTCATCATCTTCGATATCAAGATCAATATGAATTGGTGACGAACCCATCAAAGGTACAGGAACATGTGTTGAAGGTGGCTCCTTTGCTTCATTCTGAGGTATGGGCTCGTCAAGAGGAACTTCTGAATCAACTGTAGGCTGTTCCTGTATGACTATGCCTGAGAAATCCAACCTTCTCTTTACATTTTTATTTGATCTCTGCCTTTAGCCATGTGAGACCCACAGCTTTTACCCTTTCCTTTTGGTGTAGTAGAAGAGAGGGAATTATCCTTGGCGAGCTCTGCTCGCGGAATAGAGTTCTTCCTTTTTAAGCACTAAGAAAACCTACTCAATGACTTGTCTTGTTACGTCTTCAGCTGAAGAGATTCCTTGTTTGCCCAATTAACTTGTGGAAGGGCGGAGTCGCTGATCGCTTTTAGGGTGTACATTGGTAGAAGCACATCTTCATCATCATCAGAGAGCCCTTCTATATCTTCATTTAAGCAATCTTTCATCTGATGGAGAGTCAACCTGCTGTAACTACGCCTTCGCACTTCAAACTCATCTGCACAGTTAGCCCAAAAATCTTCAAGTGCGGGTATGTGATTGTAATTCTTCTCCAACCGGCCAGCATAGACACCATGAGGATCAGATGACCGCCTCTCACTGTAGGATTTGAGACCGAATTTATCTAATTCTTCTCCAATTGTCCTGGCATCTGGAGCAGTCCTGCATGTATAAATACCCAACCCTAATGGAAGGTGAAGAGAGGGTTTCTTTCTATTTCTCAAGACTGTGTGGACACCGTGAGCTTGCCTCAAGAATTCCATGAAGATGACCTCGTCTGACGGATACCTTGGCAACATGAGCGGGGCACCTGAATAACCATAAACCCTGATATAGGTAAAGGTAGGAAACTGTATAAACCAATCTGCCCATTCCGCCATTGCTGCCTTGGCAACTGAAGAGATGCGGACGTGCAATTCATTGTCTAATTCACGCACTGTGTACATCAAGAATGCCTCGTTCACCCTTTTGTAGTGGTGCAACGACTTTGTGAATTCCAACTGGGGATAATAATTATATATGTGTTGAACGCTCAATGACCCCTCGGTGTTCAATCCTCTGAATTGACCTTGATAGGCCACCAAATAGACTAGATATGACACCATGTGGAATACATGAAACTGGAAATATTCTGTTATTTGTTGATGTAGGCAGTCACTAATCAAAGTAGGCCAGTCATAAAACTCGGTTTTGCTTCATAATGTGAGGGTATGGCATAAAACATCAAAGGTTGAACTTGGTGAAAAGCATCCTCGAACATGGTGACTACTGTTGAGCAAAGTGATGATGATGGCAACCTCGTCCTTGAACTCCCCTCGTCCGACATTCTTGGGCAATGTCTTATGTTTTTCTTTCATCCATCTCTGTGCAATCTTCTTGCTGTATTTGTCCTTATGCATATTCCACATCTTTTCACACTCATCCCTCGAAAGAGTTACACTTTCAGGCCATGGGGGAATGGAAAAACACTTTTCAACCATGTCAGGCTTTAAACTGCAAATCAACCTGCCATCCGCTGACTGAATCTCCCTAGTAGCCGGGTTGTAATGCTTAATGTAGCGATGCAGAACTCAAGGCTACGAACTGATATATAGGAATAGGCCCATTTCTGCGAGGTCGAGAATGACCCGAGGGTTCTTGATTGAAGTGTTGCTGCTCTCTCCAAGGCACGTAGGTCGAACACCGGCTTGACATGATGCAAGTCTGTCTCAGCTGTTTTGATGTAATTGTGAAAAAGTGCTGATTCGGACTTGAAAACATTAGGAGTGTACTCCATTTCAAAAAACTTGAAGAATGACTGTAAACTCGCCCTGGTTCAGACAAGTCTTGAATAATTTCTATTTTTAGAATGCTGATTTTTGTGCTTCAACGGACGAATTTTTGAGAATTTTTTCTGAGATATGGGTTTTGTTCAGAATGACGATACAAGACAACCGAGATCGTCCGTTTTTGAAAATCTTGAATTTTGACTGAAAAAGCAGCAAACCCTAATTTCTTCAATTTTTCCCGAAAAAAGCTGGCATCTGGGTTTTGTTCAGAATATCGTTAGAAATGGACCCAGTTGATTGGATTTGCAAAACTCTGACGTTTGATTGAAAAAGCAGCCAACCCTAGGTTTTTGGAAAAAAGCTGCGATATGGGTTTTCTTCGAGAAGCGTTGGAATGGACGAGATGGTTGAATTTTGAATGCTTGAGGTTTTCTTGTGGCATGCAAGATAAAAGCACTTACTGCAACTTGATGAAGTTCTTGAAAAATTCTTCAGAAGGTGGAGGCAAAAAGACCCAGATGACTGAAAAATTGAAAGCCTTGGCCTTCTGCTTGAAAAATTTGATCTTCTGGAACAAAAACTTGAAAGAACAATGGTTTATGCTTGCTGGTCTGAAAAATCTGATGTAAAACCAGCAACTATGGATTCTTGAATCACAAAAATTTCTCAAACTTGCTGCTCCAACTTTCTCCTCTGGATGCTACCTGCAAAAATAATGAAAAATACATTGAAAAGAAGTGTTAAATAGACTTAGGTTTTGATTTTAGGTTTTGCTTCTTTTTTTTCTGCTTTTATTTCAAAACCCTAAATCTCATCTTCTCAACTTGGACGCCATCTTCTTCTCAAGCAAATTTTGAAATTTGAAAATCTTCAAAAATCTTCTAAGGCATGAAGATTTGGGCGCCTTTCTCCAAGAGGGGCGCTCAACTTCACCAGTGTTAGTCAAAATTTCAATTTTTTCTACTTTTCTCAATTTTAACATGCCACTTCGCCACTGATTTCTCGTTGATTGGTTTACCCGACAGGCGAGCTGAGTGGTTCACTGCGGAGCTGGACTGATTCTGAAGAAGATGTTCTAGAGGCACCTCCTGCTAAAAACTTGATTTCGACCTCCGAATTCATGGGAGGCTTTTCCTTCTAGGGGCGCCCAAATCCTTCAGTGTTAGCCATTTTCCTGATTTCCAAGTTCTTCCTTCTCCCTTTGATCTTCTGGTGAATCTTCGATTCTGGGAGCTACGTTGATCGGACTGACTATCTGAGTGTTTCGTTGGATAGCCAGACTGATTTTGGCGAGGCCTTCTTGGACGTTACTTCTGCAAATTCCATCATTTGGAGGCTTTAAAATTTGGGCGCCCTTCTTCAACTGGGGCGCCCACTTCCATCAGACTTAGAAAATTTTCCAATTTATTCAGGTCTCTTACTTCTTCAGATGACCTTGTTGGATCTTAAGCTCCGGGCGTCGGATTGACTGATGGCTGTGCTCATTGCGAAGCTGACGGAGAATGAAGGGGCGTGCTCTGGAGACACTTTTGTCAAAAAGTGGATTTTTACCCTTCAAAAGGTTGGGCGCCTATCTTGACTGGGGGCGCCCAGATTACCAACACTTAGTTTATTTTTCACCTTTTTCACTTTTGCTTTGAATTTCTATTTTTACCTCTCGTCGGACCTTCTGTTCAGCCTTTTGAATCTGATGACTGCAAGCTCCGTTTGTCGTGCTGAATAGCTCACTGCAAAGCCAGTTGAATTCTGAAGACATCCCGTTGTAACTTCGACTGCAAATTTCTCTGTCTGCATCCTTGAAAAGTTGGGCGCCTTTCTCTTCTTAGGGCGCCCAGTTTCTCCAGACTTAGAAAAATTCATAATTTATTCAACTTCAAGTTTCAGATTTTCACTTCATACCTTCTACTTTGACTTGAATTTGCCGGAGACTGGATCATCGGATGCTCTGACGGGGATATCCATCGCGAAGTTGACTGAAAACTGAGCAACTTCCATTGGAGACCGTAACCCTAATTCCTTCATCTGGTACCCTGAAAAGGTGGGCGCCTTTCTTCAACTGGGGCGCCCAAACTCAGCAGACTTAGAAAATTTTCATGACTTTTCACTTTTCTTCCCCGATCCTCGTGCATGTTCATCATTTCACTTTCTGCTGGAAGTTTGAATGCTAAAATTAACGCCTGGCAGTCGGATGACCTCCATTGATGACCTCGGAACTCCAGATATGCTTCTGAAAAAGCTGAATAGACCTAGTAGGGCAAAACTAATTATTTTAAGATTCTGACTGCACCAGCCTGATACGGACACATTTTGAGCCAATCAAAATCAGTTCGGACCCTGTCGGACCAACTTTCTATTTTTAGAAAATTTTGCCAGTATCCGTTTCGAAAGAAACCCAGAAAAACCCGGAAAAGCGTTACTATTTGGCGAGAAAATTTATAAAAATAGCAGTTTTCCTAAAATTAGGGATGAAAAACTGAGATCTGAGTTTTGTAGATTAAGCTACTCTTAGCAGACCCAGATCGTCAGAAATTGAAAATTTTGTGTTTTAACCCTCCATGCAAGACATGCACACCCAAATTTTGACCTTTTTGACTGATTTGACAAGACTTTTACTCATTTCTTCAAAATGTCTAAGTGTAACAAAAAATTTTAATTTTGGGGTACAACATTCAGGAAGTATGTAATATCCCTTGCCCAATTTGATATAAATTTTTTGATGTCTTGCCCAAGGAATATTGTCAAACAACTCAAATGCAAAGTCTAACCTTGCTGGTACAGAATTTCAGTCTGGTATTTTTGCTTGAAAAGGATTTCAAAGTGTTCCAAATGTGTGCATTCCAATGCTCTAATGCTGGTACTAAGCAATCATGAACAAACCCTACCCAATCTGTCCTTTATTCTTGCATTTGGCTGGCTTGTAATTGTGTCAAACACTTTGTATGTAAAGTGTATTGTAGCTGGTATGTTGTTTCAGTTCGCAAGATTGAATGACAAAGGGGTTGTGAATATTACTATCTTATACTACTACTATCCCAACCTCTAATTGAAAATATAATGCTTCTTTGAAACTTTGAATGCATTCATAAAGAACTAAGTGAAAATATTGCATCTACAGCCCTTAGCATTTTGTCATACAGTTTTCATGCATTCCTCCTACAATGATCAGAACTAATACAATGATGACAACTACTTATTCCTTCCTTTTTTTAAATGGCAGATTATTACAATGCTTCATAGAATGGCCAAGACTCTTGGCTTTAATACATATGAATAAATGCTTAGACTGTCACCTACAGCCGTACCCCTTATTATGCAGATAAATGACATATAATATGCACGGAACAAACAAAAGGAACCTGGAAATGAGTCACCTATGGCTGCTGTTGAAGAAGCTATCAATACCATATCACAATATGCCTCCTTGTATGCAGATTGAATCCTGGACCAGTCGCCCCTGTTTGCAGATGAAGTGGCAGATATAAAATAATCTGGAACCTTTGAGCACTTCAAATCACCTTCCAAAGGGTCGGCTCTCCTCCTCACACCATGCGCCACCCTCCTTGAGTGAAATCGAAATTTATTGGAGGCTCCTCATGCAAAGTCGTATCCCTTATAAGCTGTCATAAAAATCTGGAAATAGACTGATACCAAATCTGGGTATGCACAATGAGAAATCGCCCCTGTTTCAGATCTGATTCTTCAAAGGTAATTAATCTCCAACATTCCTGGCTTCTAATCTCGTCAAATAAGATTAATATGATCTAAGGATGAGGGCGCACCAAACCCAAGAACAGATCAATGCACATTCAAGCTTCCACAAACAAATTCGTATTTCTAATGGCGTCCTTGAGTGCTGCAGATTTAGCTTCAGACTTCTGGAAATATATAATCTGATCTCTTCTTCAATTTTCAATACCCTAGAGTGCAATGCCCCAATGCCCAAAGATGCTATACTTCTCCCAAAATCGTATTCCTCAAATATTGGCCCTTGGCCACAAATTTTTGCTTGATGAAGTGACTGAATTATCACCTCCAATCTGCAATAATTCAGGTGATATTTCACACCCTCAAAATTGCTATCAATGGGAGTTTTCGTTCCCAAAGACAAATTGATTATCTGCAGACCACTTGGCTCCACAAATACTCAAGAAGAAATCATCATTCATCAACATCAAATCTGCCTGCCAATAATGAGACCTCAAGGTCTATTTATGTTTTTTCCTCTAGAGTTCGGCCTCAATAAAATAATATTATCTTTTTGACTTCTAGAAGATTCCACTATATTTTAATTTTTGCACTTTATAAAATAGTAAAATATTATGTTATTAATAAAGTGCATCTCAACATCAAATTATAAAATAAGGTTTCCATAAATAGAAACAATAATGATATATGATGGAAAACCTTACTCCAACCAAATACTGAGTCAAGTAATCACCAAATGACTGCCAGATGACTCTCTCACCATGCCTCATTAGCCTACGAGAGCCGTTAATAGGCTAATCCTACTGATATGTCAATGTCAACTAGAAGGGGACATTACAAAGTACATTCACACCAAACCCACCATCAAGAATTGTATTAGTGAGATTCCGTCCAGGGATCTCCATGTGCACCACCACTAGTTTCTTTGACATGTTAATGGTTCACAACTTAACAACATGGGATCAGCCACTTGGTCTCCCAATAATGGAGGTTTGGTTATGAGGTCTTCATTCTCTCTAGATTCTAAATGAGCAATAGCATGCACTGTCTCATTCCTCTCAAATATAATATTCATTATCGCATTTTGGAGTTTAAGAATACTTTGTAATAAATCTACTACTTTAATTGGTATGGTAGTTTGAAGCATAGTTTGCAAACCCTACGAGTCCTCACCAAGTTTCCGAGTACTTGCGGGTTTTTTAGCCGGCAAGTTTTTGCAGGTTTAACTCACAAGTTTACAAAGATGGATTTTTGAAGAAAACTCATAGAGTTTTTTGGCAAGTACTCACCAAAACTTGGCTATTCCAACTTGTTTAATCACCACGCAAGTAAAAACACACGGATGCGGGTAAAATGTGGGTTGAAACGTGCCACTCACACAGTTAAACTTTGTTTTTTTGGCTTTATAAGATTTCTTTTTGCCTTTTAAAAATTATGAAAATGGCATGCACCATGAAGGTTTGTGTGGTTTTGAAGGTTTTCATTTGGGCTGCTCCTAGACCCCATAAGGAGCGCTGCCCCTAAATCTCACTTGGGGCGCTACCCCCAAACCCCCGTGAGGGGCACCACCCCTTGACCCCATTGGGAATGTTGTCCCAAGACCCCCACCAAACTCATTTGATTCATTTTGTAGCCATATTTTGCATAAAATTTATATTTCTTTCAAAAGATTGTTTTTTCCAAAAAATTAAGTGTTTTTCAAGGTGTTGAGTTTTTCTCAAGTACTCTTCGAGTCAATTTTTTTTGGCTTGCCGAGTACTCTCCAAGTCCGAGTTTGCAAACTATGGTTTAAACTTTAAAGTACTTGTCTTGCAATAATTTTACTGGCTTGCAGTTGATTTGTTACCATACTTGTATTAGCATTTGAGTGGAACCATTTGTTATCCATAGCATGCTCCACTTTAGCTCTTGCTTCACAAATTCTTTCGTTTTTTGCACATGGGTATGGGTACATAGCCTTCTTTTCTTGGGCTTTGAGTAACAACCAATACTTTGTGATGCCTCTTTACATCGATCATGTTGATGTTGGATTTTTTATTTAGACATCCAATGTCCTCATGGTATCCGTGTTCATACCATTTGCATAATATTTCATTTTATTTGGGTTCCTATGGTAATCTCTTGGAAAAATGTACCCATTCATCACATTGTTGGCATTGCATAATGGGGACAACCATTGGATTCATAATGTCTCCAACTCCAACCTCCCCATCTTTGATTTCGATAGCCAACCAAAGATGTATCCATGTTATTTTGTGGCTTTGTTGGAGTGCTTGATGGAGCGGACTACTCTCCTTGTGTGAAAAACACTTGTGTCAGTGGAGTGGACTACTCTTCAAATTATACAAGCACTCTTTTATTGAATGACCCAAAACCTAACAAATGTCACAAAACAGTTTCTTGGGACAATTGGTTTTGATGTGACCTTCATTTTTGTAGTCAATGCACCAAAGTTCTTTGGTTTCTTTCTTTGCCTTCAATTCCTTCATCATCCAAAGCATATCCCTCCTTAACGCTTCTATCATTCCTTATTCACTATCATTACTCCTATTTGAACCTTCATCTTCATCCATTTTTCTTTGGCTTAAGAGGACATTTTTATCTCTTTTTTCTTTATCCATTGCCCTATTATACTCTTCTGCGTAGAATGAGAGCAATATCACTTTCATTATTTTTATTAATGAAGGAATAAGGCCTTCAATAAACCATCTTTTCTTTAGAATGTCAGCAAGTTCCTTCTCTAATTTTCCCAATAATTATTTGAGCCTATGATTATAAGCTCTTTTAGTTTCATGCTTACCTTATTTTGTATTATAGATTTTTCCTACAATTTCATTCTCATCTCAAAGCAGCTTGAATTCTTCTTCAAAGGCCTTCTTTAATCTCTCCCACATATTTCGGGAGGTTGGTTCAATTTTTGTACAGCATTCAATGGCTTTACCTCTTAGGGTGGTAGGAAAAGACCATAGCCAATATACTCTATCATCTTGGCCATTTATTGTCCAGATCATCTCACGGGTCTTATAATGCCTTGTGAAATCCTCTAATCCATTACTTGTAAACTTAAGCAGCTTTTGTCTTTCTACATTAGGGCTAGATGGTGGAGTCGCCATGGTTTTTTTCTTATGCAAACCTAGTTCTTGGAACTTGCTTGTCAGGGAGTTTTATTTCAGACATTCCAATACTCCTCTTGCACTCTCAGCCACCTAATAATTTTCTACTCTTCCTTCAGCTTCATTATTTTGTGCATTTGTTTCACCTTCAAGTTCTCTAGGTTCTCTTTTATACACCTTTAGCCCTAAGGTTCTTATCTAACTTTCTTCTCCTTCAATTGATAACTCTTCAATGCCTTGACAGTTTCTGTCACATGCTTCTCTTTCTCCATGGAATCAATTGATTCTTCTTCATACCAAACTTTGTCAAGAAGATTGACCCACGCATCATTCTGTAATGGAAGATGCCTTGCTATCTGCACCCACTCTTCCTTCATGTGGTTATTCATAATGGGTTGAATGTTCTGATATCATTTTCCCTAACTATGACTCTGGCTCACACTCCAACTTTGACTCCTACTTCGGGATTGACTTCGGCTTTGAATTTGCACTATTGGAGCCTCTTCAACTACCTCTCATAGTCTTCTCCTTTGTTCTCTTTTCTCTATCATCAATCTTAAATATCACATGATCTCCTGTTCTTGACCATGTTGTGGTCTCTTCCAGCCTTTATTGGGATCTAAGGGCATGGATATCTCATAAGGCAACAAGGCCAAGTGTTTACTCTTCTTTCTAATATAACTATTGCTTGAAATAATGAATACATAGAGTAGTTAAATAAATCTTTATTCACACATGAAGTTATTACAGAAGTAGACTGAAGATGATCAGCCAAGGATCAGATTATTTTTCCCTAACTATGCAAAGTTAATTTGAAGAGCCCAACAGTTGCCAAGCATAACATAACCATTTATCAACTCCTATAACTACTGGAAAGCTAACAAATAATTAATGCATAGTCAGATACAACCATATTAACAAAAAATTAATATAGACTTGTCGGATAAAAGTTTAAAACCATATCAACAAAACATGATATAAGCATTATACGATGACTAAAAATTTGATTGTTGACCACATCACCAAGAGGTATGGTGTACCAATCATTGGATATAAGGGTGTTTCTGTATGGACAGATAGTACTCCTAAAGTAACATCTTAAAGAGGAAGATTCTCACTGTCCATGATCACCTTGTTGTGCAGCTGCTTAAACCCTCAATAAATCACTACTAGATATGGAATCAGCTTTAATTCCTTGTCCACTTCAAGAGGCCATGTCTTGACCAACATCTATTCATCAATCACCTTCTTCAGACAGGATACATGAAACACTTGATGGGCCCAAGAGAGCTCTAGTTTGTAAGCCACTTTGTATCTTATACATACAGACCATAAAACTGGCAACCCAATGTCTCACTGCAAACTGGCACCATTCCTATATTGTTCGAACTATTGTTTCATTCTATGCAAGTTGAACATGTTTAAGCAAGAAATGACTATACATGTTAAAGCCAAAATAATTTCTTTTAATGTGTAGATTTTTTTGTCTTGGAGCAAAGTTCCAGATGTTACTCTTTCAAGGGAAAGATTTCCCATGTAACTCTATTGCTTAACCAGTGTCACTCTCATGTTCTTTGGTGTAATATAAGAAGTGTTTTCTTCAAACAAACAAAAAAGGTACAAGTCTATCCAAAATTACATGAATGAAAACATATCTGAGACAAACATGAACAAAAACATGTACAAAGACAAAATCAAGCTAAACCACAAAATGAGTAAATTACTACATAATGCAAAATTATGTGCAATTAAAAGGATTTCAAGAGAATATTCAATAAATGAATTACAAATTCTAGAATTGGCAGGAAAAAGTACCAACAGAGATAAATCAGCCTTAATGAATTTGAAAGGTAAGGATAAATACCCAGTCCAACAACATAACATCATCATTATCTGCTAGACGTGCAAGATCAAAGGCTCTTTGTCCCGTGATAAGTTCCAGCAGCATAATTCCATATCCATATACATCTGTCTTTTCTGAAGATTTTCCAGTAGAAATGTACTCAGGTGCTATGTGGCCAATGGTGCCACGAACAACTGTTGTCACATGAGTGTCCTTGTAATCCATAAGTTTCGCCAGCCCAAAATCCCCCACCACTGCCTCAAAGTCTTTATCCAGCAAGATATTAGCAGCTTTAACATCTCGGTGAATAATCTTAGGATCACACTGCTCATGTAAGTAAGAAAGTCCTCTTGCAGAACCCAATGCAATGTGCCAACGTGTAGTCCAATCTAGTGTTGTCTCATTTTCTTTTTTCCCTACAAGGAAAATAAATAAAATAGAACAAATTTAGGCATTTCATATGCCACTTAGAGCACTTTAATCAACACAGTTCATTCTCATTCTTGAAAGAAGACATATCTGTAGTTAACATGGCATCATGCTTACTAGCTTCCTCAATTTCACTAGCAATAGACAATAGGACATAACTTTGGATCTTGAAGCATTTGAAGGATATACAGCAATTAACTAAAATCTAATTATGTTTGGAAATCATGGCACAGCCGATTATAAAAGGCATCTGGATCTACCATCTCTTTACCATTACACGATGAAATAGCTGTCAATTTTCCTTTAGAATTTAAGTAAGTTATAAGACTAGGAAAAAGAAGGTCAGAATTTCTAGCTTATTCTTTTATCCAGGACCAGTATCTTGTCAATATAAATAAAACATGTGGTAAGAGTTTGAAAGTTAGTTTATAAAAAATATCAAAAACACTCCATTACAAGGACACAAGAAATTGAATTGAATTTAAAAAGACAGTAGTGTAAAGGTAAAATGTATTTCATAACTTTGCAGACCTTGTATGCATGATGCAACACTTCCATTTTCCATGAAGGGATAAACAAGCAGGCGTTCAGTGGGTGTCATGCAGAAACCAAGTAGCCGAAGAAGATTTCTGTGCACTGCCCTGCTAATCATCTCCATTTCTGTCTGAAATTGCAACTCTCCACCTGGAGTGCGTCCTTCCTTTAAACGTTTTATAGCCACTAGGCTACCATTGGAAAGGCGCCCTTTGTACACCTTTCCAAACCCACCACTTCCAAGTATGTTCTTACTGCTAAAATCATCAGTAGCAACCTGTAATTCCCTTAGTGAAAATCTCTTAAGCTGGCCTAAGTGAATTTTTGGATTCTCCTCACCTGCAAAGCCCATACTTACAATAATTAATACATTGAACCATGTAGAATAGCATAACACCTAATAACCTTGAATTTGTAAATATTTTTGCATTAAATGTGGAAACATTTACATCAACATTTCAGTCCTCACTCTATGATCCATCATCAAGATGAAATAGGCTCAAAATAGTGAAGAACGCTGATGCCAAACCCTGTAAATGAAGCTCAAAATTCCATGAAAAGTTGGTTGCCTCAGGAAATGTGCAGGGAGAATATAAAGACAAAATGATTAACCCAAAAACTAGAATAAACTTGCCATGCAAAAACATGAAATACAATAAAACATCAAGATAGGGATGTTTGGCTCTAGGTATGTTAAGGGAATGAATTAAATAAGAAAATATAGGAAAGAGAGAAAATTAAAATAATAAACAAAAGAAAGCTAAACCAAAGGAAAATTCAAAATCTAAAGAGAGAAGATAAAGCAAAAAGGCTGAAAGACAAGGTTAGGATCACTAACCTGAATGGAAAAATATTAAATAATAATGCTAGCACAGAAAACGAAGAGCAAAGAAAAAGTAAAGAGGGGAGATAGTGAGTTGTAAGAAGAAAAAAATAGGAACAAAGAAAATTAAACCATCAATAGAACAACAAACAAGTCAAAGGGAAATGTAGAGGCGGCACAAAGTACAGAGAAATGTTGAAAAAAGGGGATGAAGGAAAAAAGGATTAAGGAGACTGATTGGAAGGGAAACATAAATGCAAAAGAACTATGAAAAAATAAGAAAAAAGGTCACGTGAGACTAAAAAGAATGGAACAAGAAGAAAATGCCCAAAAAGGAGTAAAGAAGAACAACAAGAAAGAGGGGAACAGAAAAAGTAACACAAGGACAGAAAAGAAGAGGATAAGAAATAAACATGGTGGAGCATGCCACAGAAAGTCTAACCACAAGAGAGGAAACAACAAAGACCAACAATTCTTAAGTGAGCTTATTATGGGATGCCAAGAGTGGCTTACTCCCCAACCTTCATCTCTATTAATCAGTCACCTTTTCAAACACACAGTATGCACATTGCATACAATAGGGTAATCCATTCCTCTACTAATCAGTCACCTTTTGAAACATGTTTATGATATTTGCCTATTGGTCCACTTGATGTTGTATTTGAATAGCAAAGTGATCAACAGGGACTAGATTTGGAGGTGGCAAGAGCAAAGAAGTTTGTTGAGAATATTTTTCAAGTCCAACTCAAGGTAAAGGAGCAACTAGAGAGGCCTCAGTTGAAATACAAGAAAATGCATGACCAGCATTGTGTAGAACATCATCTCAAAGTGGGAAACAAGGTGTGTTTGTTCCTAGGCAAAGAGCAGTCACATAGACAAGTCAAGATGACCAAACCTCCAAGGTATGGGCCATTCATCATCTTGGAGGTAGTTGGAGAGAATATGTTCAGATTGGACCTACCTTCTTTCATGAGGTTAGAGTCATTGATTGATTGCAAATACCTCTGATTGTATGAGTTGGCAAACTCGGTGAGTACTCACCACTTTTTTACCTTGCTGAGTTACAAGTTAACTCGCCAGCTAGACTCGCCAAGTTTCTGGCAAGTACTTGCTAGAAACTTGGCAAGTTTGACAAAAAAACTTGCCAGACTCATTAAAAATGTAAAACACAAAAAAATAGAAAAAAAATGGTCAAAAAGTGATATCAAGTTTCCACAATCCATATAGCTAATTGAAATTATCGTTTTGATTGTGTATGAGATTTTTGTATGAGATGCAAAAATCTCATACACAATCAAATCCAGAAACGATAATTTGAAATAGTCAAAAAGGTCATGATTTTGCCCTATAAATGCATGAACACCCCTCACACTTCCTCACACAGCACTTGGTGAGCAAATATTTTTCACAAAAATGTGCCAAATACCTAATTTCTCCCTTAAGTGATAAAATTGTGAAAATGGTGTGCAACATGAAGTTTTGTGTGGTTTCAAAGGCCTTAATTTGGACTTGGTGGCAAGGGTGTCACCCCTCGACCCCTCCATTTATCACAACAAGGAATACGCCAAGGGTGCTGCCCCTCAACCCCACTAGGGGCTTTGCCTCCAAACCTCCACGAGGTGCTACCCCTCGAACTTGCTAGAGGCATTGCCCCTAGACCCCCATGAGGATGTTTCCCTTCAACGCCATTGGGGTCTCCACTCCTAGACCCCCACTAGCTATTAGGATCTCTTCTCATATAAGAAATTTGATTACAATAATGGGATTTGGGAGTGGAGATCAAAATCAACAACTTAGACAATTATCTTTATTGCTATCATAATATCATTGATCAATGATGAAGTATCATACTACCACTACCAAAGATTCAAATGCCATTATTATCATAAAATACAACACAACCTTCAGCTTTGCACAAGAAAGGTAGACAACAAATAAGAGGTCATTGATTTGGTCAAGTCAGAGCCACAAACACAACCTTCAATGGCGAGCGAGGAGCTGCAATGGAGTGCAAGGATTAGAACCTCCCCTCAAGTTTTCACTAGACTAGGGAAGAGAGATGTAAAATTTGTAATATGCAATTTATGAATTATGATGATGATTTTCAAAGGCAATCATCATAAATTCATTATAGTTGTCAGCTAACAATTCTATCAAGATTTTGAATGATGATGTGATTGTGTCCTCAATTTGTATTCAAATGAATCAAATTTAAAAAAAAAAAAAAACACTTTTGTACTCATTATGGACTCATTGGATATATTTTCTCATTAAATTTTGCAAAAAAAATGTGTATTTAAAGAAATTTAAGCAATTTTTTAAGTTCCTGAGTTTTTTGCTGAGTTGCAAATTTTGGGTCTGTCGAGTCCAAGTCTGCCAACAATGGTATGTACCATCCATGTTAGATGAAGAAAAAGAAAATCCCTTGCTACCCTCAATAGACAACTTGTTCTATGACAAGCATATGATCCTTTCAAAGGATGTGATGCTATTGTAGAAGAATGAAGAGGATAGAACGGGATTCAAGAGTCTTGGCAAGTGGGATTCAAAAGACAAACAATGAAGGAAGTCCAATGCTACTCCAAGGAGAGAGTTGCGGAATTGTTTCCTCACTTAGTGTTTCATTGAGCTTTTGTAGGGCCAAAAGCCTCTTTATGAAGGGACGTATGATCCGTAAGGACCCCAGAAGTTGTCAAGACCAAGAATTGAAGGTCTTTCCAAAATTTCAAAGTGTGTGAGTACTCTTGTTTTGACACAATTGAAACCATTTGCAAAGTCAACAATCGCATCTTTTGGCTTTCTAAATCACTCAAGGAAGCTTTCAGTGCACAGAAAAGACTTCTAAATCCTTCAAAAGGGTGAGCAGAAGACAAAGAAAAGGGTCAAAAGGTTGGAGAATTGTTTGTATGTATTAGCAGAACGTAAAACTCAGTTGTAATTCAAAGGAAGCTTGACCAAGAACAAGAACAGCTTATTGGTTGTAATCCACTTCCTATAACTTGTTTCCAAGTGATAATAATCAGGTAGATTAGCTATTAGCCACTACTAACTAGCTTTTCCTCCATTTAAAGGTTTTCCCAGACAAATCTGAGCATCCACTGTGTTTGTAAGTTCATTTTGAATGCTTTCAAAGTGTTGTACAATCAAACTCATAGACAGTAATTCATATTTCTAAATCAGAAACATTGAAAATTTGATGATTCTTAGCTTCAGTTAATTGTTTGATAAAATTATGGATAACATCCCTGCACAATTTCTGAGGCAACTCACTTATCTTGGCATTTTGAGCTCTATTTAAAGGGTTTAGCATCTGTTCAGCATTTTCAACCTACTTCATCTTGATGATGGATACAGAGAGTGATCTGAAACATTTGTGTAAAAATTTCCACATAGTTTTACCTAAAAATCCTTACAAATTCATACTTCTTATAAAATATGGGCAGTGAAAACCAATCACTTCTCACATACAATCTACTAGAAAGGAATGCACTTCCACATAAATCTATCCTTCTATTAGATTCTAACAAGAATGCCTACGCTGAATGCACTTATCCATGACCTGTA
Source organism: Sequoia sempervirens (assembly GCA_007258455.2). NCBI lineage: Eukaryota > Viridiplantae > Streptophyta > Pinopsida > Cupressales > Cupressaceae > Sequoia > Sequoia sempervirens. The sequence goes on along the minus strand of VDFB02274714.1, from coordinate 37,034,261 downwards.
TCAGAACATTATAGATTTGACGATAAATCCAGTCATAAATATTATTCAAATAAGAAATATGTTATTTACATTTTACTAAGGTTACCTACCAGGAACGTCAAAGAAGCGATCATGTGACTTATGTTGACGCCACTGTGCATATACAATCACAGCAACGACACACACAAGAGCAGCACCTGCAGATGCTCCCCCAGCAATGGCTTTTGGACGAATTTTGTTCTTTCCTCTTGCTGAAAATCAAAGTAAGAAGAAACTAGCCAGTTATAATTCCTATTGAAAACTGTATGAAAAGTTATGCACAATTACAACCTGCTGCTCAAACACTGTCATGGATAATGATCTCTCTTTTTTTCAATATTTTCAAGCAAGTAGAAACCTCTATTGTTTGCAAACCTTGTGGGGGTTCCACAAATGGTGGAGGAGAATATGGTGCTCCACTACCGCATTGCACTCCAACCACCGGACCACAAAGTTTTGAATTATTAGCAAAACTGTGAAAACCAATGGTAATTCCTATTAGGAATGTTAAGCAAACCTTGTTAAAATACAGACCTTGTTTGATTTGACCTCAAATCAAGCATAATTAATCTCAATGAATCACTTATATATATAAGAGATTGAACTGTATCAAATCATCTTAGTAAACAGCAAGGGGTCCTCTTCATATATATGAAGTAAAACCACTGTGCTGTTTTCTGAACATTTACCTGATAGGAGTAAATGAAGAGAAAGATCCAGTTAACGGAACATAGCCCGAGAGATTATTATTAGAAAGGTCACTGAAATTCAAAATAGTTGCACCTCAGTTATCTTAAAAAGACCAAAATATTTTAAAAAAATACATATTACAAATACTAACTTATAAGAAATGGAAAAATGCTACAAACACAAACAGATTATTAACTTACAGGATTTGAAGACCTTTGATAGTTGAAATAGTTGTAGGCACATTTTCTGTGAGTCTGTTGTTATTAAGCCGGCTATCCTTCAGAAACAGCAGAAAGAGAATGCTAATATTGTAAACATAAGTTTTATAGGGAATAAATATCAAATTGATCCCTTGCAAACGAACAAGAAAGGAAACCACAGCAAAATAGAAAAAGAATAACAGATAGTGAAGAGACAGATAATGTTATGTCTATATGAACAGACATTAAGTGCATGAGATTCAAAATTTATTTATAAAATAGAAGTTTATCTGTCTTTAACTGCTTTAGACAACTCCCTAGACAGCCAACTTTATTTGCATTACTTACTGACTACATTGATTACTATTCATTACTAATTAATATCCTAGCTAGAAAGTAAAAATATGACTATCATTGTCTTAATCTAATACACTGCTTTGATGGTCATATTTGAAAAGACACCAGGCTTGTCTGTGAGTTTGATTGTCTCTAGACTGCTCCTCTATTGCAAGTACTGGAGTACATGCCTTCACCAAACACCATCTAATATAGTGGTAATGAACTTCATATTTTCTATGAGCATGACACACTAGATTTTTGACAAGCTTTAGTCTGCTTTCATTCTCAAAAAAAGTACTGTTGCCTCAGATTGTGTTGTCAACAAATTATCTAGTATTAGTGTATCAAAACTGTTTCTCAGGTTATATACTTGTAAGTTATAAAGCAACACCTGTTAATATATTCTGGTATTTAGTATATGTACTTGTATCAAAAAAAATTATATAAACTCCTGCTTTATATTCTAGTAAGTTACAAAGCAACATTGCAACTAGGTTGAAGACAGCATGTCATTCATATTTTCATCAACTAAATCTCCCCCATCTGAACCTTTCTAACTTGTTCTCTGTAAATATCTAAGGATTTTTTCCACTGAGATCCTATTCTCAGCCTTGTGTTTTTCATCAATCTGGAAACATAGTTACCTGTAAAATAAATATCTGGCATCATAGGTGTGAGATAAATCAGGCTACCAGCTGCCTTTAAATTGACTCTTAATTTCAGCCCACCCTCCATTCATAAAGAAGCGGGCTTACAACTCAGCTATATAAAACTTTTTCTAGAAAAATTTTGGCATAATTTATGAGACAATAATGAACCCATCAGTCTGCCAAAATTCTGCATCCAGGTGCTAATTTCAGTTGCCTAAACAGCCATTTGAAAAGTAATACATAAATCAGATTTAAACTTTGACTACAATTACCTTGTTACCAGTGACGATAACACCATCATTAAAGTTGAATGGAACGGAATGAAAAAATGTGTGATACCACAAAAACCACATAAAAAGAATTACACTTGATCCAAATGGATAATAAATATTGTCATAAGAAACACATAGACATGGATTTTTATGAACAGTGGATCCAAAAAACTAAATGCAGTGACAGGTGTTGAAAAGGGTTGCAGAGCAGGAAAACACGGAGACTGTGCTGCAATTGTAGTAGTGTCCTAGATGGTACTGCATTTGCAGCCACATCCACAAAATCCATGAGCTAGTGATGAGAAACCATTTGTTGCTGAAGCACATAGGATACTGTTGTGACCTTTTTCACACATCGCCCCATTGCAAATGGGGACCCTCACTGGTTTGCTCTTAGGGTTTAGCGTTGAGTGGCAATTTCATAAGTCTCTGATATCTGGGAATTTCATGTCAAGGTCTGGAGTCATCATCCGAGCCAAGTTGGGTGTTTGAGCCCGAAACTGAACGTAAACGTCATGGAAGTGCTTAGAAGGCCCTGCAGACGAGGATCGCCTGTGCTTTCGCTCAATTCTGACACTTCCTATTTTTTAGGGATTCTGCTTTTTTGCTTTTTTGCTTTTTTCGTTTTTGGTATTTCTGGCCCAATTTGGAATTTACTATTTTTAGAAAGTTGCTTTTTGCTTTTTTCTATTTTTAGTAAGTTTCTATTTTTAGAAAGTACGGGGTGTCATTAGCATTTGAGTCAAAAGTTTCCATTTTTGGAACTAAAAAGCGGGCAAAAATCAAGCAAAAATCGGAAAATCATGAGAAAAGCAGAGAAAAAGCGCATGCAAAGCAGAGAAAGGCGCATGCAAAGCAAAGAAAGGCGCATGCAAGATGAGAAAAGCGAGGAAAAAGCACATGCAAAGTCAAAAAATCAACTGGATAAAATCGCGCCATCATGAGGGAAAATCACTGAAAAATCAACTAAAAAGCAAGTAGATCATGGCAAAATTCGCCTAAGTCTGGAAGAGGTACGCCCTTGAGAAAATCCAGTTGAAACTTTAGAAAATCCAGTTCGAAAATCCATTGATCAAAGGGAATATCCAAGTAAAATTCATCTATTTGAGGAAATTCGCATTCTTCAAGAAAATCCAGTTGGACAAAGTGAAAATTCCAGTTGGACAAAGTAAAAATCGACTAAGGCATAAAAAATTATTGAACTGGACTTTAGGAAATTGAGTGAAGTGAAAATTCCAGTTGGGAAGTGAAAAATCCAGTTGGAAGTCGAATTTTCTCAAGGTGGAATCGAATTTTTTCTAAGGCAAAGTCACTTTGAGAAGTCAAAATTCCAGTTGAAAAGTCAAGAGTCCAGTTGAAGGTCGAATTTTGCTAAAGGCAAAAATAAAAGAAAAACTTAAGTTTTATTTTAAAACTTAATCACCAAGCCAAAAGGGACGCCTTGTTTGAAAAGTCAAAGATCAGGATAAGATTGCTTTTTCGTTTTTAAAGCAAAATGCAACCAATGAGAGAAAGAAATCGACCTAAAACAATTTGGGAAGGTTTTTATTATAAAAGACAATCTAGTGAGCTCATTATTTTATTATTTACAAAGTCGACTTTCTTCACAGGCAGAGCTCTCCCAAGAAAAGACGTCTTTTTCAGCTGCAAGTGGATTTTTTCTTGAGTTCAGAACACTGAATTGGATTTTTCTTGAGTTCCAAACAACTGCAGGTTATCTTTGGCGATTTTGAAAGGGGAATTGGATTTTTCATTAAAGATTTGAGAAAACTTCAGTATAAACCTTAAAAAATCCAAAAGATTATTTAAAATTCCACGAATGCTTTTGAAAATAATAAAGGCAAATCGATTTCATTTAAGAATTTATTCTTCATGCAGCCTTTAATCAAGTTCTGGATTTTTAATTAATTTTTCAAAATTTCTCCAGCCAAGAAATCGCCTTTTTGCAAATTTATTAAAAAATTCTCTAACTTCGAGTTTCTTACAGGCGCAATGTCTTCTCCAAAGAACGTGGGAGGTGGAGTCAGAAAAGCTCAAGTCAAGGAAGTCCTGAAGGAATTTTATCCAGAATCCCAGTTGTCCTCAAAGTGGAGGAAAGTGACAGATACAAACTTTGAACAATTTAATGCGATTCAGCACAAGAGAAGGATGTTTGGCACAGAAAACGAAATGCCTACACCTATCGCCTCAAATATTGTTAAGTCTGGACTCCATCAAGCAGCAGGATTTCCGCCTGCAGTTCAGTGCAATGAGTTAATGGTTGAATGCGCCAGAAGGTACAATCCTCAAACAAGATCAATTAAAACTCCGAATGGAATCACCTTGGCCTATTTCACAGAGGATTCAATCAGGGAAGTATTTGGTATTCCCCATCGTCGGAAAATGTTGAACAGGACTCAGCAAGAATCACAGGCCATGTTCGATCAAGCCAAGGAATCCTGTATGGACATCATCAATTCCAACTGGATTAAAGAACCCAAAAGACATCGCTCCAAGTTGCCAAAGAGACTAATTTGCACAGATTTTAAGATAGAATACAGTGATATGATTCACATGCTGAACAGAGTTATGGGAACGTCTCAGGGAGCCTTCTTTGAGGTATGGATGTTTTCATACGTGGAGGAAATCGTATTGGGAATGGAGGCTATACATTGGGCCAACGACAATAGATCAGGATTTCCATGAGTTGGCGGACACTTCCAAAGCCATCAAGGAGAAGTTTGATAAAACAGAAGAGAAGAAGGAAAGGTTGGAGTTAGAAAATCTAAGGCTGATAGAGTTCATTCAGCAGCTAACAGCCCCTTTGCGTCAGGAAAATGCAGCCTTTATTCCACCGTCATCTCTTACTCCGGAGTCCGTTGATGTCCTTGAGGCTATGAGGATTACGAGTCAAGCAACCAGGAGTTGGGTTACCAATATTTCAAAACAGATGGAGCAATTCTTGGAGAAGTGCACCCAAACTTATGACAGATCTGCATTGCTAATAACTGAAGTGAGTCAAGTTGAGGACCATTGGGAAGATTTCCAGTATGTACAGGACAAAGTGATACCTCGTCTAAGGGTTCTAAAAGAAGTTTCCTTGCAAATTTTGATCCAGGAAGGTGTTGTCGAAGAAGGAGCCTCGTATGATTTCAGCAGGTGGTATTATTCCTTATTGGCCAAAAAGAAAACATATGATGGAATAAAGGAAGAATGTGCTGCTATACGGAGCACGATGGAGAAAATTCAGTTCAAAATCCTCACTTCTCTTGAAGGATTAACAGGACAAGAACATCATGATACGAATGGCTTAGACTTAGAAGGATTAAAGAAAAGTGTGATGAGCATTTACTTCAAAGAAGTGCAGATTATTACAGAGAACCAGCTTGATGATATGTCTTCCCTTTTGACCTTCATGGAGAACTTTCAGAAGCAGGAGGCTAGATGGGAAGGAACTTTTACTCAGTGCCTGGAGACCTTGGACGTGATTGGAATGCAACTGGATTCTGTGCCGAATATCTCAATGGAGGAACTTGATTCTGTGTTAGCCAAATTTCTTGCATTTGCAGCTAGGGAGCGATCCAAAGGGAATTGCATTCTGGATTCCCACTTGCTCGAATGAAGTGCAAGGTGTCATCATTTGCCATGCTCCAAATGGCGTGTTCTGCTTGTGCCACGTGTCTTTGAGTTTGTTATGCTTTTAGGGTTAGGGTTTGTCAAGATTGATCTTGGCCGTTGATTTCAAATTTAATCTTGGCCGCTGCTTTGTAATTGGGGTGCCTATATAAACCCCATTCATTTCATTTATTCAGGGAGAGACTGATGAGATTGTTGCAATATTGCTGTTTAAATAATAAGTGGATTCAGAGTTGAGCATTTATTATTTCTATGAGCCCGCATGGTTTCATTGATTTCTTCAAAATAGAGTAAATTTGTTTTCAAGTATTTTAGATGAATGAAAGATTGATAGTGTTGGAAAGTGGAATTAGTTCATACCTTTTTCAATTGGATGATTTTCAATTTGATGTGTAAGGTTAGTCTGAACATTAAAATTGCTTAATTTGAGTTCTATTATCTATATGCATTGGTCGAATTGATGGTGATATAGTGTAATAGGATATCTTTCGTAAACCCTTGAAGATTGCACCGTCTTTGTCTAGTTGTAGTGCCGTGCTTGGCGAAGCAAAGATTGGTTTAAATTCCATTATCCAGCATTTGTCTCCGAAGTTCATAGGATTAGTTTTGCATAAATCTAGTTCCTTACCCTCATCCTTTTTTCTTATTTATTTTATCCTAAACTGAAAATTCCGAAAACATAAGAGCGTTTAACGTTACATCAATCCAACTCCCTACTTTGAGTAAGTTCCTCATTTCAAGGTCCCTTTGTGAAACCAGCATATCACATCATCCATTGAGCTTGTCCATCCCCCAAACCGGAACATTGGAATTACCGTATGATCTTTCTGGCAATCTTAGCATAAGAGGTAATTTTTCAAGAGAGGATAAAGCTGCCTTTGGGCATTCTTTTTTATTCTAAAAGTGTTGGGTGTGTCACAAAACACGCATCAACAAATACCTCCCTAAAGACAAGCTTGATGGAATAGAGGGCTGCAGTGACATTACCATTTGATCCACCAAATAAAGGGACAATTTGGTCAGGTTGCCATGTCTTCTTCATTTATGGGATCTGATTATTGGGCCAACCCTTCAAGAGGAAAATTCCTGTAAATTCCTCATGACATCCTTCTTCAAGCAATGCCATCACAACTCGAGGAAAAACAGACTAATCCACATTAAAACCAAGTAAGATTCCAAGGTCCCAAGTCAATCTCAGAACGGAACTACCATCCTGATGCTGAGCCACTCTAATAAAAACTATGATAACATTGTGCCATAACAACACTCTCCTCTCCTGGAAACTAGGAAGGTAATCATCATCAAATCCCAAGCTCAAACACTTATAAGGGCTGAAACCTAAACCATGAAACATTGCCTGTTGAAACAACCTTGTAAGATCCATAACTGTAATCCCTGTACCTAACATGGTCTTGGCAGCTGGAAGAAATATCTACTCAACCCAAAACCATACTCCTCAATATAACTCTTCAAGGTGTTATGCAAAGCCATAACTGCAGTTGTGAACTCCCACGTAGCATTCTCTATAGGCAGATCTCTCCATCCTATCAAATGCTTTGTGATCACCTTGCTCCTCAACTTGTGGCTCTATCTCCCATAGAGAAAATGAAAAATGATATGCAAGGTAAGCTCCAATGGCCAACAATTAGACAAAACTAGCCATACACACTCGAACTCAATTTGACTCCATTCCCCAAACTTTGAAATTCTACTCCTCCCTACAATCTGCCTGTATAGCGACAAGTGATATTTGATATGATCTCTAAAGCACAACCACCTATACCAAACCTTTCGCTGCTCTACTCTAATATAAACATCACTCAACTAAGGGTTGTGAAGCAACTCACCTAGATCCCTGTGAAGAGATGTACCAACAACACCAATACCTATGATAGTGTTAAGAGTACCTCTGTTGTCATAGGATGTTAGGACCTCATCATCCTGCAAGTTCCCAACACTGTTGTAGCAAACCCAAACACTCCAATCTGCCCAAACAACTGCAAAAATCGATGTATAATCTGGAAACTCCATGATCAACAAAGTAAAACAGCCATCAACCAACAATGTGTGAGCTAGAAACCAATGGATTAGGGCTGGAAATTTACTATTCTCATGCTCATCTTCATGCCTTGGACTATAGTCCAATTGAACCCCAACATCTGCAAGCACATGCCACTCAAAATCAAATACCTTCATGAGATCAACTTCACTCCCTCAAGTCTTGAAATTAGGACAGCCTTATGCTCCTTCAAGGAATCATCATCATGACGGTGTGGTGTCAAAACACAAGTAGACTCAATGAGCTCTCCAACGATGGTTAGCCTCCCTACCAAATCTGAATAACAAATGTTTCCTTCTACACATGCATATATACATAGTTGCCGCGAGACTGGTATTGGTACTGGTACGGGAGACTGGTACCGGTACCGGTACGGCTTTTTTTTTTAAATAGGAGACGGGGGTACTTGGAGACGCCATTCTTTTTTAATATAAATAAAAAAATAAAAAAATAAAAAATAAATAATTTATAGAAAATCTGAAAATAAAATTAGTAATTTATAGAAAATCTGAAAATATGATGACATTGAACTTTCAAAACAATAATTTAATCGCTCTTAGACGCATCAAATACTTCATGCTTTAATTTTTAAAGTTTCAAATGTTTAAACTTTAAAGTTTTTTTAGGTATTTTAGTGGGAGACGTCATTTTCTGCAGCAAGAGACGGCAGGGTACTTGGGAAACTTCGGCAGAAGTCTCCAGCCTCCTGGAGACGTCTCCGGAGACGGTACCAGTCTCCGAGACGCGTCTCTGAGGGGGGGAGACGCGTCTCCCGACAACTATGCATATATATCATTATGTGCAAATCCACAATGTGTATGCATAACTACCTCCTTAATCATGACTTGAACCTTCAATGGGATCTCCAAATGGTGTGACTCATGTTCCTTAGGAGGAAGATTATTTGAACAAAATGAATTTTCTAAATCATACCTCTCATCAAACCCATGCAAAGCTGATTACTCCTTGTGTTCTACTATGATAAGAAGTTCATACCACACGCGCTCAACCTCCATAGCTTCTTCCCTTGGAAGTGTAACAACCTATCCAGTCTACGGTTTTAAAAAAAATTCAACTATCTATCAGTTTCAGCCGAAGAACAACTAACTTGTTTTCATTCTAGGATTTTCAAACCGTTTCAACTAACTTCTAAGTTTTTAGTTTCAGCTGAAAAGTAACATCTAACTGTTTTCCATCAACCGACTCACAAAATATTAAACTAAATAACTGTCAAACTAGGGTTTCCATTTAACCAATATAAGAACTAAGGAAAGGAAATATCTTCTCTTTATTCATTAACTAATTTCAGATCTTTCATTTCAGTTGAATGATACAAGTAACTGTCTAGCTAATTAACTGCAAATTCTTACAACGTACATTTAACATATAAGAATATCATTCATCAAGCATAAATGAAAGTAAGCTTAAATAGCATTGCATGTACCTGGATTTACGAGAGAGGAAGAAATACATTTGACATCATCATCTTGTTATTATACTTCGCTTCTTAGCAATGAGGGAAAGAGAATTATCATCAGGGGCTTTACCACCCAACCAAGACCTACTGGTCTCCCGAGTTTCTTCAACTGAAGAACCCGCCCTTCACGAGGGTAATCAACATGGATCAATTTATCATCATGCCTCTGAGCCTGATGTCCACGAACCTATACTACTGATCGATCCTTCCTCTATAGGTACCTCCTATCAGAAGAATCATCCTGATCAGAGTATATCTGGCCATGGAAGCTGACATTGCCGAACGGGCATTTACCTTGGCCAAGGATTTTTAATTAATTATTGGTGGCAACACTGTGCCGACAGCACGCATCCTTGCTCGACATGATAACTCTTAGATCAAGTTTTAATCTTACCGTATCTGGTTTGGTTATCAATCTTCTCGAAGTTCAAGGTTAAGTCTTATCTTCAAGGATTAACGTTACAAGAGCTTGATTTGGAATCACCTATTGTTTAAGGTCTAGAGGGTCATCTTTTCTTTTTAGAACAATAAGATCTTATCTCATAACTTATCCCATATGGGTAATAATAAATTGCTATTCTCCAACTTATGAGAGGAGTTTAAGGAATCTTATTCAACATTAGGGATTCAATTTTTGTATTCCAATGTCTAGAAATTTTCAGTCGTTTTTCAAGGTACAACAATTAATCTAGAAATATTAAGAGAGTCTTAGCTCGATGTCACTCCCCTTCTTTATCGACCATTCGGTTTGTTTTAACACTTTAAAGAAGGAGATGAGACTTTTACTTCAAGAAAGTTTCATCGGATTAACAATACAATGACTTTGTTTCCATTTAATCTCTTTAAGGATTCGGTGAGCAATATTATGCACTAACCCACTTCTAATTAGAGAGGAGGAAATTCGGTATAACTAGATAGATCAAGTTCCTTAGATAATTTTACAAATGGTTCAATTGAACCCAAATTCATAATCTTCTCTCTCATTTAAGGGTAAGTTAATATCATTAAGCATTTATTTATAAAGAGAGAGAGAGAGAGAGAGAGACCCTACTCCACAACTATCACTTCTTTTAAGACTAACTGTCTTCTCTAATAAGGTTGTCATCAATGAGCTCTTATGTACTGAACGACATATTCAGATAAGTGATCATTCAGATCTTGCCATTCAACTTTTCTTATTTGGACCCAAGTTTATATTTCATTGGCTGGTTTGAAAATCATTTTCTTTTAGTCTCCGGTTATTGTGCAAAGAAAAGAGAGAGATTGATACCTTGTTGAGGTTTCTTTACATATTATGGTTCCAGATCATACCTCTTGATTTAAAGTTAGATAGATTACTTAGGATTTGTTAGCTTTATACATAATAATAGAGGAAACCCAAGACTTGACACTTGAAAGGATTCTCCAGATTTAATAAAATTGTATCAGAGAGAGAGACTAGTATCAGCTCTGATACTCAAACAAAGTATAAAGATCGCTTGCCTGAATTCATTTAAGTTTGTTCTCAGTTCATATTGATTCAATCAAGGATACTCCAAGCAAAGAATAGGTACAGAAGTTTATAATTATGAATATAATTGTCTCATCTCAGATAAACCGTTTGAAGAGAAAGAAGTGAGTTTCGTTTCAGTCAAGGAGGTGACTAGATTCAAGACAGTCCGACAACTGCTTAACAGGCATTCATTTACTACTAAGAAGAGATGGCTTAGAGTTCGAATCATGCAGTTTATTTAACATATCATTTGATGATAGATTATTCTAAGGGTCGAGTTTTCTACACATTCAACTGGTCGAGGATTCTTTGATAATCCAATAAATTCATGAATAACATCAGAATAGTTCATTGCTAGTGTAACTAGATTAAACAATTTGCAAATCACAAATACGTGCCTGACTGAGAATGCTCAATCCCGAAGAATCTCGCACTGAATTTCTCCAAGCGTCTGACGCTGAAGGTTCTACTCCTGAACTCGTTTCCCTCCGATACCCGGCAATGAATGGCCAGGGTTTGCCGCCACCAGCATATGACAAAATATTGCTCGTCAATGACAAGAATTTAAGGATCAATTACAGGGTTGGCTATCGATGAAAAAGATTAAGCTCTCTTTTGATTTCGGTTGGAAATGGAGAGGGAGAGAGAGACCTTGGTTATTGTAGATGATTGATAAATGAAGGGCTCCAACCAAATTTCGAATGAAATATACTCCTCAAATGATAAAAACCGAACCCCCAGGCAGAGCTGCCTCCGTAAACAAGGATTTTCCCCCTTCCTCAAATGGAGAGGGCCCTTCCTAAAAGCGAATAGCACCCAAACGTTACAAGAATCCATCCATCTGCCCATTCTTGGGCGTTCCAAGATGGAGGTGGCGCGCGCACGGGAATTTCCTTCCCCATTAATTTGATTTCACTCAATATTCGATTTAATTAATTTTAATTTAAGCCATTCGATGATATAAATTTGAAATTGATAACCTTTATTTTATGCCATTCCTTATTGATTCAATGTTCAATATTTACTTACGAGATTAATACATATATCAAGAGTCGCTTCACTCCCTTTTAAAAGGGTATAATAAATTTATAATTATAATTATTATATTTATTTGATATTTGATCAATCATTTGAAATCTTTCCCAAAGATGATTAAAGATTGTACGTTTTAAATTAGCTTATAAAATAAATAATTATCATAAATTATTTATGGCCAAGTTATGACGTTGATTCACTGTCTGACTCGAGGCTGACGATAAAATTGATCCTTGTTACCACATCCTCTCCCTGATGATATTTCGCTTTCTCTCATGGCGTCGACAGATCCTGCATCCACTGATTAGGATTATGATTAGATCGTTCTCAACAGCTAAATAATATGCAATTTAAATTTAATCTCATGATCTCATTCAACTTCACGTGAACAATAAATTCACTTGTAAAATAAAGAGTTTGTTAATTTTACAATTACGATAAAAAGAACAACTATTGCCTTCTCAATGTCATTTTCACATGAAAGCAGTTGTTTGCAACTAACTCTGCATTTGAAATGCATAACCAACATATAGTCTCAATGCGAGGGATGTGACAGGAAGAAATAGGGGTTGAAGAAATTTCTCTCTCTATTGCCTACCATGATCTATATGACTGCATTGCTTCTTGACCTTTTGTAGGGGTTGTTTTGCTTGGGCAGCCAGCAATTTGGCTTCTCTAGCTCTACTTAGCCACTCATCACACATGCTTCGAGTCCTCTTTACATCCTCTATGCCATGATGCACAAAATCAAACTGCGTGCAACTTGGATCTACAACCATTACCTCATCCGAGCTTGGAGATCTTTGAGCACCCGAATCTGAAGTTGCTTGAGGGAAAGCAACACCCAGGTGGGGAGGACTATCATATCCCCATTTCCTAGATCAGCCCTAAAACCTTCTTGGCAGGAACGGTGTTTTTGAACACCAAAGACATTTGAAATTTTAAATTAATAATAAATTTAAATTATTAATAAATAATACTTAAATTTTATTGGGTTCTTCTGGCCCGACCTATTGGGAGGCTAGTATTTAGACAGATTGAATTTGTTTTGATAATCATCATGGAAATTGGACAAGTAATCATGTCGACCTAACAAAGACGAAACCCTCTGCTAGCCTGAGCCAAGATGAGACGGAATCCTCATCCTTCACATCATGATTTCTGGTCCAACATCCTCTAGCTTTCAGCGATCTAATCTCAATCTTCTGTCACAAGTTCAAAGTTTCTTTTGAGACAAAAGTAGGAAAGAAAGGCATGATACGATTAAGTGACGGAGCCCTCCAAGCCTTCATCACTCCCCAAGTTCCTTTCTCAAGGTTGTGATTCAAACCAAATTGTGATCCTTTGAATATCCCGTCGCGCCATTCTCAGTCCCAATTGGAGACTCTTCATGTGCATGGAGGTCAGATTAGAGCAAGTTCATTCCAGCTGCCATTCTGTGCTTCATCGAGTGCCATCATTTGCACGGGGGTCGGCCTCTAGAGTATCTCAGTCTAAGAAGTAACTTCGGTAGCACAACCATGATCCTAATCAACAAGTCTCAAGCTATTGTAACCAATTGTCATTCTATTGTTGACTATTCGAATAGCCAAATCCTGCCAACATATTGCGAGTCTATGCGTGATTTCCATAGCGGACAAACTGTACGCTATTGCAGTTACCACTTATACCAACATCTTGGCTTGAAGTCGTGTATTGTATGAATATATGAAGTTCCAGTTTAAATTCAATTTTTGTGCTTAATCAAAGAAGTCTCAAGAAGCAGTCTCTCTGTGAAAGTTTGTTCATTTTAATTAATCCAATTTTGTTACTTCATTTTGTGGACAGGCGCTTATTATTTCTGAATGCAATTTGGTTTCCTGGTTATTACTACTGTTCTGTGAGTGCAAATCTACACCTGGTATATCTCAAGTTTACTTATGGCATAACCATCTCATACGTGGGTCCCATAGTTAAAACTTATTCTTTCTCCTAGGTGCAGATCACTAATCAACCTTCCATCTTTCCACATGCTTGGTGGAGTTTTTAGGTGGCATTGGCACACTAAGAGTGTTTTATAAACTTGAAATTTCTCCTTCAATATTGGCATGCTTTCATAAGGTGTTTGCCATCATTTAGGCAGAACTTTAGATGACAAAAACCACAAAAAGGTTCACCTGATTCAGCCAAGAAGAAATCAATTACCAATTTGCCAACTCCTCAAGTTTTAGGCAAAGATATTATGTGGTTGAACCCATAAGCATATGCACCCATGTTTCACTTAAAATCCTGATTTGATGCCTTATTTTTCACTTGAAAGGTTGGGGCACAATTCACTAATGTATTTGTTAGTTCTATGATCAGATTTAATGCACAGAAATTAATTCAAAATCAGACACAATAACACAGCAGATACCCTGGGAAAACCCTCCTCTTGAGGGAGAAAAACCCAGCAACAAAGATCTCTCTATTATATAAAAAATAATGGCAACAAGTCTCTTTACAATGAGGCCAATCTCAAGGCCAATAATTGTAAGTAGTATATCTTTACTTTGTTGTAGTCGGCCGTAGTCGGCCTTGGTCGTAGTTGGCCAATTGCTAATAAAACAATAGTTAGTAAGAATAATACATGTCATGTACTTGCGGCAATCAAGTCCCGACTAATGATAATGTTGTTATGAAACGTCGTGTTGGTTGGTTATCTAACTACCGCCGAACGTTATATGTAGTCAGTTGCTGTAGTCGAGAAATAGTGATGTGTGGATGGTTATATTGTTAAGCACTGTTGATACTCTGGAATTGTACATGGCAATATCTCTTATAATGAATAAAGCTTCTGGTGTTCAAACATGATATCTTTCTAGTTTACTGTTTTGTTCTATGTTCTGCACATGACTAATTTACCAGTAGTACGTAATACTTGAATTACATTCCGTAGGCAAACAATAATCAGCACCTTCACAAGATGCAATGATAGACAAATAATCTGCATTTTCTTGAACACAAATCTTCTCTTGAAGAGTTCGCAATCTACTCTTGATGACTTCGCAATCTGCACTTGATGAATTCACAATCTGCTCTTGGTAATTCGCACTTGAGAAAAGAGAAGAGACTTCAAACTTGCTTGATGTGCAAATGAGAGGAAATGACCTCATATAAATACATTGCTAGATAGGTTGCACCCTTTCAATAAACTAGATCGGCCACCAAGAAAAAATTACAATTAATAATAATGAATTACAATGAAGGTTGGCCAAGGAAGAATGATGCAAGGAAGTCATCCAAAATTAGAGGTCGCTTGATGTGCACTTGAGAGAAGAGAAGAGACTTCGAACTTGCGTGATGTGCAAATGAGAGGAAATGACCTCATATAAATACATTGCTAGATAGGTTGCACCCTTTCAATAAACTAGGTCAGCCACCAAGAAAAAAATACAATTAATAATAATGAATTACAATGAAGGTCGGCCAAGGAAGAATGATGCAAGGAAGTCATCCAAAATTAATGTTACCATGTACACATATAAATAATTTATATCTTCAATTGGGGCTAGAAGAATTGAGCCCGAAGCTGCTAACATCAACACTCCCTCTCAGCTAGGGAGAAATACTTCTAGCTGCATAAGACGTATCACCTCATCATGATGTCTACCACAATGGCTACACCCAAATGTGGAAAGGAAGGATATCACCTCATCGTGATATCAAATATCACCTCAACATGATATCAACTATAATGGATACAACCATGTATGGTATGTACAAGTGTTCATCACTTGCGTGATGTTGTCACCTCAACATGACTTTCACCATGGCTCTCCCAGAGGGTGAAAACACAAGTACAAGAAAATCATCACAGACTCTCTCACGTGATGCTGTCATGGAGTCACACACACGACATCCACCATGGCTCTCCCAGAGGGTGGAATCAAAGGATTTCACCTTGAACTTCTCTTACAAAGGACTCATTAATCAAGGGATTTCACCTCAAACTTCTCTCACAAAGAAAAACTCATTAATCAAGGGATTTCACCTCGAACTTCTCTCATAAAGAACTCATTAATGAGGATCACTGATACTGAGACAACTTCTCAGTTAAGGCTGTATTCTCCACCATACCAAGCTTATCTCGAAAGTACACAAACTTTATCCTAGAGAGAGGCTTGGTAAGAATGTCGTATACTCATCAGTGTTGATATACTTTAACTATATAGCTTTCCTCAATACCATATCTCTGATGTAATGGTATTTGATCTCAACATGCTTGATTTTTTCATGAAACACAGGATTGGCACAAAGCTTCACACAGCTCTGTTTATTACAATGAATGATAGTAGGCTCCATTGATTGTGCAAACAATCCTGCAAGGAGCTTATGAAGCCACATTGCTTCCTGCGCTGCCAGACAATGCTCTGCCTCTGCTGTACTCAATGCTACAGATGACTGTTTCCTACTACACAGGAAATCATAGTAGATCCCAAACTAAAGCAACATCCAGAGGTGCTCTTCCGATTAATAACAATCCCTACCCAATCAGAGTCAGTATAGCCATGCAACTCTAGATCCACACTTGCAGAATATCTCAACCCATATCCAACTGTGCCACACAAGTATCTCAAGATATGCTTCGCTGCAACTAGAAGTATTTTCCTTGGTTCACACATGAACTTGACAAAATGCACTTACTACAATTTGGTCTAGTATAGATACATCAACAATCCAATCAACTAACTATACATAGTAGTATCCACCAAATCTAAACTAACTGCAGCCTCCTTAAGCTTCTGAAAATTGGTTTCCATAAATCAACATAAAGAACCAAGATCAACTAGATTACCATCTTCTTCAAGTTCAGTAGGCTCCCTCTGAATCTTCAAGCACTTGCATCAACCTTCTAACCTTTTCGTCCAAGATTGCCTGCAACACTTGCCTCAATGCACACCTCTGGTATAGTAGAGAGTTCAAGGTAGACCTCCTCGACCTCATAGTAGATTACTCTATTCTGAATAGGTTTGCAGAGCTACCAATATCAAATCCAAATGACTATCTTGTGCAATTCTGATCTCAGCAATTGAAGAGGTCTTTCAAGGATTTAATACTTGGCCTTGCAACACTACAACCTTCACTTCTTCTCAGTGAGTCACAGAACTCCCTCTTGATCCCTGCTTCAGAGATTGCAAAGAAGACTTTTGGAAGTGAACTCCCTCTAGCCACCAACTCAATCTCATGGCTGCAAGTTGTGACTTCACGCTTGATCATTTCTTTGGTCAACATGACTTCCTCACAAGATGCCTCAAGCTTTTCATCACTAAGCAATCTCTCATCACCTTTTTGCTCCTAGAAATGTCCTGAAAGCATTTTAGAGAGAGATTACTAACAGTTTATAATTATCCAAAGAAATATCAAGGCTAGAATCATACAAGGTTTACTATCTAAGGTTATAGCATAAATACATAATAATTTATGAGCAATATTAAAAAAAAAAATGAATCAACCTATAAGAGAAATATATCAAAAGATCAAAATGAAGGGATAAAGAAACTTATCTTTATTTAATTATGATATAACTCTTTCTTCCATTTTTTACGCCGCTCAAGAGTGCCAAACTCAGCACAACAAAAAAACAATCTACACAACTACAAATTTCTTAAATGCAATATGCAGTTAGCATGTAGAACCAACTCTTTCCAAAAGTTCAAGGCTCTATCAGAGTTCATGCATTAAAGAATGATACCATCAAAATTACAATTCTCTTTTTATTTTAGAGTCACACTCAAAAATCTTCACAACCAACATGCAATAAATGAAATCTTCAAAAAATCTTATGCTAGTGAACACAATTCAAGAGAAACCACATCTCTTTTTACTAATTACAAGATACAACTAAATGATATAACTCAGCAAACAAAGAATACTTATCTCTTTAAATATTCTGATGGATGCAAATACTGGACGTAGTAAGATACGTTGCTCTTGCGCACAAATCAACACACAACCTTCATGGCTTGAACATAGGCCCATGACTTAATATAGAAATTCCCTAGACTCCTTCTGAGAAGAGATCTCATCCACATCTGCAAATGAAGAATGCTAATTAGGCCTGGTTGGCCAATCCTTTACATAGTGACCAAACTTGTCACAACAAAAACATTGGACTTTGGAGAGGTCCCACTTCTTTTTGAATGCGGGAGCACCATCTGACCCTTAATTTCTATTCCTCTTGAAGTATCCTTTCTTTCCCCCTTTTCCTTTCTTCTCTGAGGATTGAGCGGAAAGAACATGAATGTCTTCATTTGTAGAGCTTCTTTGACCAATACCTCTCGTAGCCAACCTAGACTCTTCTTGAATGATCAAACTTGGGAAGTTTTGATCTTGCGCTGATTCCTTGAATGTAAGACTCCCAAGATGAAGGAAGACCATTAAGGGAAAGCATGGTCAAATCCTTAACATCAACAAAATGACCAATAGAAGAGAGTTGATCTCTCAATTCAGAAATCTTCATGAAGTAAGCGATGATAGATTCTCCTTCCGCCATCTTAACATGATGAAGTTTTTGCTTCAATGCAAGTGCATGGCTTATGTTGTTGATCTCATACATCTCCTCCAAAGACTTAAACATCTCCCTTGCCGTCTTCATCTTAGAGATGATGGGAACAATATGATCCTTCATGGAATCAACTAACATCTTCTTTGCCTTAGTATCTTTCTTCTTCCATTGAATCTTCTCTTCCTCATCAGCAGACTCGGAAACTTTGCTCTCCACAAACTCAACCAATTCACTTTCTTCCAAGGAGAGCATAATTCTGAATCTCCAAGATGTGAAATTTGATGCTCCCTCAAGTCTATCCTCAAGCTTAAGACTGATCACCATCTTGACGAACAGAGAAGTAAACAACAATGAGAAAGAAAGTAAAGAGTATTGCTGTAAAAACAATCTGATCAAGATCTTCTTCAAACCCGCTCTAATACCATGTTAGTTTTATGATCAGATTTAATGCACGGAAATTAATTCAAAATTAGACACTAACACAACAGATACCTTGGGAAAACCCTCCTCTTGAGGGAGAAAAACCCAGCAACAAAGATCTCTCTATTATATAAAAAATAATGGCAACAAGTCTCTTTACAATGAGGCCAATCTCAAGGCCAATAATCAGCACCTTCACAAGATGCAATGATAGACAAATAATCTGCATTTCCTTGAACACAAATCTGAACTTGAAGAGTTCACAATCTGCTCTTGATGACTTCGCAATCTGCACTTGATGAATTCACAATCTGCTCTTGATGAATTCACAATCTGCTCTTGGTAATTTGCACTTGAGAGAAGAGAAGAGACTTCGAACTTGCTTGATGTGCAAATGAGAGGAAATGACCTCATATAAATACATTGCTAGATAGGTTGCACCCTTTCAATAAACTAGGTCAGCCACCAAGAAATAAATACAATTAATAATAATGAATTACAATGAAGGTCGGCCAAGGAAGAATGATGCAAGGAAGTCATCCAAAAATAATGTTGCCATTTACACATATAAATAATTTAAATCTTCAATTGGGGCTGGAAGAATTGAACCCAAAGCTGCTAACATCAACAGTATTCACCTACTTTTATGCAGAGTTTTCCATGGCTTAAGCCACCAAAAATTGCACCTCTAATCTTGAAATACTTCCTTCTAATTTCCTGGCACAGATCACTAATCACTTTGCCACTCTTTCATTTCTACTTGGCAGAAAAAGCTTGTGATTGAGACACTTGAAATGTATGCCACCTGTTGTGACCTTTTCACACATCACCCCATTCTAAATGGGGACCCCCTAATTTTTGCTCCATTCTAGTCTTTTGGCTTTGGTTTTGTCTTTCTCTCTCTCTATCTCTTTCTGTTGTCTGCTTTTCCCGGGATGTGCCCGCCTTTAAGCTTAAACGTGAGATTTTGGCTAAGTCTAAGAATTAGGGTTTGCTTTCTTCTGGTCAGTTTGAAGTCAAATGGAGTGAATCAGTTGAAATCTGAGTTTGGCAATATAGTTAGCATGCTTCCAGCAGGTTCCTAGCAAAATTTCACTGAGTTCTGACAACTTACTATTTTTAGTAAGTACCTAATTTGGGACATTTTTCTCAATACTTTTGAAGTTTCGATCGTTACATTGCATCCAGAGCACATCAAGCTATTTTTCTGCAAGTTTTGGGTTGAAACAGACAACTTTCTATTTTTAGCAAGTTCACCCTCAAGAGTTGATTTTAGGGTTTACATGCGAAGTTTTTCAATGCATGTTTGGAGAATATTTTTGGGTTTGTTGAGACCTACGCAATGATATAACATGTAAGATGAGATGATGACTTTCAGTACTCAGCCTTCGGAGGCTATTTTTAGGGTTTGCATGTTGGAATTTCCTACGCATGTTTGAACATTCTTTGTGGGTTTTTCAAAAGCTTCGCAGTGGTATAACATGCAAACCAAGATCAAGACCTTTTTCAGGAGCCGTCTTCAGAGGCTATTTTTAGGGTTTGCATGCAGGACTTTTCAGCGCATGCCAAGTTATTCTTTATGGGTTTTTCAAGAGCTACACAGTGATGTGACATGCAAGCAGAGTTGATCACTTTTTTAGAGACTTACTATTTTTAGCAGGATCACTCTGGCGGCTGCCCAACACCTCAGTATCACGAACAGAGCAAAGTGCAACAGAAACGGGGTCAAACGGAGATCATTTGATCGACATGCAAGTCAAATTAAGGTTTCTAGCTTCGGGACCTAAAATGAGGGCTCAAATGCCAGAATTTTCGAAAACTGGTGTATCCCACTGCGATTAGTATCTTTCGAGCTATCCACTAGTAAAATTTGAGGGCAATCGAAGCACTTACTAGTTATAGTAAGCCACATTTGAGACAGGCTATAAATAGTAAGTCAGCAGTAGGCGCCAGTGTGAACGAGCAGTTTATCCCATGAGGGTCACGTCATTCAAATTTCAAGCTGAACGGAGTTGTGGAAGTCTCGAAATCAGGCAATTGCTATAAATAGTAAATCAGCTCCAAAAACATGCTATAAATAGCAAGTCAGCACGAGATGGCACTATGAACAGATCAACTAGGTCATGAGGGTCTTGTGGTTGAAATTTCAAATCAATCCAAGCTTTAGAGGTAGGAAAATCAGAGGGCTTACTAAATATAGTAAATCAGGGGTGAGAAGCCATGAAAAATTTTCTAAGTCTGAACAAATTCCTTCACCCCCTGTCAAATGCGCCCAAGATGAGAATGGCAAGAGGATGGAAAAAGTCTCAACTATTGAAATTCCTCCTCCTACCCCTAAATGCGCCCTCATGTCAAGGAAGAAGCCATGAAAAGTTTCTAAGTGTTGGCTTATTCTTGCTTGACCCCAAAAATGCGCCCAACTACAAGAGGCATCAAGAAAAATTTCTAAGTGTTGGCTTATTCCTTCACCAACCCCTAAATGCGCCCTCATCTAGTCAAGAGAAAAATGACTAAGGCATTGGTTTATTCCTCCATGACATGTGAAATGCACCCAAATGAGCTAGGAAAAAGGACAAAAAGTGTTGACTTCCTCCTTGACCCCTTGAATGTGCCCATGTTAGAAGTGAAGTTAGGAAATATTCTAAGGCGTTGGAAGTTAAATCCTCCTAGGCATGTCAAATGCACCCATCTCTAGAGGTGTGAAAGAAAGTGACTAAGGCGTTGAAGTTAAATCATCCTCAACATGCTAAATGCGCCCAAGGATGTTAGAGGTGGTGGCTTTCTAAAAAGAAAATGTGTTAAGAATTGTTAATTCCTCCACCCCATGTAAAATGCGCCATGATTGGAGAATGAATGGAAAAAAATTGTCTAAGGCAAAATTCAAAATTCCTTTTAGAACCCTCATATGAGCCCATGTTCATAATGATGATGAAATTTTTTCTAAGTATTGTAATTTCTCCTCCTCTAGGAAAATACGCCTAAGTTTGATGGAGGTGATGAAATTTTTTGAGGCAAGGATGAATTGGTAGTTGATACATCAAAATACTCTAGCTTTATGAGGTTGATAAAAATTGTCAAGGCCAAGCAAGAAAAATATGCCCAAAGGTGATGAATGAAGATAAATTTTGAAGAAAATAACTTTCTAAGGTTAAAATTCAATAATTAAATGAACCCCTTCGTTTGTAGACACATGAATTCGACGCTTTCTGAAGAGAATTTTCTTCTGGGTATCAGACATATGCGACAAGGAATGGATTTCAAAATTTTCTACAACTCGCCGAGGATTTTGAGATGATTTTTTTTTATGGACACCTAATTGATGAATTTCCTAAGGAAAATTTTTAAAAAATTCTAAGGCAAGAAGGGAAAAGATGTTGAAATAAAATGGCTTGGATGGTGAATTTGAAGTTGAATGACTAGATGATTTTGATCAAAATTCTTCATGAAGATGAATTCTCTCGAGCCTGAGATGGATGAAATCAAATTGTCAATGCCTCAGCCAACGGAATGAATTCCTTAAAGGAGCAATTGGATTTAATATTTTCAAAAGATAATTTTGAAATGCTAAAGTGAAATACGTCTAGACCAATGGAGATGAATCTTTTGAAATTCAAGAAGGTCAAGATATTCCGGATGCCAGATGCCAAGTGTTGTAGCTGCCTGACGAGGGAAAA
The DNA here is from genome assembly GCA_007258455.2 of Sequoia sempervirens. Lineage (NCBI taxonomy): Eukaryota > Viridiplantae > Streptophyta > Pinopsida > Cupressales > Cupressaceae > Sequoia > Sequoia sempervirens. The sequence continues at coordinate 37,011,794 of VDFB02274714.1, read as the reverse complement.
TTGAAATTCAAATTCTTGCTAAAATTGGCCTCTTCTAGAAATCGACTTGGCTATAAGAATTGAGATGACTTTCATTTTCTTTATCAGTTGTTGAAGTGCAAGCTAAAGAAGTTCAACTTCAAGTGAAGTAAACAGGAAATTGTAGTGTGAAAAAGCTGAGTGTTGAAGCTACAGTTGAGTGAATAAATTCGAAGCTGAGGCGTTGAAGTGAAGTTCACCGATTTTCTTGTAAGTGCTTAAGTTTTGTCACTGCAGTGAAGAGTTGAGGTTTGAAGATGAAATTCAGTGCTGAAGCTTCTCATTTTCGAAAATCTGCTGGCAGCTCCAATGAGATTTTATTTTTCTAAGTTAAATTACTAATGACTATTTGTTGTTTTTGCAGAATGGCTGAAGTAAGAGCAACTGGCAGAGAAAACAATGTTGAATCCAACAAAGCAAATGCATCCAGACAGGCGGTGATCAAGAAGCTGAGCAAGTCATTCCTGCCGGAGTCAAAATTCTCTTCGAAGCTGGGCAAGTTGGCTGACACGAACTTAGGTTCTTTCAACATAGAAGCTTTCAAAAGTCGAATAATAGGAATTGGAGGCCATCGTCCTTCAATCACTTCTCACAATATTGTCAGGAGTGGACTATATGCAGCTGCTGGTTTTGCACCAACAATTCAGTGTCCGGAGCTAATCATGGAGTGTGCTAACTATTACAATCCAGACCTGTTGGGACCTTTTCACACATCGCCCCATCGCTGATGGGGACCCCCAGTTGTCGGCTAGTTTTTAGGGTTTTGTCTCCTTGCAACGGTTCCATGAAGTCACCTTTTTTAGAGTTTCAAGCCAGTCTGCCGAGAGCCATCCGAGCCAAGTCAGTAATCCATGCTAGAATCAATGCGTAAACGTCATGGAAGTGCTCAAAAGGCCCAAGAGACGAGGATCGCCTGTGCTTTCGACCAATTCTGAGACTTCCTACTTTTTAGGGAATCTGCTTTTTTGCTTTTTCGCTTTTTCATTTTGGGCATTTTTGGACCAAACAAGGTTCCCTATTTTTAGGGATTTTGTTTTTTCTATTTTTAGAAAGTCAAACCTGGTCAACAAGTCAATTTTCTATTTTTGGATCCAAAAATCAACCTAAAATCAAAAAATTACTAAAAAATCAAAGAGAAAATAAAAAAATCAAGTGAAAAATCTGGAAAAGCATGGAAAATCAGTCAAAAAGCTGAGAAAAATCAACTCAAAAGCATCAAAATTTTGGAAAAATAATTGAAAACCAGTCAGATCTGAAGGAAAAATCACCAAAAACAGACTAAAGAATATAAAATTCATGTTAAAATTCTGAAAAATTCGCCAAGTTCAAGGTGAAGAAGCTAGCCCTTGAAAAGAGGGACGAAGAGAAGAATGTCTAAGGCCTTGGGAAGTCCACCTTGACTTAGAGGGAAGGATGGCATGGACTATGGAAAGTCCACCCAGCCTTGAGGAAACATGTCAAGGAGTTAGGAAAGTCCGCCATACTCAAGGAGGTAAGTGCCAAGTGCTTGGGAAGTCCGCCATACTCAAGGAGAGAGTGGCAAGCCTTGACCAAAGTCCGCCTAGACTTGGCAAGGACTCTAGAAACTCCACCCAGCCTTGAGGAGCTTGGAAAACATTCTTTGAAGTCCGCCTTCACTTGACAAAGGCCTTGGGAAGTCCACCATGTCTTAAGGAGGAGAAAAAATTGAAAATTTCACTAAGTGTTTGGTGCCTAGAAGAAGAAATCCGAAAATTTGCCTAAGTATAGAGGCCTAAAGGATGGAAAATTGAAATTTTGGCTAAGTATTATAACATTTTCAAGAGGTAAAGTGCTAAATTTGAAAGGCAAGTGCTATGGAAAGTCCACCATGTCTTGATGGAGGATAGAAAAGACTTTGGAAAGTCCACCTAGGCCAAGGCAAAGAAAAAAATGAAGTGTGCCTAGCATGAAAATGGAAGAGAAATTAAAAATCGCCTAAGTATGGATGTCTAGGGAAAATGTTATAAAGTTGGCTAAGTATACAGAGAAAAATGCACAAGGCAAAGAGGTAGGAAAACTCGCCCTTGGCTAGAAGAGATAAAATTTGTCAAGCGTCAAGGAACTTCGCCTAATAAAGACATCCAAACAAAGGCTCTGCCTAGAGAAATTCGTTCCAGCAAGAAAAAAATTGACTTTGGCAGAAGAAAATGTGCTCAATGCAATTTAAAATTTGTCATGGCAAAAGAAAATAGGGATCTGGCATAGCATTTATCGACGAAATGGCTAAAATTTTGGCTTGGCTAGACGAAATTGGGAATAAAATTGGAAAATAAACTTTTAGCCAAAGAAAATGAAGAGAAAATTGAAATAGCCATGGGTCCAAAATGAACGGGTTGGAATAAATTAAAATATTTTAACATTTTAATAATTTATTTTCAACTACTCAGAAATTTAAAAGTCTCAGACAAAATTAAATTTGCTAGACGTGTATCGGAAGAAGATAAATTGTGCCAGGCAAAGATAAAATCCAATGGGAAAAATTAAATTCGCCAGTGATTTAAAGCTTGGAAAATTGAATTTAATTAAGATATTTAATGTTTATTTTCAAAATTAAAGATAAGCATCTAAGCAAAAATCGAATTTTTGAAAATTAGCGAGATTTGCTTGGATAAACTCGCCATCAAGTTTTTTTGAAAAATATTGGAAACTTGCCTGAGAAAACAAATCGAGAGAAGAGAGAAGAAGAAGCAGTTGCTAAAATAAATCAAGCTCTTCAACATTATAATGAGTTTCAACAATTCATTTTTCACAGACACAGCTGAAAAGAGATTTAATCTCTCTCAAAATTATAAGGCAGTCAATTACTCAGCAAGCAAGATCGAATTTCCCAGAGGAAGAAGAAATTTTATGCTGAAGGAGAATTTTCTCAAGAAAGGAAAAGATTTAATTGCTGAAAGTTGAATTCTTTTGTGCAAGAGGGGATCACTTCATCACTTGCTTTTTGAGTAAATTATCAGAGTTCAAATCTGATTTGCAGCCAAAAGTCTTTTTACTGAGGTTTGAAGTTCAATTGAATAAGATTCGCCATTCTTCCTCTATCTTTTTTCATCTTAGCAAAAGTTTTGGCCAGAATTTCAACTTCATCCATTTACTTTCAGCTTGCTTTTTCGCAATAGTTCAATTATTTAATAAGCTGAAAATAAATTATTCCAACACAAGGCATGAAAGTAAATTATTTTAAAAAGTCTATGTATTAATGTTAATATTTTTGATTGCAAGTTGATGACCACGCTAGGCGAATCATCAAAGGCAGCGAAAATGAAGTTCGCCAACAAAGGTGTCCAACGAGAGTCTAAAATTAATTCAAAATGGAAAAATGTCACAGACACCAATCTGGGACATGTCAACTTCAAAGAGTTCAAAAGAAGAGTGTATGGACAAAACGGACTTTCGACACCTATAGCCAGGCGGATGGTGAGAAATGGGATTTTTCAAGCAGCTGGATTCCCGCCTGCGATGGATTGTGCAGAATTGAGGGTGGAATGTGCTATCCACTATGATGCTCAAAAGAGGCAGATCATTGCACCTGATGACAAAATTTTGGCACACTTGAGTGAGGTGACAATTCAAGAAACTTTCGACATCCCAGCACACTCTCGGACGGTCTATAAGACCAAGGAGGAAGCTCAGCATTTGTATGACAGTGAGTCAGACTTATGTGCTACAAATGTTAACAAGGTGTGGCTAGAGAAGCCTAAGCCGTCAATAAAGAAGATGCCTAAAAGGCCACGCCGGATGGACTTTAAAGAAGATTTTGGGGACATCATTTTGATGTTGAACAGAGTAGCTGGCAACCTGCAAGGTGCATTTTTCGAAAGCTGGATGTATTACTTCATAGATGAGATCACTCCTAGCGTAAAAATGTTCAACTTGTCACGAATGATAAGTGACAATCTTCACAAGCAGTTGATCAATTTGGAAGAGACCAAGTCTTTTCACATGAGCTCGTATATTGTCTACTTATTGGCCAGATCATATAAATATCTAGGATTAGTTTGCAAGGGCAAAGTTGGCAGCAGAGAAAACGAACTTAGACCTTATGACTGCTACCCACAACTCTAGTTGAAGGAAAAGTCTCATTTCAAAAGGGTGCATGATGCCTTCTTAATGCATATTACCAGAACACTTCAAGGAGGAGTGCATCAAAGGCTAAGTCATAAGGCAAAGAGTCTAATCAGTAGATACGGATCTTGGTTCATCCATTTCCCAAAATTTACGTATGTCAAGATCCAGGGGTTTACTGGAAATCCCTAAGTTGCCCATTTATCTGACAAATCAGAGGATTCTGCTCAAAGTCCTGAGGCAATTAGAAGAATATCAAAACATCCAGAGGCCGACCAAGAAGGCATCTGTTACATTCCCATTTTTCATCGGGAATATGTTAGAATCTTGTCCATCAGTGCAGGCAGTTGAGAGTGCCAGATTGGAAATCCAGTGGTACCCGTTCACAGCCGACAAGTCCAGGGTCAACTTCAACCCACATCATCATATCCGGATAGTGGATGGAAGAAGGTACAAGCACAAAGTGGAACTAGAAGACTTCTGAGCGAATGCCGCCGATGAATATGAAGTCAGAAGGAGACTATGGTCCAGAATGTCAGTAGACTTCATGAGGGCAATTGAATTTTGTCGGGTGCCTAACCAATTGCAGGACAATGGGAACTACATCTAGCCACGCTTCGAGGAGAGTCGACCTCTTCCTCCTGTGAGGTGGTTGGAACCTGAACACTCAAACTTAGCAACATTAATGAGGCCAATATTCAAGTACTCTCAGTGGTGGGTTGACCATCATGTCTAAGAGATGAGACAGAGAAGAATAACGCTCACGTATGATTTACTGAGCGAGACAGAATTGTATTCCTCCAATGCTGGTGCATCCCATCAGGACTTGGTTGAGATTGGAGAGAAGAGGAAGGAAATAGTTCCGAGTGCAGAACCTGTTCAAAAAAGATAGAAGTGAGAACCATCTCCTTCTGCAACGTCTCGGAACATTGATGAGCTGGTGGCTACCATAGATGAGTCCTTGGTTGAAATGATTGGACCTTCTGAAGCTCAGGAATAGAACAATGAACCTATTCAGCTAGATGATAAGGAGCCCTCATCACCTACGGGCACAGAAATATTAGGTTTAGATAATGAGATAGAAGTCCAAAATAATGACTTCGAAGAGGGAATGATTTCCGCTCTCAGAGAAGTCATGGATGCTCCAAATGAGGAGGATATTCCGGTAGAAGATGGGATTAAGCAGCCGACTATTCCAGATTAGTTGATAGAGAGGATGAAGATTCAGGCACCTGCAGAAGCCCAAGAGGAAGATGATACTGCAGATTTCTTGGCAAGGTTAGAACAGGTTGCAATTAAGAAGCCTGCCAAGAAATTCTCTACTATTCAGAGGGATGAGACAGGCAGCTGTTCGGTACACATTGCAGTACCCACAGTGGACAAGCCACAAGACGAGATCACTCCTCAAGAGTACGCCATAACCATTGTAGATCTTGGCCCAACCACAAAAGGTCGGGAAGTGGAGGAACTAGATAATTCCGTCTCGACCATCAAAGCGAGATTGGAAAAGGAAGTGGCTAAAAAGGAGTATAAAAAGAATTTGAACACCTGAAGGAGTACATACGGCATCTGACCCAGCCACTCAATTAGGGTGATGCAGTAGCTCCTCCTCTCCTCAATCCTTCACAAGAAATAACCAAGGAAGTAGAGCACAAGATGGTTACAGCCAAGGAGGCTCAGGACTGGATGGTGAGCGAAGGTACGAAAGCAGCCTTGTTCATGGAGAAACTGGCACTCGCCTATGGGCAAACCTCGTCTTTTCTTTTCAGACTTGTTGATATGGCAGAGACATGGGAATGTATTTCAGACATGCAGGAGAGGCTTATTCCATACCTCAGGGTCCTGAAGGGCACTCCAAGAGAGGAGTTGGTTGATAGAAAGGTGATTGCTGCAGGAGCAGCATATGATTTTCATCACTGGTTTTGGGTAGTGACTATACGGAGAGAAGTTTTGGAGAAGGCGAAAGCGGATGGGCTCAGAATTGAGGAGCATGTAAACGAAATCCGGGAGAAAATTTATATGATAGCTGCAGAGGTGTTTGACTGTGAGATTGTCCGAGAAAATGACATGCAGCTGGAGAGATTGAAACGTAAGGTTCAGGAGGTCTTCTCGGCTACTGGACCACTTCTAAGACAAGATTTTGCGAGAGTGGCAAGTATCTCGGCCATCCAAATGATTTTGGGAAGCAAGAAGCGGATTGGGAAAATGCCTTTGCCAAATGTGCTGAGAGCCTGGATGGACTTGAATTCCGGATTAGCATGCTGCCACCCGTCACGATGGAGGAGGTTGTCATAGTCGTGACCAGGTTCATCGAACGCAATGCTACTCATGAGGATAAGGACGCCTCTCCTTGATGATAGCTTCAACTGCCTCTTTACTGATAGTTTACTGATTGATAACTCATGTTATTTTGGGCAACCCTAATTAGGGTTGAGTTGTAATAATCTTGGCTGTCGATATTGTTTTAATCTCAGCCCTTCATTTGATTTTTGAAACTCTATTTAAACTAGTGATTTCTCATTTTCATTTGTAGTGGAGCAAGTATATGAAATTGATGCATTGAGACTATTTCTGATAGTAAAAGCTCTTATGCATGATTTGCTTTGAACAACTTTTATTGTCAAATAGTAAGCGAGGTTACATATCTTCTTCTACCATAGATTAGAGGTAGATTAAAGTTAGAATTAAATTGAGTAGAATTTGCTTTAAATGTTTTGGTTAAGTGAATGAGATATTGATCGTATGGATTTATGGTGAAACATTGCTCATACTTTCTTCGAATGGATGATTTGCATTCGATGCGTAAAGTTAGCTTGAGCTTATAATTGTGGAAGCTTAACTTCAGTCTCATTCGAGGCTTGAAAATCATTATCACACCCCTTGAAGATTGCACCCACTTTGCGTAAGTTGTCCAAAGGAGACGAAACAAAGTGTGGTTATCCCTTTCACCGAATCTTTACTGTCTCTTAAGTTCTTAGGTGTAGAATAGATCCCCTAAACCCTTATCTTTTTGCCTCTTTTTTGAGATCCACATTGAAAGTCCTAATTGAAGAAGCTTTTCAATAATAAATCCGCCTAAGTCCTGTTGATGCGTGTTTTATGACACAACAAACATTCTAGAATAAAGAGTCCAAAGACGCTCTATCCCCTCTTGAAAAACTACCTGGTATGCTAAGATTGCAAGAAAGATCATACGGTAATTCCAATGTTTAAGATGAGTGCGGATAAGCTCTGTGGTTTGATGTGATTATGCTGGTAACACAAAGGGACTTATGCTAGGCTTGTTCAATTCACAATGAAGGTCTAGACAATGAAGCTCTATTGCTTGGGTTATGGATCAAACAAACTGAAAAAAGGAGAAGGGTTCAGAAGCATTAATCTACTCCTAAGAATCCAAGAGACGGTATTGACTTGGTGGAACCAATAACCACGCTTTGCTTCGCCACGCTCAACGACAACTACACAAAGGGGGTGCAATCTTCAAGGGAATGTGCTTATTATTTTCACGTAAGGAATAATTACCATCAGATCGAACAATAACTATCCAAACAGAAGTTAAGAATCCACAAAATAGGCTCAGGCTAACTTTACGCATTGAACGAAAATCATCCGTTCAAAGAAAGTATGAGCAAAAGTTTCACCATAATCAACACTTATCAAATCTTGCATTCATCTAACATACATGAAAAGAAATCTAAACTATGATGAGGGATAAGAACCATGACAACTCCAAAATAAGAGAAGCAATCACCATCAGAACAATGCATGCATTACTTATTACTTTGGCAATCTTACAACAGTTGCTTATCTCAACATGTTTTGCAACATGCTCCCATACTTTACAAATGAGGGGTTGAGCTCAATTTATAGGCTCCCCAATTACAATTTGACGGCCAAGATTGATTTGGAATCAACGGCCAAGATTACAAATAAAACCCTAATTAGGGTTTGCTACCCTTCGACCAATGAGAAAATTGCATTCGAGGACACTTGTCCTTCTTGCTAAATATGAACCAACAGATAAAATAGAAAGTTGTTGCATGTTGATTTGGAATGATTTGATTGGTCGGAAGATGACGAGGCGCCACCTCAACGTGTTGGATGCCTTCCTTGGTCGCTTTGTTCATGTTCTTGCCTTAGAATATTTTTTATGCCAATGACTTTATCGATTGTGCTTCGATCTTGGATGACTTTGGCTTCTTCTTCTCACCTCGCCTCGGAGCACCTGTTTAGACTTGAAGCCCTTAAATCTTTCTTTCCGGATTGCTTTGGAATTCCTTCAAGTGCCAATTCAATGTTGAGCGCGTGGAGGAGAGGCAAGCATACAAAGGTGATGTAGCAAAGATTTCTTTTCGTTCAGCCCTCCTTGAATAATTGGTTCTTTCTTTGTTCAGACCTCCTTTGCCTTGTGTAGTCATCCACCTGCAGTAAAACAAAACAAATTTATTTTAGATAACTTTTCAAGATAAGCTTTGAAAGATTTTTACAAATTTCATTTTCAAGCTTCTAATTCTCTTTCCGTCCAATTTATTTGGCCATATTTTCTCGCCCTTTCCCAAAATTTATCTCGCCATGTCCAGTTTTATTTAGCCACAAATATTTTTTCGTCCAACATTCCTCTAGCCACGTCCAATAATTTTCTAGCCATGTCCAATAATTTTCTAGCCATGACTTGTCTCTTGCCATGTCCGATTTTATTTGGCCATCGTCCAAAATTATTTGGCCATTATCCTCTTTTGTTGGCCATATTTTCTTGCCGTCCGATTTTATTTGGCCATGAACTTCTCTTGATTTTCGACAATTTTCTTGCCATGTCCAATTTTATTCTAGACACGTCTAACATTCCTTGGCCATGACTTGTCTCTTGTCCAAAATTATTTGGCCATTGTCCAATTTTATTTAGCCATTTGCTTGATTTCTTCATCGTTTCCATAGCCATGGCGATAATTTTCTTTGGTCACTTGGGCAAAGTGCCATGCATATCTTAGCTTTCCAAAGGTTTGGACTTAGGCAAATTTTAATTTTTTACACTTTTTAACATACGGCAGACTTTGTCTATAATTTGGCAACCTTCATCTCTCACATCCAAGGCGGACTTGCTTAGCTTTGTTGCCACTTCTTCAATGTCTATGGCGGACTTTGTCTTATGGTTAGCCATCTTTAGACAAATTCTTCTTTCAAAGGGGCGGACTTTAGCATTTCTTTGGTTACTTTACTTTGTCTTTGTCCATGCCTTATCCATTTTTCCCTTCTATCTTGGGCGGACTTTCCACCTTTTGTTGCCATTTTGAAACTACCTAAGGCGGACTTCATGCATTTCCAAGCCATTTGCCTTGGTTGGAGGGCGGACTTGGCTCTCTTGCTTGACATTAGACCTTTCCACTTGGGCGGACTTAGGCAAATTTCTTGCCATTTAACTCTTGGCTGGGGCGGACTTTGTGACATGGATGGACATGTGTAGGGCGGACTTTGGCCTTCTCCAAGCCATCCACCTTTTGCCTTAGACATTCTTTCTGTTTCCCAGGGCGGACTTCATGCTGTGACAGTCCATGGCCACTTTAACTTAGACATTTCCAAGGGCGGACTTGACAGACTTCATTGCCATTGCCCAGATTTTCATGCCATTTACATCTTTGACAGAGGCGGACTTGACAAACTTCATTGCCATTGCCCAGATTTTCATGCCATTTACATTTTTGACAGAGGCGGACTTGACAAACTTCATTGCCATTGCCCAGATTTTCATGCCATTGATCAGATTTACAGGCCATTGACCAGTTGGCTGAAGCTTCTTATCATCCCTTTCCTCTGTACTTAGGCGAATTTACCAGTTTTCTCCATGACTGTGCTCAGATTTTCCATGAACTGTTCAGATTTCTTCACAATTTTCCAGCTTTTCTTGACGAATTTCATCAAATCTTCAACCATTTTTAGTGCTTTTACCAGATTTCTCTGTGATTTTCCAGAATTTCTCACCAAAATTTCAAAAAATCTTCGAATCGATTTTCTGAGAGTTTCGTGGCTCGTTTCGAACTTCTGAGTGCGTTTTTGAAACTCGTGACCCTTCTAAAAATAGAAACTTTCTAAAAATAGAAATTTTCCAAAAATAGCAACTTTCCAAAAATAGACCCTAAAAAATAGGGATCCCAGAATTGCCCAAAAGTGCCAAAAAAATAGGTCCTAAAAAATAGGGGCCCGGGGTGAGAAACCCTAAAAATTTGGAAGTGTCAGAATCGATTGAAACGACAGTCGATCTTCATCTCCCAGGCCTTCTAAGCGTGATGGCAACGTTTGCATAGTGATCTAGGCTCAATTTCTTCAACTGACTCGGGTGACCGTTCAAAACTCAAACCCCTCATTACAAAAAAGAACTAGTGATAAGCAGTTGCAATGCCAAGGCAAAACCAAAAAGCGAAAAAAAAACGAAGGGTCCCCATTTGCAATGGGGCGATGTGTGAAAAGGTCACAACAAGTCCCAAACTTGTGAAAATTCCTTAACGTAAGTCCCTTTGTGTATTACCAGCAAATCGAAACGCCCATTGAGCTTATCCACACGTCAAGACCTGACAAAAGAAACCTTGGAATCGCCATATGATCTTCTCGCAATCTTAGCATACACGGTTTTTCAAGAGAGGATAGAGTGTCTTTGGACATTTTATTCTAAAGTGTTCAGTGGATGATAAAACGTACACCAAGACCAAAGAACTATCACTTCACCACATGGTAAGTTGTTCACCAACCTCACACCTGTAGCTATTGGCGAAGCAATCGGCATTCCTTCACACGAGAAGATGATCTACAAAACGAGAGAACGTGTTGAACAGATGTATGCTTCAACATTTGAAAGATGTGTTGATATGATTAACTCTCGTTGGATGAACAAGCCCAAGCCCTCTCGTACGAAATTGCCAAAACAGATAATCTCAGATGACTTGAAGTAGGAATCTGTGATTTGATCATGATGCTAAGTAGAGTTGGAGGCTGTCCCTAAGCGTTCATCTTTGAGTCATGGATGTTTTGCTACATCAACCTCATGCTGGAAGGCAAGGAGCATATTAACTAGGCGGTGATGATTAGTGATAATTTGCACGAGTAGCTCCGGAGTTTAAGGAGGACGAAGACATTTTATATGGGCTCATACATCATCTACATGTTGGCTCATATGACGAAGTACAGGGGAATATCATATAAGGAGCTTATTGGGTGTGGCTCTCAACAGTTCAAAATTCATGAGGCTTGTCTGCAACTACACTTGACAAGCACATCCCATTACAAGAGAGTCAATGATGCCTTCACTATGCACATAACGAGACCACTTCAGCAAAGGACTCATCACAGGATCTCGAAAGAAGCTCAAGAATTTATATAAAGGTACAATTGTCAGTTTATCCAATTTCCGAAATTTACTTACATTACACTGCAAGGGTTTTCTTCATACCCGTATAGACTTCCCAAGTACCCTACAAATAGGATATTGATGTTAGAAATATCTAGGCAGCTCATTGCCTATGATAAGATTCAGAAGAGAAAGAAGAAGGGAGGACTTGACTTCCCAATCATCATGGGAAATTCAGACGAAGTGTGTCCTTCACTACAGGCAGCCAGGGAAGCTAAGAATGAGCTTCAGTTCTTCCACTTTTCTTATCACACCAGTAGGCAGCATTATGACCCCCATAGTAATATTAGATGGATACTATCAGAAGAGTTTAGGCATAAAGCAAATATTGAAGATTACTGGGCCGATGCGTTGGATGAGGTTGAAGTTAGAAAGAGAATGTTTTCAAGACTACCTTTGAGCATGATCAGGGAGTGTGAGATTATTCTAGTACTAGACCAGGTGGATGAGGACATGAACGTTCTTCATCCAGATTACGAGGCAATGAGGGATACACCACTCCCACTTCCAGATTGGTCAGAGCCGGAGATTGTCGATTTGGACACACTTTGCATACCAGTCTTGACATTCACCAGAGGATGGGTTGAGAGGCATGTAAACAGACTTAAGAGTAGGTTAATTCCTTTGATTTACAATTTGATGGGAGATCATAGGATGCCAATTGTCACCAAGAAGAAACAAGTTGCTTGAGCTCCAGAGTCTCAAAGGAAAGAGCCAGTTTAGCCAGAGCCTTCGAGAATCATGGTAGAATCACTTACGCCATTGGAGACACATTCTCCAAGCATACAAGAAGTTTCATTGTTTGCTGATCAGAGGAATAGATTGAATAAGGAACAAGAGTTACAAGAGGCAAATCAGCCACCACAAAGAGAGTCCGTTGGCCAGAGTGTCAATGCACCCACCAGAGATGATCAGCAGGAAGAAGATAAAGAAACTACTACAAATACACACTTCCAGCGTGAGCTTGAGGTGGCTCTAAAGGACGATACAGTTACAGGACAGGAGGCCCAAGTTTCAGGAGATACTTAGCCCATGGAAGCCAGTGAGCCTCGCCAGGATGAAGTTAGAGAAGAAGTTCATGAGGAAGAAGCAAGGGATGAGCAGCCATTTGTTATACAGTAGGTAGTACCAGATTGGCTCAGGGACAGAATGAGGAGCCCCAGTGAACAGGCTGATCCAACAATAGAGATGGAAGAATTCTTGAGTAGGATCAGCGCACCTCCAACAAAGAAGAGAGCTAGAAAGTTTTCGACGATTTCAACAGATGAGGATGGCTCCCGCACCCTTCATGTGGTTGTGCCAAGGGTTGAGTGTGATCGAGATGAGGCTTTGCTAGAAAATTATGTGATCACCACCATGGAGTTAGGTCACCCCATAGGAGCACAGATAATTGAGGTGTGATAACTCCTACTAGGCACTCAAGAACATATTGCTCAAGACTGAAGGCAAGTACAAGAAATTGAAGGAGCACAAGACTTTGATAAGATACGTACAACACTTGTCTCGTCCTTGTGGGCAGGAGATTCTGCCGATTGAGCTTCCAGCCGAGTTGTCTAGGGAATTAGTTAGTGGCTTGGAGGATTTGGGAAAGATGGCACAAGAAGCAGATAAATGGGTTGCTAGTGTTCGTGCTGAACCGGAAAAGTTTATGGAAAACCTCGCTCATGCTTACCAGCAGGCTTCCAGCATTATGGCACGGATGGATGCAGTTGATCAGGCCTGAAATGATGCTCATATCTATCAGAGTAAAGTTATTCAGCGTTTCGAGGCTTTGATGCATACTCCCTTACAGATGTTGATTGATGGAGTGATTCAGGAGGGTGATAGGTGTGATTTTTCCGGCTGGTACTCTTTAGTTGTCACAGGTCGAGGATTCTTCGATGCAACACAGACAGATTCGGCCAAAGTCAGGAAGGCTATGACAAACATTCTTGATGGAGTCCTGAACATTTTAGAGGCTATATTTGCTAGGAGGCTGGCTTCCGAGGAGGTGACTACTGATAGCTTGAGGAGTAGGTTGCCACCTTTCTTTTCAGAGGTGAAGACTTTTGTCCAGAATGACTAAGAACACCTCGACTTTCTCAAGCATTATTCAGAACACTCAAGATGCTCTAGTGGCTTGGAGAAAGTCTTGTATGCGGCATGGGCAGGCTGTTACAGTGTTGGAGTTCTAGCTCAATCACATTCCCTCAATCTCAATTCAAGAGGTTGAAGTTGTGCTCACCAGATTCATTGATTTTGTAGCCAAGGAGAAGGAGAACGGAAACACCTTTTTGGATGATGACCTTCTAAATGACTAATAGTGGGCATTAACTGCCTTTGCTATTTTGGGAGTGAGTGGGAATCTTTTGATTCATTTATTGTACCACTCCCTATTCTAGCAGTTTTCAGGGTTAGGGCTGATGTAGCTTAATATGAGTCCTCTATTTGATTGTAATCTGAGTCGTCCATTGGACTAGGCCATCTATAAAAGGGCCATCCCCCCTCATTTGTATCTCATTAGATTAAATCATTAGACAGTAGAGAGTAGACATTTTGTTAGAGTAGAGAGATAGCTTAGCATAGTTTGTTAGCATAGCTTAGTTTGAAGGAGAAGGAAATTTTTCCTTTGAGAACTTTATAAGAGATTGTTGTGAAAACTATCATAATAAAGAGAGCTTTCATTGATGGTGAATTCCTCTTTTGTTATGAGCAGCTAGCAAGATTTCTTCACCCCTTCTACTTCAAGTAGCTTAGATTAGAGTAATTTTCATTTTCATGCAAGTAGATGTTAATCGTGGATTGTGGTGTTTAATCAAGGCAGCTTCATTTTAATCCATACCACTAGCAGCTTGCTGATGGCAAGTCTGCCTTGTGTGGTCAACTGGAAAACTTTACAAGCTTAACTTCGGTTATAATTCACGACTTGGAATGCATCATCTTGATGGTGTCTTTATGTTGAACTGTGACTTGAAAACCCCTTGCCGCTCCCTTGAAGATTGCACCAACCTTGTGTAAGTTGTCCAATGTGAGGCGAAGCAGAGTCTGGTTGAAGTCTGTTAAGATTGATCCCACGTCCTCCTTTAGCATAGAATTTAGATCTTCTAAAACCCTGCACTCATTTAAGTTCAGTACATTTCTGATTAGTTTTAGGAAGTTCGTACCTTATTGCCAAATCATTCGCATCACTCACGAAAATCTCCTGTCATCATTAACCTGCTGTTAGCTGCAAACATTCTGAACAATTGTGTAAGTCCCCTCGTGAAAATAGCAAATCACAACGAACCAACTGAGGGTATTTTATTGCATTATCAGAACCTTGGAGTTGAACGTACGATCTTTCTTGCAATCTTAGCGTACGAAATACTTTGATCAAGAGAGAATGGAGTAGCCTTCGAATACTTTGTTCTGCTAATTGGTGCGGTCACAAAATTCAAAATCAACACCACCCACTATGAATTAAGTCCTTCTCTTTGGCTGTCCACATTTCACTTAAAGAATTGCCATTTTTCATGCCTTAGGCACACTTCTACTAGATGTTTGCCACTTTTACTGACTGCTGTTTGGTGGAGGTTTCACTTGGCAATTGCCATCCAAAAGGGTACTTGGTTCTGATGTTTGCCCAAATTCTTCATGAGGTGCACTTTGCAACATCTTTTCCCAAAAGAAGAACTTTGAGAGGGGTTTGCCAATCATTTTTCCAACTTGCTACTTTGAAGCCTTCATCATTGCATACTTGTCTTTGAATGCTGTAGACATCATCAATAAGGAACCTCAACAACTTTCTCCCTTGAACAGTGCAACAATAAGCATCCTGCAAGAGTCTTTAGTTGAAAAACAAGACCTCAACATAGTGACTTTGCAAACTGCTTGAAGAGAAGTATCACTAACCTTGACTTGACACCCAATGATGATAAATTGATCACAAAAACTGACACCAAGTAGTACAAACATCGAGTTTTGTATGAGTACCAACAAACAGGCCACAAACTTCAGGCAATGATGTATGCAGTATTATTTAATTTTCCTTTTTCAACAAGTAGAATTATTATGAATATAAATTATGTATTGGATCTCCAAAACAAAGTATATAAATTTTCCTCTGATAAGATGGCTCAAACATCACACTTTTCCCTCACTCTGTAACATAAAAATGTATAAAAGAAAATAGACAAATAAACAGGAGGACGATTCATCTTACAGAACACGTAAACTCGTCATGTTTCCCAAAGTAGGAGGTATTGTGCCAGTAAGGTTATTCTGGTACAGATCCAGGCTCAAAAGATTCTTCAATTCACCCAATTCTTCAGGGATATTCCCACTTATGGTATTGCCATAAAGCTCCCTGCAACATGCACACCAAAGAATACGATCAGTCAAAAACACAGTCGGACATAATTAAATGAAACATCTTGAGATAATTATAAAACAAAGAATGGCATGTATAAAATGATTGTCTTGGTTAAGAAGGACCATCTTCAAAACATAATAAAAAAATACCATGATATTGTGTTCATCGGTCACTTTATGATAACCTTCGACTACAATTTAACCATTCTTGCATAAGGAAAAGAATTTCAAATGTATAGTAAAAATATAATATAAATTTCAAATAGTATGTTCAAATGCTTGATCAAGACCAACACAAGTCAGAATGAGAAAGCTCAGAAATAGGCAGCTGCTGATACAAAGTCTCCATAACATAAAAATGTACTCACTGTACATCAAGTATAATGTTAAGTTCAACATATTACTATTTGCAAAACAGTAGTGAAAATTGATGATTAA
The DNA here is from genome assembly GCA_007258455.2 of Sequoia sempervirens. Classification (NCBI taxonomy): domain Eukaryota; kingdom Viridiplantae; phylum Streptophyta; class Pinopsida; order Cupressales; family Cupressaceae; genus Sequoia; species Sequoia sempervirens. Next base: position 36,995,530 of record VDFB02274714.1, on the reverse strand, counting down.
TTTTTAATCCTCATTTAGAAGGATTAGAGTCAACTGCATGAGACCCATATGCATAAACTTGTTTAGAATTTTTAAGAGAAAAAAAAAATTCAGAGTCATTTATACTGCTGCAAATTCCTTCAAAATAAGTCTGAAATTAAATTTTGGTTCTCAAGAAATAGCACTAGAGTCAAACTCCATGAAATACCATATAAACTGTTTTGCTTAGAATTATAGTAAAACTTCAGGTGCTCATTTTAGCATCAGCACTATTCCCTTTTAGTTGGCATTACATTTTGAAAATAAGTATATTTTATATTTACTTATACATGAAAAACAAAATAGTTTATATTGACATTTGCTAAAAATACAAGACAAATAAAACAGGTAATAGATTAGAAATGTAATATCATGAAGAAATAGCTAAAGGTAAAGCGTCAAGTCTATGTTTAAACTTTAAAATTGATGCAACATAACACAACTTGTTGAACCTAGATATTCGATATACAGAATACTTTAAAAATTCATATTTGGATACATATGTAGTATAACAATAAACAATTCTGTTTGCTAATGTATTGCAAATCCTAAAATCCCAAGCCTTTCTAGTCTCTAACATTAGTATTATGAAGTTTAAACAACTGAAGCATATCTCTAATCTAACTTTATCGGACTTTATCATTCCACCAATTAGTAAAACACTGTGAAACCTAAACTACAAACATTATATACCAAAAGGCTAGAATTGTCTCAAGGTCTGATGCGTAAGTATAGAGTCTATAGACATTATTTCCCAAAAAAAATTGTTATACATTCAACTTTCAAATACAACCTGAAAACTAATAAAAAAACTTGCAAGTATTGCAGATGATGCAGATTGTGCAGTTAGAATAACTTACAATGTAATATAAATTGCAAATAGTATGTTCAAATTCTTGATCAAGACCAACACAAATCACAATGATGAAGCTTGGAAATAGGCAACTGCTGATACAAAGTTTCCCTAACATAAAAATGCACTTTCACATATATCAAGTATAATGTTAAGTTCAACATATTGCTGTTTCCAAAACAGTAGTGAAAATTGATGATTAAAATTTAATCCTCATTTAGAAGGATTAGAGTCAACTGCATGAGACCCGTATGCATCACCTTGTTTAGAATTTTTAGGAGAAGAAAAACGTTCAGAGTCATTTAGACTTCTGCAAATTCCTTCAAAATAAGTCTGAAATTAAATTTTGGTTCTCAAGGAATAGCACTAGAGTCAAACTCCATGAAATACCATATACACAGTTTTGCTTAAAATTATAGTAAACTCCAGCTGCTCATTTTATCATCGGCACTATTCCCTTTTAGTTGGCATTACATTTTGAAAATAAGTATATTTTATATTTACTTATACATGAAAAACAACATATTTTATATTGACATTTGTTAAAAATACAAGACAAATAAAACAGGTAATAGATTAGAAAAGTACTACCATGAAGAAATAGCTAAAGCTAAAGCATCAAGTCTATGTTTAAACTTTAAATTGTTGCAACATAACACAACTTGTTGACCCTAGATATTTTCTATCCTCCTTGGAGATCACAAGTATGAATATAAAGTATACTTCAAAAATTCATATTTGGAGACATTATGAGTATAACCATAAACAATTCTGTGTGCTAATGTATTGCAAATCCTAAGATCCGAAGCCTCTCTAGTCTCGAAAATTAGTATTATGAAGTTTAAAGAACTGAAGCATATCCATAATCTAACTTTATCGGACTTTATCATTGCACCAATTAGTAAAACATTGTGAAACCCAAACTGCAAACATTATATACCAAAAGGCTAGAATTGTCTCAAGGTCTGATGCATAAGTATAGACATTATTTCCCACAAAAAAAAAATGTTAATTCAACTTTCAACTACAACCTGAAAACTAATAGAATAACTTACAAGTATTGCAGATTAGGTAGCCGACCAAGCTCAGAAACCAATTGCCCACCAAGGTTTGAGTTTCCCAGATCCCTGGAGAGAAAAGTTTAGTCTCAAGAAAATTTTAAAAACAATAATTCTCGGTTACAATTGGCAATTTTCCAATGATCCAAGTAATTCCAAAGATGCAAATGCAATATACATACACTCGCGTGACGCTGTTTTCATTGTTACATGTAACATGAAACCATGTACATGGACTGGCCAGATTTTGATCCCAACTCTGTAAAATATTATTTGTGTCGATTAAGTTAGACTTAAGTCTAAGCAAAGCATCACCTGCTTATCACATGCAAGATCATAGACATCAGGTCCTAGTTTTTCCTAACTCTATGACTAATGCAATAGATAAAATAAAACAAGAAAGACATAAATTTGTTGATTAAAAAAATTAGCTGTGGTGCTCACAGTATGGTCTATCAACCTATTTATCCTTTTTTACAGTGGCAAAGAATGAGGTGACAAAAGAAATTTAACAAATTTGCAAGGATATGAAGGGGCAATATGTAATAACAATTAATTAGTTACATTACATTTTCTCCCATCTTGAAATGCTTCAAATTCAAACCATTGATAACAACTTGATGCTATAAACTAAACTAAAATATCATTAACATTGAACTCTTGATTTTGAGATTTATAAACCAAAATATGAATATGTAAATCAATAAATAGTAGGTATTACTATGTTTACTGCTTGATTTTAATTGATTGAATATCACCAAGTAAACAGTATAATAAATGCCAGAACTATAAAGAATTCATAACAACAATTACACAAAGATTTCTCAATATATTTCATTCATGAGTTTATGCAGAATTAGTTCAGGGAAATTCCAAACCTACGGTCCCCTTTCTTGTTTAAGAAGTATATAAAGTGACCAACAGTTGCTAAGAACTACCAACCGTCAGCAACTACCAACCACTTACATCCAAGAAACTTGTAATGTCCCCATTTTTCTGAGATCTATATCTTTGTAGTGGTTGGCCTACTATCTGGTCCCCGTAGGCTAATGGGATGTTCAGGAGACCCTTTCGAGGGTAATTAGTGGTTCCTCAGTAGGCTTTTGATGTTCATTGCAGTATTCTTCAGCTCAATGGCTCAATGTAATGATGGTGTGCCTTTTGGAGGTTGTTCTAGACATTTTCTCCCACACTTACTATTTATAGTAAGTCACTTGGTCATGTTGCTTATACATACTATTTATAATAAGTCATACTTGGATTAGTTGTCATCATGCCTACATCCGGAAAATGTGATTGGATCACTCTTCTGAGCTGGTGTTGGGTAATTAATGGGAATTAATGATTAAATTATATTATTAAAGGTAATTGACTTTAATAATATTATTATTTAATGATTACTTTATTATAAGGTGATATAAGGGGTTAAATGGCAATTAATAAAGTATTATATTTAATGATGCTTTATTAATTATTATATTAAAAGCCAAAAGTATTAGAAGTATCAAAAGCAAATATTTTATTTAATTATTTGGCCAAGTGGGGATTTGGAGAGTATAAAAGCAAAAAAGTATTTGCTTTTTCATTATCATTGTTTAACTTTAATTTATTGAAACTTGTGCAAATTGGAGAAACTAAGCAAAGGTTTGCTGGTTTTGAAGATTGAAGATTTTTGAGGATGAAAACCCTCAGAGAGAACAATGTCTACATGTGTGAAAGATCATCCAAGGGCATTCTAAGAGATAATCTCATAAAGAGGTTATTACAGGGCTTCAATGGTTTCCCGGAGATCATTATTCAGGGTTTTTATAGAGTTTTCAAGGTTAAGTTTGATAATCAGTTTTGAAGGGTTTTGCATATTGACCTGAACATACCATTCCTGCATTTACAGGGGTTTAATTTGCAGATTGCCTGAGCAAACCCAGGTCATGAGATTCAGAATGGTTTATTGCTGCTTTAACCCTATTCGTTGGAGTCTGCATTTCATTGTTTGGCAACTGCAATATACACTCGTGCAAATAATGAGGAGGAGGTAATTTCAGTATATTTCCTTGCTGTCTGAACTACAGCGCCATACTCTTGCAACAGTGATACCTGGAGGTTGATGTGTGAACAGAATAAGGGGGTCGTGACCCTCCATTATCAGTCGCAGCAGCTAATGCCCAGGTGTGAGCTTGTAAATATGGGTTGTGTGGTAGTTATAAGGGGTCTCTCTGCCTTTGGAAGGGGTGTGTAATGGTAGATAGTCTTGGTGTGGCCCTAGCATCACTCAGAAAACATCCTATTATCTGCTGCAACTAATATCAGACATAGGTGTGGCTTCTCATAGGTCAGAAATCCATCTATTTGCAAATCATACCTTGCTGCTGCATATTTGAGGAAGGCGTTCCCAGGTCTGAATGTTATTTATCTATATTTTGTGCTTGTTGCTGCTCAAACAGTTGATTCTAAGTTGTAAATCATTTGTTAATGCTGCTACAAACTGGACTGTTGTTAATGGTGTAATGAATATACTGCTGTTGTTAATGGTGTAATGAATATACTGCTGTAACACATTTCTGAGTACATATATATGTAATCTGCCCATTGGTTAGTGCTCTGTTTATGTGTATATGAGACAGTAGTTTTTCCTTGCATATATCTCTTTGTATGTCAGTCATATATGAAATAAATGAAGTTGTAGAATTGATTATCAGACTTGTATTTGCATCTCATTTGGTCATTATCACATTATATGCAATGTTATGGATTCTGTTTGATAAAATGGCACATCTATCAAACTGAAAATATCGAGCAAAAAACACAAGTCAAATCTCAGATTTGGGTGGGCCATTATAAAACTCATTAAGTTGACTATCCAAAAAACTAATAAAATTATTTTGCGAACTACATCAGCCCCCCCAAAAAGAAGTCATCTTCCAAACGACTAGGAAACAAAATTGGAAGACTCAAAAGAACATTACATATTACTGAGGAGCTAGTTCAGAAGACATCCTTGAAGTATGAACCGATGTATAGACAAAGTAGGTTGTTGGGAGATACTCTAGCATAAATGATACACTTCCTCTCTATGGAGCTTCAAGTGATGGGCTGCCAATTGTTCTCGTTCGCAAGTAGTCTTCAGAAGCTGGACCACCTTGAACAATTAGCGCTTGATCTTCTCATTTTCAGTCTATAACTTCGCAAGTTGTTGTTTATCTTTTCCAGCGAGATGACTGTCTTTGTCAAGCAACTGTTCCTTCACCAACAATTCCTTTTCTTTCCCCGTGACTTTGGCCTTCTCAATCTCCGTGAGGTGTGAATACTGAGCTAGTTGTTCATAAAATCTTTAAGTCTACTCATCTATTGCTTCATGTAAATTCTATGAGATTCAGGCAGACTCATCCACCTGCTCCATGAGTTGGTTGTAGGAAGTCGACTGAATGGTGCTAAAGCAAATAGAAGACTTTTCAAAAGTGGGACTCAATAGAGTGGAGAGCTGCAATAACCCAACCGTCATTCCCACCAAATGAAGGTACTATTCTTTCTGGTTGCCAGGCCTTCTTCATTTCGGGAGTTTGAGTATTGGGCCAACCTTTGGATAGGAAGATTCATGTAAAATCTTCCTCCCATCCTTCCTCAATTTTTTGGATATGATGGGCCTCCTGTAGGACCAAAGGGGAGTGAGTACTGTCCAATCGTTTGGCAATGTCCACCACTTCACTCATAACCATAGCCATCAGATCCAGGTCCTAAAAATATCTTTGAATGGTACCCAAGGGGTCTTGTCAGCTTGTGTAAGATGCCTAGCACAAATTGTACATATTAAATGAAAGATAACAGGGGTTGATTCCTTTAGTTCAGATCTTATGGCAACAGATATAAAGTCTCACAGCAGTAATGGTCAGTAACTAAGAGTTAATATGGATCGATAAATAATGATAACTGGACACTGTCGTCATTTGAAAGTTTGTAATCAGACTACTAAACAGAAGCTGATGCTTATGCAAAATTATAAGTCACAGCAAAGAACTTTGATCACGATTAATCACTTAGTAATGAGAACTCATAATCACAGATCTGGGATACACTTTGACAAAGCTATTTGATGAATAGGTAATCAGATAACAATCACCACTCCAGAATACACTGATAATATTATGGAACCTTTAACATTGATATGCAAGTAGCAGCGCACAAAAATGACTCACAATGCTCATATAGGACTGTATGTGCATATTCAGATAATCCTTACAAGAGTGAATAGCATGCTTATCCGTCAATGTTGTTCACCATAATACAAAGCCATTCTAGGAGATTACGACTTCCCTGCAACAGACGGAAGCATCCCGATTACACTAGAGTCAAATTATATAGGGGTCTGACTTTCCTGCAATGTATGTGATGGATCAAGATGAATTCAATGGATCACAAAGTGGCTTGCAGAGATTCGCCAATCTGGTTCATGTGAACGCTAGACCTATAGTCAATTATCTTCCAGTGGCTCCCGGTGACTATGATGATGGTGATTCTTGTGTTGTTTGTATACCAGATGCTCATCCAAGGGTTCGAATAATGATCCTGTGGCCAAAGCCAAGGGCTCGACCACTAGTCATGAGTCGCCTCTCCCTCCTAAACCAACGTCCAACTTTCTTGAGGAAATCCTAAAATAATAGTGTTGCTAAGAGATGGCAGAAGAAATCAACATGGGTAAGGTTGTCGTCCTACCCAATGCCAGGTGTGCAGAGGTTTCCGTCTTAGCACCCTATATGCTTGATTCCTTCAACCATCCAGATGATCTCCCAGAGCCAACAAATGCCAATTAATAGGGAATAGTAGCACTGGCTAGAGAGATCGGCCATAATTAAAATTTAAATATTATTTTATATAATTTAAATTTATTATTTAATATTATTTAAATGCTCAGAGTGTTTATAAACACTAGTTGATTCCCTCCAAAATTAATTCAAATAGTTTTGGGGACATGACAGTCCTCTCTACTCGAATGTTGCTTGCCCTCAAGCAACTTCAGATTCGGATCCTTGAATGTCTTTGCTCCTGTCCGCGTCTTCTCCGTTGCCTTGGCTGAAACTTCCTTAGGGCCCACCTTGGAGAATCCTCAAAGGACAACCTCTTTTCCATCAGCTTTGAACTTCAACTCTAGAGTTTGATAGTTTGTTGTGTACTCCCCAAGCGAGTGCAGCCATTGCACTCCCAAGACCACATCTGTCTCTCCAATGCCAACTATGTAGAAATCATCTCGCATCTTGTGTCCTCCTATGGTCAACTCCATTTGTTGAATTTGGCGATTGCATGGAATAGTGTAACCATCTACAACTATCACATTAAATCCTTCGAAATCTTCCGCCCTTAAGCCCATCTTAGCCACTAGCCCTTCATCGATGAAATTATGGGTGGCTCCACCATCGATTAATACTATTACCCTTTGTCCATGTAAGTCCCCTCTGATGCGAAGAGAATGACATCGAGGTGCTCCTGCAAGTGATGCAAGGGTGCCTCCCGAATGTCCTCCTGCCAGTGTCTCTATGTGCACCTTCTCATCAATAATGTCTACGAATTCACCTTCCCCCTCTTCAGCATCATCATCAAAGGTTACCTCAAAATAGTGGATTTGTCCTTTTTCCCTACACCTGTGACCTCGTCCCCAAGGTTCCTTGCAATGGTAGCACAATCCCTTTCTTCATAGCTTGTCCCTAGACACGTCCATCTCGTGAGATCGTGGTGGTAGGTTCATTGGTTGGGGAGTAATCTCGTGGGGTGGCTTCTTTGGTTGTCCTATTGGCGCATTCTTGATCATAGGCTTATTCTTTGTGGTGGAGCCCTCAAGATTCAAGGCCCTTCGAATAGCTTCTTCCAATGATGTCAGCTCTAAAGCTCTTACCAAACCATGGTAAGATTCTGAGAGCCCTTCAATGAAGAGGAACATGAGTCTCTTATCAAAAACATCTGGAACCATAATAGCTAGCCTTTGGAATTCTGAAACATAATCATCCACTGTCCCAAGCTACTTTACCCTTGTCAAATCTTGGAAGTACACCTCCGAATCCTTTCTATAAAACCACTCCATAAGCTTTTGGGTGAAATCAGCATATGTAGTAACAAGGTCAAACCCTTGAGTCACAATACCATGGTGCCACCATTCGTGAGCCACACCTTCCAAATGCAGATTGGCAAACTTGAAAACTTCATCTTCAGTCATAGGGCTGAGAGAGAAGTATGCATCCATCTTTTGGACCCATGCACATGCAGTAACCTTCCCTGAACCATCAAATGTAGGGAGTAAAAGTTTGCTCACTTTGTACTGGAGATCTTTATTGGTCTGCTACAAATGTTGCCTTCCATCACTTCTAAATCCCTTCCTGGCATTATTGAACTAATCAAAGGGAGTTTTTGCTAGGGTGATGGCATCAAGCTTCATATAATCTTCCAAAACACTGTTAAAATCAGGCTGATTTTGTCCTCTTTCATGTGGTGCCTCTGTCCTAGGCAAGAAAATGAACTGGGAGGGTCTGAAAGTCAATCCATTTGAAGTTTTGGTATGATTTCCTCCAAATCGTTCAAAATTACCTTCATTTGCATTATTGGGTCTTGATCTGATGTTGGTGATTGCAGAAGTGAGGGCCTACATCATTTGCAACAATGTTTGATTCACTTGATCTTGTTTCTGCAGGAAGGATTTGATTTCATCGCTCTAATCTGCCATCTTCTTCTTACCTTTGCCTCCTATTCCACCGTCACTATTCTGAGAGGATGCTTCAATCTTCTTCCTCTCGCTCTCAATAGCCCTTAGCTCTCTCTAACTCAATTGCATAAAGGATCGTCCATAGGCTAGCAGGAAGGTGGCTCTAATACCACTATAAGATGCCTAGCACATATTGTACATATGAAATGAAAGATAACAGGGGCTGATTCCTTTAGTTCAGATCTTATGGCAACAGATATAAAGTCTCACAGCAATAATGGTCAGTAACTAAGAGTTAATAGTAATATGGGTCATTAATAATGATAACTAGACACTATCGTCGTTTGAAATTTTGTAATCAGACTATCGAACAAAAGCCGACGCTTATGCAAAATTATAAGTCACAGCAAAGAGCTCTAATCACAATTAATCACAAATCTGGGATACACTTTGCACACAACTATTTGATGAATAGGTAGTCAGATAACAGTACCACTACAGAATACACTAATAATATTATGGAATCTCTAACACTGATATGCAAGTAGCAATGCACAGAAATGACTCGCAATGCTCATATAGGACTGTATATGCACATTCAAATAATCCTTACGAGAGTGAATAGCATGCTTATCCATCAATGTTGACACCATAATACAAAGTCATTCCAGGAGATTATGACTTCCCTGCAACAGATGAACGCATCCCAATTACACTAGAGTCAAATTATATGAGGGCCTGACTTGCTCGCAATGTATGTGCTAGATTAAGATGAATTCAATGGATCACGAAGTGGCTTGCAAAGATTCACTGATCTAGTTCATGTGAATGCTGGACTTGTAGTCCATTATCTTCCAGTGGCTTCCGGTGACTACGATGATGGTGATTGCTATGTTATTCATATGCCAGATGCTCGTCCAAAGGTTCAAATAATGATCATATGGCCAGAGATGCCCATCTAGAGGTTAGAAGGATGATCGCATGGCCAAAGCCAAGGGTTCGGCCACTATTCGTGAGTCGCATCTCCCTCCTAAACCAATGGCCGACTTTCCTGAGGAAATCCTGAAATAATGGCAGATTTAGGAATAGAAATGGTATTGCAAAGAGATGGTGGAAGAAATCAACACAGGTAAGATTTTTGTCCTACCTAGTGCCAAGCGTGTGGAGGTTTCCATCTCAACACCCTATATGCTTGATTCCTTCAACCATCTGGATGATCTCCTAGAGCCAGCGAATGCCAATTAATAGGGAATAGTAGCGCCGACCAGAGAGGTCGACAACAATTAAAATTCAAATATTATTTTCTATAATTTAAATTTTTTATTTAAATGCTCAAAGTGTTTATAAACACTATTTGATTCCGTCCAAAATTAATTCAAATAGTTTCGGGGACATGACAGTTTGGCTTAGAAATCTAAATAATGATCTCTTCAAAACTACTAAATCCTAGTCCTAAGTAGGCGAATCCACGAGTAACTCTACAGGTTGCCCTTGTATATTGGAAGGATTACCTTCCTACATAAGCTCAATGGTAAATGCAGTCTCCTAGGTGCTGCAAGGCTAAATACTGTCAATAGTGGGTGGGACCACTATAGGCTATTCCATTTCCCGTGGAGGGCTTAATGGAGGATATTGCTTGATATCAATAGGAGCCCCTAGTAGTAGCTTCAGCCATCACTCAATCTGCTCAAAGACCTCGACTGACAAATCAGCAAGAAGTGATGCGAAAGGAATATCACTAACTGCAGAAATAGTCTCCATGATGGGAATATCTCCTACAACTAGAAAAATAGCCTCTATTGTGGCTCTTGCAACTAGAGAAATAGCTTCAATTGTGACTCTGACAACTATAGAAATAGCTTCGGCGAAGTGAATGTCTCTTGTGGTTCCCGAAGTGGATGTAGTCAATTTAATCTGCTCATACTCCTCATTACTGTCTTTTGCTTCAGCAGATACACCCACATGTTGTCGTTTCCTACATGAATGCTTGACTTCCTCACTTGGCTGAGCCTATATACCCAATATAGTCCATCGAAAAATGGTAGGCCAGGAGGAGTCACACTCAAAGTCTGGCTAGAACTTGTTCGTTTCGATTGAAGGAACTTGGGCGAGAATGGCATCAAGAAATAATGCTTTACTTATCCCCAATGTTCCACAGAGTTTCTTGACGTAGAGATGGGGGGCCCAAGTTTGGGGACAGCGGTGAGGGGGCGACGAGGAAGTGGTGCTGAAATACATATAGTATTTGAAAAATTAGTTATAAAAGATGTATAACTGTAGAACCCTAAGGAATAAGTAAAGTTTAAAGTTTAAACACATTGCAATGATTTCGTTGAACTAGTGAACATTGAATATCAAAATATAGACATTGGAACGAGAACTAGAAGTTTCAAAATTTGAATTTAATAATCATGATTCATAATTACAATCAACAATGTTCAATTTTCAAACTTCAAAAACAAAATATTAAATAGTAAATGGCTAATGGCTTGATGCCTCTAATGATTTAATCATCCCCAAGCTCCATGTCAATCTCATCATTGGAACTGTTGGACCGCACATGCTCAAGCTCATCTAAACCAATACCAACCAACCTTGTCTGCATCATCATCTAGTTGTGCTCACTCTTCTGGCTCTACATCCCATCTGGTTGTTGGACTCTCCTTGTATGTTGTTGTATTGCGGTCAATGAGACGCAAGGCACTATGTACAGCCACAAGCTTCTCTGCCCTCCTAAAAGTAAGCCTGTTTCTCTTAATGGAGTGAATGAAGCTATAAGTAGACTAGTTCCTCTCAATAGCAGAAGAACTAGAAACCTGGGACAGCAAACGAATGGCTAGAGTAGTAGTCAAAGATCTAGGCCCATGCATAGTCCACCACAACTTGGGGTCCTCCTGTGACATAGTCTCCAAATCTATCTTTGCCACTCTAAATATCCCTAAAGAGTGGTAAATTTTGTCCACTCGGTACAAATCAAGCTAGCCTCTACAGGATCATACATTTTCTCAATGGCCTTCACGAACCCTTCCTTCACTTCAGCATCCTCTATAGGTGTGATTTTTCTAGGCCTTTGCACGTACCACTTTGGGTTTAATACATAGGAAGCCATGTGTAAGGGAGTGTTGAGCTTCTCCCATCTAGTCGATTTAATCTTTTAGGGTAAGTTTTAAGTTTTAACTAAAAAATTTTACAATTTTTTTTTTAAATCATTATTTTTTTCATTTTTGTGGGGGATACCTAGAAGTTTCCTAGGAATCTCGAGGATGTTTGAGAGTCTTGAGGATGTCTCAAAGTTCCCTTTTGGCCAAAAACGTTGAGGAAATGTCCCCTTGAAAAGAGAAACATTTAGGAGATGGCAGGGAAACGTAGAGATGGCAGAGACGTCCCTATGTCTCGGGTGCAGTAGGATTTTCGGGGGCGACGCAACCCCATGGAACACTACAATTATTCCTTAGGTTTCTACAATTATACATCTTTTTATAACTAAAATTTCAAGTACTATATGGATTTCAGCACCACCAGCCCACCGCCGTCCTCAAACTTAGGCTCCCCATTCCCCCATCCCCGAAACGTGTCCCCCCATCTCTATGTCAGGAAGCTCCATGGAACATTGGCTTAAACCCTAGTGTGCTGATATAATTTTCTAAGTTTATTTATGCATGAACAGCAATAGATAATGTAACCAAAAAGTAGGTAAACTTACAGTAGACTATAATTGCATTAAATCATCAACATAGTTCGGCTAGATCCATCAATATGAGCCATTATATTTCTAATATTCAACCTCCGATCTACTGCTAAAATATGAATGCAAATTACAAAGGAAATTGGTCCTCAAACATGCACCACAACATGAAGAAACCCCAATGATGCATGTGCAGATCTAACCCTAGCTAGGCGAAGTTGCTCCAACCACAAACGTGCAACTAAATGATGAAGTAACAACTCTAAAACCCTACCAAGGGGTGTGCTGGCCTGCTAAAATGATGTTAGGGCTTTGCCACCCTAGAAAATTTGAAGAAGAACCTCCAACTTGCACTCAAATCAAATATCTAAAATGCTGATGCAAAACTGAACATGAAAACTATCAACAATCTCCATTGAAGCACATGTGAACCTCCATCATGAAGTCCTCCATTGAAGAAGCTAGGGTTTCGTCCAACTTCTCCTTAATTCCCAAGGGTTTTCGTCCTTAGAGAATTTGTCAAAGTGCAAAGCAGAATAGCAGATGTGAAATATTAGTTGATGATAAATGACTCCAAACTAACCTTGTATAAATACAAACCTCCTTATGCCTCCCAGTCTGGGCAACCTAGCTCTAGGTGCCAAACTTGCATTTAAAAATTGTTTTTTAATTCATTTTCCCTCCTTTTGGGTGTCCAAAATGATTTTGCTTTTTATTTTATTTTTTATTATTTATCACTCTTATTCCTCCAAAAAGGGGCCACCCAAGCAATGTAAAAATATATAAAAGATTTTGACACAAATATTCAAAGATTAAATATTATTTTTCCCTCCTTTCTATGTGCCAAAAAAATAATAATAAAATATTATTTATTTGATTTTCCTTAACTAGCTCGCAGAAGTGACATTACACTCTCATTCTGAAAACACGTCCCTATCTTGGGGACCCATATGGGTATGTCTCCAAACATTAGGAGACTTCATATGAAGTTTCTTTGCATTTGAATATGTCTCCTAGAAGCATCCCTTAAAATTTGGGAAACTTCCTATGGAGGTTTCTCAAATATATCATTTAAATTACACTAAATTTTCTTGAAGTGTTGACATGTAAACAAAAGCTAAAGGACCTGTTGATGCGTGTTTTATGACACAACAAACATTTCTAGAATAAAGTGTCCAAGACGCTCTATCCCCTCTTGAAAAACTACCTTATATGCCAAGATTGCAAGTAAGATCATATGGTAATTCCAATGTTTAAGATGAGTGTGGATAAGCTCTGTGGTTTTGATGTGATTTGCTGGGGGCACAATTGGGATTTACTTTTGCGAGTTACTCAGGAAAGCAGAGACATGAATACAGTATCATTTTGGATTTTCTGATTTTATAAAAAAAAAAGTGAAAAAGATTAAGGGTTTTAGAGATCCTATGCTATTCCTAAGAAATCAAGAGACGACAAAGATTAAATGAAACCAAATAAACAATACTCTGCTTTGCCACGTTAGACGACAACTACACAGAGCAAGTGCAATCTTCTGGGAATGTGCTTATGATTTTCACGTAATGAATAACTACCATCAAATCGAACAATAATTATCCAAACAGAAGTTAAGCATCCATGATAAAGCTCAATCTAACTTTACACATTGAGTGAAAAACATCCACTCAAAGAAAGTATGAGCTAGGTTTCACTAGTCTTCATTATCAATCTGTCATTCTTTTAACATACATTCTAATTCAAATTTACTAAATGAGAAAGAAAATATGCGACCATGCAACCATTTGACAATCAAGGATTCAAGGCACCTCATGCATTTGAACTTTATTATCAAAATAGTGTTTTCACAACAATCTCATAAAACTCTCTCTTATTTTCTACAATCTAATTCTCTTGAATCTCTCTAACTGCCTTCTAATGAATTCTAATTCTTCTTCTAATTCTCTAATTAATGATGAAAGAGAGCGAGGGGGGTTTATATAGCACTTCTGAATTACAATGAATGGCCAAGATTGAAATGAGATCAATGGCCCAGATTTAACATGACTAAACCCTAATTAGGGTTTCCAAAACATCAACCAGTTAACTGGAGAGAACCTCAGACATCTGGAGTTGCATCCTTATCCACTTGTGCGGCATTGCATTCGGTGAATCTGGACACGATCGAGCTGACCTCCTCCATGGCAATGTCCGGCAGCGCGTTGACGTTGTATTCCAGCAAGTCCAAGCTCTCAGCACATTCTGCAAAAGTGGTCGCCCATTCTGGTTCCTGTAGCAAGAAAGTATTTCTGACAGTCATGAAGTTGAATACCCTGGTGAAGTTTTCTTTCATGATTGGCCCGGAGATGGTGGAGAAAATTTTCTGCACTTGTTCTTTTAAATTCTTTGGCCGCAAATGTTTCTTCCGGACAACATCTTTGTCAAGCATATCTGCAGCCATCTGGTAAACTTTACTCCGAATCTCTTTTGTCTGTTCTTCAACTTTGGCGCCATCCTGCTTTACCTTTTCCAGGACTCCTTTTCGTGAAATCAGAGCATAGTACCAGCCACTGAAATCATATGCAGCTCCAGCTTCAATAACCCTGTCATCAATCAACCTTTGCTTCGAGATGCCTTTTAATTCTCGAATACATGGGATAATCCTATTCTGAATATCTTCGAGGCCACCCCATGATTCCGCTAAGTCTGCAACTCGTGATAGTAGAAAGGAAGCCTGCTCATACACACATGCCAGCTTTTCCGCGAACGCCATTGCCTCTTCTTTCCTTCCATCCATCCAATCCTTAGCCTCTCGTGCTGTAGTCAACTCTTCTTCAAAATTTCGGATTGGTTCTAGTGAAGAGTTTGGAGGTAGAAGCGCTGCTTGGTCACCTTCATTTAGCGGCTTGGTCAAGTGCTGGATGTAATTTTTTAGGTGCTCAATCTCTTTTTTATATTCCTTTTTCTTGGCCACTTCCCTTTCTAGCCTGGACTTGATGGTGGCAACGGAATTGTCTAAGTCCTCAACTTCTTGCCTTTTCGTTGTTGGACCCATGTCAATGGTCGTGATGGCGTATTCATCCGGGGCAATCTCATCTTGGAACTTATCGCTGTAGGTATTGCAACTTGTACTGTGCGGTTGCCAACCTCATCCCTTTGGATGGTGGAAAATTTCTTGGCTTTCTTCCTTGTGGCAGTTTGTTCTAGCCTTGCCAAGAAATCTGTGGCATCATCTTCTTCAGGAACCTCTGCTGGTGCCTTTCTCTTTAATCTTTCTTTTAGCCAATCTGGGATGGTTGGCTGCTCAATTCCGTCCTCCTGTTGACCTTGGACTTCTTGAATATCCCGCACTTCTTGCTCTTCCTGAATCTCTGGTATATCATGAAGTTCTTGGATATTTGGAATTTCCTGCACGGATGGGTCCTCTTGGATTCCTTTGAGGGCGGAAATCATTCCTTCCTCGAATTCTCCATCCATAATATCTACATCATTGTCTGATTCTAGGATCTCGGTGCCTGTAGGAGAAGGTTGAGCATCGTCCTCCAGTTGTATTGGCTCCACATCTCCGACTGGGGAAGGAATCCTGACATTCTCCAAAGACTCTTTATCCATGGCGAGTATTTCTTCTATATTTCTGGAAGTGGCCGACTGAAGAGGTCTGGATTTGTGCTTCTTCCGAGAAGGCCCTTCATCTATCATTTTATCCTTGTCCTGTTTTGCAGATTTACCAATTTCTTTCCTCTTTCCCAAGTTGGCGGCATCTGTTGGCCCATCTCCATGAGATGCACCGGCATTTGAAGAACAGGACTCTGTATCGCCCATCAATTCGTACGTGAATTGCACATTTCTCTGCCTTAGAGTTTCTACCTGCCGATCTATCCACCATTGAGAATACTTGAAAACAGGCCGCATGAATGTTGCTAGGTCACCCATCTCAGGCTCAGACCACCTCACAGGGGGGAGTGGCTCGTTCTCATCGAAGCCTGGCTGCACATATACTCCGTCATCCTGTAGTTGATCAGGCACTTTGAAAATCTCCGTTGCCCTTATCATACTTAGTGGCAATCTTGACCACAACCTCTTTCTCACGTCATATTCGTCTAGCTGCATTAGCCCAGAAGTCTTCTAAGTCTACCCGGTGCTTGTATTTCTCTCCATCCACAGTTCTGATGTGATGGAGTGGATCAAAGTTATTCCTGGACTTGTATGATATGAACGGATATTTCTGGATCTCCAGTCGAGCACTCTCCGCTGCTTGCGCCGTTGGACACGATTCCTCCATATTGCCAATGAAAAAAGGAAAGGTGACAGCTGCCTTCTGTTTTGGCCTTTGAATATTTTGATACGCCTCCAATTGCCTCAGCACTTCCAGCAAAACCATTTTGTTGGTTGGATAGATGGGTAGTCTATAAGGATTTCCTGAGAATCCTTGGATCCTGATGTAAGTGAACTTGGGATATTGGATGAACCACGATCCATATTTGCCAATCAAACTCTTGGCCTCATGGGTGAGTCTCTGGTGTGTTCTGCCTTGGAGAAGCCGAGTGATGTACATCAGAAAGGCGTCATGAGCTCGTCGGAAATGTGACTTCTCTTTTAGTTGCAACTGCGGATAACAATCATATGCCTTGAGCTGTCCTTCGCCATTGCCAACCACACCTTTGCAAACCAAGCCAGAATACTTGTAATACCTCGCAAGCGAATATGACGTACGAGCTCATGTGAAAAGTCTTGGTTTCCTCCAGGTTGACCAACTGCTCATGGAGGCTATCACTGATCATTCTGGACCAGTTAAACATCTCGACTTCGGTAATTATTTCATCAATGAAATAATACATCCAGTTTTCGAAAGGCGCACCATGAGGATTGCTTGCTATTCTGTTCAGCAGCAAGACTATGTCGCCATATTCTTCTTTGAAATGTGTTCTGACCAACTTCTTCGGCATCTTCCCTGTAGTAGGTTTGGGCTTCAGCAACCAAGTCTTGTTTATGTTTGATGCACAAAGGTCTTGCTGGTTCTGGTAGAGCTTAAGTGCATCCTCCTTAGTGTGGTAGGACGTTTGGTTGTAAACTAGAATTCCAAAAATTTCTTGAATGGCTGGCTCGGACAAGTATGCGAGAACTCTTCCATCAGGAGCTTCTATTTGCCTTTCTCGTGCATTATAGTGCAATGCGCATTCCACCATAAGTTCCGGACACTCTTTTGCTGGTGGAAATCTAGCTGCATGAACAATTCCATTGCGCATCATTCTTCTCGCAATTGGCATAGGCAGACGTCCATCGCTTCCGTACATTCTTTTCCTGAAGTCATCGAGGTCAACGTGGCCAAGATTGGCGTCCACAACATGCTCCCACTTAGATTTGATCTTTGACTGCAGCTGCACACCCTTGCTAGCAAACTTCATCTTTACCGTCTCGAAAATAAATCTGCAAGAAAAAGCAAAGAGAAAACTCAGAATTTGAAATTTAAATCACTTTGAAAGATTCTCCAGCTAGTTGTCAAATTAGACTTCGTGAAAAATCAAGCTGGAAAGAAAATAAATGATGAAGTTTTATGCCAAAATGAAGTGGATAAAGTAAATCTGCCTGGCTCTTCTGGACAAAAGAAATGATCACGATCACAATGCAAGCTGGTAAAAATTTGCTTCTTTCACTTCGCTTTAGACTTTTCTCAACTTTCATGTCTTAGACAAATTTCTTCTCACACTTTTCTTTCGAAAATCGAACAATTGTAAAAATGAGAAGTGAAATCAATTATAGAGGTGAGAAAATCGATCCAATTAGCAAAATTCAAATGTTTCCTTTAAATCGACCTTTAACTTGTCTTTTACTCAGCTTCTGAGTGGCAAGTTTTATCTTCAACGATAATATCTGGGAAAGTTTCCAAATTCAACGCCAGTTCAATAAAGCTCTTTTTGTCCTTTTTCCAATTTCGATTTTTTCAAGTTTATCTCTTTGGGGTGTTGGAAAATGAATAATTAAAATAATTATTTTATGTGTTATTCCCAACCCGTTCGTTTTATGGCAAATTATTTTTGTCTAAGGCAATTTTTATTTTTTCGAAATTTTTCTTGCCTTAGGTGAATTTTCTTTTCTTCCAATTTACTTTGCCATAACTTCTATCGTCCAAAATTATTTTGCCATAATTTCTTTCGTCCAAAATTATTTTGCCATAAATTCTTTCGTCCATTTTTATTTGGCCATAATTTTTATCGCCCAAAGTCTCTGGCAAAATTTATTTCATCTTCCTAGAACATTTGGCCAAATTTTCTTAGACATATAAATGTTGGACTTAGAAGAATTTTCTTTCTTTTCAAGCATGGCAAATTTTCAAAGTGCCAAGCATATTTTTTTTATTTCCAAAGTCCACACTTAGGCAAAATTTCCAATTTTCTACTCCTCTAAGTATGGCGGACTTCCTTTGTCTTCAAGCCATTCTTTTTCCTTGGCTAGACTTTATTTCTTTCCATATGTCTTGGGGCGGACTTTACCCCTTCTCAAGCCACTTTCATTATGGTGGGCGGACTTCATTTATCTTTGTGCTACTTCAAGGGCGGACTTGGGCTTGTGTCTTGCCACTCCACTTTGTGCTGGGCATTTTCTTCATGGCCTTGCCAAGGGCGGACTTGGCACATTTCTTTGCCATCTAGTGTTTTGGCCAAGGGTGGACTTTAGCAATTTTGATGCCACTTCAACTTTTGGCTTGGGGCGGACTTGCCTCTTTCCTTTGCCATTCAAGGCAGACTTTAGCCTATGGCTTGCCATCTTCTCATCTTGTCCAAGGCAGACTTTACCCCTTTTGATGCCACTCAAGGGCGGACTTTAGCCCATCCTTTGCCATTTCATCTCTAGCTCAAGGCGGACTTGGCTCTATGGCTTGCCATTGTTTCTTTTGCCTATGGCGGACTTCACCTCTTCTCTTGCCACTCAAGACTTGACCAAGGGCAGACTTCATCCATTTGCATGCCATTTAACACTTGAACGTGGGCGGACTTCATCACTTTTCTTGCCATTGGAGGGCGGACTTCATAGGATGTTGTGCCATTTCCCTATGCTGTTGGGCGGAGTTGCCTTCATGTCTTGCCATTGTTTCCTCTGGCTGAAGCTTTCTGACATTAATTTCCCCTTCTCCATGCTGGTTGGACTCCATACTTAGGCGATTTCATGATAAACTTCAGTCTCCATGGATTTCTCAGATTTCCTCATGAACTTTTCAAATTTCTTGACTGGTTTTTCAGATTATTCACCATTTTCTGTGATTTTACCAATGATTTTTCCAGATTTTTTAATTTTTTCTGTGATTTTCCAGAATTTCTCCATGAATTCAAAATATTTCAAATCCATTTTTTGAGACTTTTGTTGATCTTTTCGAACTTCTGAGTGGATTTTTGAAACTCGAGACCTTTCCAAATATAGAAACTTTCTAAAAATACAATTTTCCAAAAATAGCAACTTTCTAAAAATAGACCCTAAAAAATAGGGATCTCAGAATTGCTCAAAAGTGCCAAAAAAGTAGGTCCTAAAAAAATACGGGGTCTGTGGTGAAAAACCCTAAAAAGTAGGAGGTGTCGGAATTGACTGAGATGACAGTCGATCTTCGTCTCCCAGGCCTCCTAAGCATGATGGCGATGTTTGCACAATGATCTAGGCTCAAACTCTCTTGCTTGACTCAGGTGACCATTCAAAATCCAGACTCAAATCCCCCAAACAAAGACCAAACAAAACCAGGACGCAACGACAAAACCCTAAAAAGCAAACTATGAGGGTCCCCATTTGCAATGGGGCAAGGTGTGAATTAGGTCACAACAGGACCTAAAGAAATGCATAAATAGACTTGTAGTTTCTAATTTTTGTATTAAAATTTTCAAGTTTTTGGTAGCAGAATTTCTTTTACCAAATCCCAAAGAGGTGTTAGTACAAAGAGAAACAATACCATGACTTAAGATGTGTACGTGCATTTAAGTTTTATCAACTGATTAAAAACATATCATCTACATGGATTGCAGTACCATATTTTTAAGATAATGGCATTCCCCTTACAATTTCTATCACATGAAAATATTTATGGTTTAATATAATTATTTATACCATAATGATGATTTTTAAACATCTATACAAATGTTAATTTTTTAAAACTTTACGTATTTTAGTATTTTACATTCTTTAAAATTGCATATTCATTTTGACTTCAATTTTGTAAAATTTAATGACTATTATTTTGTAAAATTGAAAATATACAAATATATATATATATGTACATATATACACATAGCTACACATATGGATATATGCATACATATACATATGTGTATATATGTATATCCATACAATATATACAGATACGTATATATTGCTGCCTTTGAGTACCCATATGATGCAAGAGCATTCGGGTGCATAGGCAATCCTGCACATCAAAAAATATTTATGTTTTTCTTTGATTTTCTTTCTTGTTGGTTGTGTTTTGCAAGCATGAATTTCATTTTAATTATATTTCCCTCCCAGCTCTTCAAACTTGAAGTCAGTTGGTTGAATGTGAATTTGATTTGATTTTTGGTGGCGAAGGTGGTAGAAATTATTAATCAATGAAATTTGGGAGTTACGAAAAATAACACGCCAAAGCAAGTAGAGGCTATTTTGGGCTTCTTGTAACTCCTTTGGGAATTTGAAATTTGCATTAAAATTTGAATTGGAGTGGGTATGGTTGCCTGGGTGGAAGTAGTGGGGTGAGATAGAATGGAGAAAAAATTTAGCAAATGAACTAAAATTCTTGCAAGCAAAGGAATAAGGGAGGCAAAAGGAGGATCCATGCCCAGAAAAAGCTGAGGGAAAACATGTCTTGGGACTACTTTGTGAAGAAAATCCAACACCTAGGATGGAAGTCTACACCAGAGATTGAAAGTGAGCAAAATCATAGAGTTTTGAAGCAGAAAATGTAATGCCCCTTGTAAATTTTTTCTTTCATCTTTATAGAATTGAATATCAAGATATGTCAAAAGAGCAACTCTATATCCTATTTATGCTAGTCCGATATATATATGAACAAGAAGAGATATTATGACAGCAACAATAACACCAATTCCTACTACAAATTCTATAATGGAATCTGGATTGAGAATTAATTCAAGCAGAGTTTGATAATGACAAATAACCACTATCTCTGTTTGATCGCTCTAGAACCGTGCAATTAAATATGTCATCTAAGTGTGGCGCCAAAATGATGGCAGTCTCTGATTTAATCCTTCAAATTCATGCACCTAAAAGTAAGATAGATTGATGCCTTAATTCAGATCGCTATTTTTGATTATCAGCTTATCCTTATCCAACTTGTTCTTGATGTTGTTTCAGATTTTGGCAGTTTATTCATACATCTAATAGGTGGCTGATCGAGCTCCTTATAAGCACGCCAGAACTGATATTTAATTAAATGTATCTGCAAATATGATCGCTAATTATCCCTCATGTTGCTCATCCTATTTATATCTTATGTCTCCTTCACAATAGGCCGCATCCTTTCCCAAGATTGTTTGAAAAAAGACACATCTTTTCCCTACTAATTGCCTCCTTTAAAACATCAATCATTTCTTAACTATGATTGTTGCATTTACTTGGGCAACTTACATGCATATTAAGATTAACTTATTTAAATTCAATTGGTCAATCATGTATTAATTAAATGGAAGTCGATTGTTTGTATTTTCCTCCAACAGTGTTACTTCTTATTATTGTTCTCCATGCCAATGCATGTCTTTGAAGCCATTGCTCATGCGATTTTCTTTAGCAATCAAATGGCATATTACAGTCTCCCCTTCTTGGAAATGCTTGCCCACAAGCATTTTGAAATATTCCCCTTAGTTTTTTCCCAATTTTTTCAACATAAACTTCACCCATTAGTGTTAGCCCAATGTAATAATTAGCAAAATGAAAACAACCCTTCACTTTTTTATCACCCAGATCCCAAAGTGGGCAAGGTGAGAGCATACGGTGTAAGGGGATCTGATTACAATATTGAAAATGTTGGAAGTACAACAACTATTGGCAGCAAGCCAGCCAATAAAGAAAATGTAAATACTAAGCAGCAAGCTAGCCTCTTCCACTTTTCAGCGAGCTACTAGAAAGTAAATGAAAGCAAAGAACTTGATGGCATAGCCAGCCACTTCCACTTTTCAGCGGGCAACAAAAAGGAAACAAAAACTCAACCACTTCTTCAATAAAGAGTGAAATACAAAGTACTAAAATAGAAAGTTGATTAGTACTACTAGATCAGTGATACAATATGGAGTTAGATTCAGTACAATATAAGAGAACCAAACCAAAATGAAGCCCATTATCTTAATGACCATTACAATGATTAGGCATCATGATAATATGATAAAATACTGAAGTTACTAGGTCTGATATGAAGGAGCAGTATGGTTATAAAATTGCAGTGTGCACGAACTCCAACCTTCAAATGCTCGTAACTCCTCAACCATAATAACTGCAAATGACCTCAAATCAATGGCAAATGAAGCAAAGAAGCCAGGCATCCAAGTTCATGAAGCAAGACACCACCATAAGGTCTGCAAATCGAAGGCATGTTTCCCAATGCACCAAAACCAAGGAAATTGGGCACCCTAAGGAGGGCAACCAGAAGCAAAAATTAGTTAGGTTCTCCTAAAAATTTGAGTTTCTAGGCAAGGGTGCCCAAAAGCAAGGAATAAAACAAGCCAACACCCAGAAAATTCCGCCAAGTCTCTAAAACGGTATGAGCATAAACATGGGTCAATAGTGGACTAAAAGGGGACTCCAAAACTCCAAAATAGCAAGGGAACACACCAAAAAGTCTCTAGAAAACATCAAAGCCACACCAAACTGAAAACACAAATGAAGCCATCACCAATGAAGCTCAATCTGCAACCTTTGAGTGAAAAAAGCAATCACTGATCAGCTAGGAGTTGCCTTCCAAACTCAAAACTGAAGAAGAGCTAGGAGGAAACTCAACCTCAAAGCAAGAGTCTAAACCAATTTCAGTAGCACTTTGTTATGATGAAAAATGAGATATCCAAATGAGAGGGAGAAAGGCTTATTTATAAGCTCAAAACCTAGAAGTTTGAATTTGCTTTTCCCTCCAAAAGGGACACCACATTTGGAGCAATATTATATTTAATAAAATATCACTTTATCCCTCAAACTTGGGTGTCCAACTTGAAAAGGCATAAATTAAACCTTAGAAATGCATTTATCTCCACTTTAGGCGTCCAAACATATGAAGTCCACTTTTTAAAAACAACTTAAGTTATATTGCCTAGGCATGGGGTCCAAAAGCAACCTTAAAAAGTAACATGACTTAAATTATTACCCTTTCCTATTCTTGAACTCCAAGAATGCTAGAGAAGCCAACTCCAAAAATGTCAAGACGCCAAACAATGCACTAACACACTGCCAGAAATAGTAACCTAGTGTTGAACCACTGTTAGAACCCACTACCAAAAATAGTACTTACTAAAAATATCATACTGCTAAAAATAGTGACTCCAAACACCGTTTGAGCATATTCCGAGTAGCCATCATAACTTACTAAAAATAATAATTCTAGAAATAGTCACAAATGAAAATGCATGACACACCTTTGAAGCTCTTTGAAAACCCAGAAAGACCCAAAAAACACACTAGCAAACTCCTACAACCATCCCCTAAAAACTCAAAAAGATACCTCCTAGAAAAAAGGAAACCCTAATTTTGCCTTTGACTAGCCTACAGGACTTTGGAAATAGGCTAATAGCCTCTAAAAAAACAAAAACCAGAAAGACCCAAAAAACATACTAGCAAACTCCTACAACCATCCCCTAAAAACTCAGAAAGATACCTCCTAGAAAAAAGGAAACCCTAATTTTTCCTTTGACTAGCCTACAGGACTTTGGAAATAGGCTAACAGCCTCTAAAAAAGCATAGTGCTAAAAAGGGGACATTATAGTCCTTGATTCCCAAGATTGTCTATCCTCAAGCAATGCCACCACAAGTCCAAAAAGAATAGTCCAATCCACATAAAAACAAGATCCCAAGGTCCCACGTCCATCTCAGAAAGGACCCACCATGCCAACGCTACATCACTTTGATCACAACTGGGGAAACCATTGTGCCAATTTTGCACTATACTCTCCTATAACCCTAAAATATTACCATCCACGAGACTCAAACTAAAATACCTGAGAGGGCAAAAATCAATACCATGCAACATCTCCTGCCCAAACAACTCTGAGAAGTCCTATTGATGTGTTTTTCATTACTGCACCAACACAGAATAAAGTTACCAATGGCGACTCTATCCTATCTTGAACAAAATCTCCTACATGCTAAGATTGTTAGAAAGATGATGCATTCAACTCCAAGGTTCCCTCATGCAGTGGATAGTCTCAATTGGCTCGATGTGATTTGCTGGTATTTCAAGGGGACTTACGAACTTGTTCAACAGCGGACAAAGGAATTTTAAATGCTTGAAAGGTTAGTCTATAAAGCTCTTGTTTCCTAAACTAACCAGAAAGTACTGAATTGAGACAGGTGCAAGGATAGAAGATGCTATGGACTAATCTACGCGTGAGACGTGGAGATCAATTTTCACAAGCCTCAACCAGATTCCGCTTTGCCTCACTTTGGGCAGCTTCCACATAACCGGTGTAATCTTCAAGGGGAGTACTAATGATATTCAAATTATAATTCAACAATGAAGACACCATCATGACGACGCATACAAACATGAAGATCGTAATCAAAGTTAAGTCCACAAGCTTCCAGTTGACCACGCAAGGCAAATTCACCATCAACGAGCCCACTAGTGATATGGATAGACGAAGTTTGCTCAAACTGAAGACCACATTCCACAATTACTATCTACTACTTGCATGAAAAAAAAATCTATTTACTTTAAAATCCTACTTGAAGTAGAAGGACGAAGAAACCTCACTAGCTACTCACAACAAAAGACGAGAGCATCATCAATGAAAACTCTTTTTATTGAGAGAGTGTTCACAACAATTTCTTACAAAGTTTTCAAAGGAAAAACTTTCCTTCTTCTTCAAACTATACTATCAATCTATCAGCAAGGCTAACTCTAGGCTATCTCTCTAATGCTCTCTATGTCTAATCTAATCTCTACTCTAATGAATTACAAATGAGGGGGGGATGCCCCTTTTATAGCTGGCCAAGTCCAATGGATGGCTCAGATTACAATCAGATAGATGGCCCAGATTGTGCCACCCCAGCCCTAACCCTAAAAACCGCCACCAAGAAGAATGAGGTAATAAATAAGCAATTAATGTCCACCATCTTCTAGAAGGCTCTTGTCTAGAAACACATTCACATTGTTCTTTCTCTGACTGCAAACAGCCTAAGTTTGGTCAACACTACTTCAACTCCTTGAAAGGATATGGCAAGCACATTCAGTTGTTTGATGATGATCTTCCTCCTTGTTGTCATGGTACCTTTGGTTATGCAGAGTATGGTGGAGAACATCCTCTGGGTCATCGAAGGACTTTACACTGAAGGAGAATTTCTCTACTTTTCTCTTTAGCCCACTCCGTTGTCATTCTTTAACATTGAAGCCTTTTGTTCACTCCTCATCCTTAGCCTTGAGGACGTTTTAGTGATTGAGGATGACTCTTTAATGCCTAGGTCTTCATCATTTCTCTTGCACTCAACCCGTTCCCCTTTGCCACTCGCCTTCCTGAGCTAAGTGAATACTGGGTCAACACTTAGCCAGTTCTTCCAAGTACTCGCTCCATCCCCCCAAGTCATCATGCCTTGGCCTTGGTGTTCACCCTGCAAAACAAGCAAGGAGAAGAGCATCAGAACACTTCATAATATAAATTCACCTCACTTACCCAATTTTCATGCTTTGATCTCCAAGGTCTGAGTGATCTTTGGATCCTTTTCCTCTGGTAAACTTTGCCTCCCTCATATCCTTTCAACACCTGTGTGCATTTAACAGTTGAGCAACAAACTTTTGTGATTTAGTTGTTTTTTCACTTCTTCCACTTTGCAAATGAGAGGAGTTTATTCAACTTCCTCATACTTAGAACAATTTTCAATCATCAAACCTACCTATGGGCACATTTGATGTGTCCTGGGGATTTTGCATGCCTTAGAAGAATTTTACCCATCTGAGTTCTAGGAAATTTTATCCCCCTTTAGAAAATCTTATCAATCACCAACCCAGCATCCATCTGCAATATTTCTCCCTTTGACTTAGAAAATTTTATTTCCTCTGCCTAGAAAATTTCATCAACCAGGCACCTAGTTAAAATCTCCACTTTAAAATCTCTGGCAAGGTGTGAAAAACTTCAAAATCATCCCCTCGTTGAAAGTATTCAATACCCAAAAGAAAATTCCCCTCGAAGAATGCAGAATCCATGTGTATACAGACGAAGGGGTACATTTAATTTTTTTATTTTCAACCTTAGAAAAATATTTCATCACCAAAGTTTATCTTCCTTCTGCGTTTTCCTTTCCTTAAGAAAATTTTCAAATCACCATTTCAAAGTGGGTGCATTTTCATGTATCTACTGCCATTTTTACAACACTTAGAAAATTCTCCAACTAACACATCATCTTGGGTGTATTTGCCCTAGGTGCCTCCACTTTACATGTCTTAGGCAAGTTTTCAACTTATCCACATAGAGGTTAGGCGCATTTGACTAGAGCAGCTTCTAGTCTTTAACACTTAGACTCTTCTCCTTGAAGCTAGCGCATTTAGAGACCCCTACTTCCACCTTCAATGCCTTAGACAAATTTCTTTATGACCTATCAAGCTTGGGCGCATATGGAGGGTCATACTTCCATTTTAGACACTTAGAAAATTTTCCAAGGCTTCTCCAAGTCAAGGGTGCATTTGGAGGTCTGCGCTTCAAATTTCCAATACTTAGAACATTTTCCAACTCCTCCCATGAGTCAAGGCGCATATAGAGGTAACTACTTCAAGTTTTGAACACTTAGAAAATATCAAACTTTCTCTTCAACTCTTAGGCGCATATGACCCTTCAAGCTTTGAGTTTATTTGCCTTAGAAATTTTCAACATTCTTCTCCTCAAGGTTGGGCGCATTTAGGACCTTGAGCTTCCAATCTTCATAACTTAGAAAAAAATTGAAGCTTCTCTTCTAGCTAGGCGCATATGGAGGTGGCTACTTCAAATTTCAAGCCTTAGAAACTTTCCTCATGGCATACACTCTACCTAGGGCGCATATAGGGGTCCTTACTTCTAATTTGCCAGACTTAGTCAACTTTCAATTACCTCCTCTTCTCCTTGGGCGCATATAGGGGGTCAAGCTTTCAATTTACAACACTTAGAAAGTTTTCAAGCTCCACCATGTTGCTAGGGCGTGTATGAGAGATCTAACTTCCATTTTGCATACTTAGAGAAATTTCAAGGCTTCCGCCAAGTTTGGGCGCATTTTGGGGGGTCTGCAGGAACTTCCATACTTAGAAAAAAAAATTCTTCACACTCCATAGCCTAGCAAGTTGGGCGCATTCAAGGGGTCAAGGAGGAACTTTGACTTGCTTTGGAAACTTTTCTCAACCTTACTTCATCTTGGGTGCATTTGAGGTGTGGAGGTGGAATTTCCATGACTTAACCATTTTTCTATCACCTCTTCCAGATGATGGCGCATTTGAGGGGTCAAGCAGGAAGTTTGTGCCTTAGAAACTTTTTCACTTCACTTTCTTGGAACTAGGGCGCATTTAGGGGGTCCAACAGGAAATTTTCATGCCTTGAAAACTTTTCCATCCTCCTGCCAATCTCTTCTTGGGCACATTTCACAGGGGGTGGAGGAATTTGTTCAGGCTTAGACATTTTTGTGGCTTGCTTGCTCTTATTTACTATATTTAGTAAGTCCTCTAGTTTTCACCCTCTAAAGCTTGGATTGATTTGGAATTTCAACCACAAGAGCCTCATGACCCAGTTGATCTGTTCATACTCCCATCTCGTGCTGACTTGCTATTTATAGCATGTTTCTGGACGTGTTTTACTATTTACAGTAACTGCATGATTTCGAGACTTCCACAACTCCGTTCAGCTTGAAATTTGAATGACGTGACCCTCATAGGTAGACTTGCCTGTTCACACCAGTGCCTATTGTTGACTTACTATTTATAGCCTATTTCTGGAGTGCCTTACTATAAATAGTAAGTGCTCAGATTGCCTTCAAATTTCACCAATGGATAGCTCGAAAGATACTGATCGCAATGGGATACACCGGTTTTCGAAAATTCTGGGTTTGACCCCTCATTTTAGGTCTTGAAGCTATAAACCCTAATTTGACTTGCATGTTGCTCAAACAATCTTCGTTTGACCTCGTTTTTGTTGCACTTTGCCCTGTTTGTGATATTGAGGTGTTGGGCAGCTGCTGGAGTGATCTTGCTAAAAATAATGTCTCTGAAAAAGTGATCAACTCTGCTTGCATGTCACATCACTGCGTAGCTCTTGAAAAACCCATAAGGAATAACCTGACATGCGCTGAAAAGTCCTACATGCAAACCCTAAAAATGGCCTCTGAAGACGGCTCCTGAAAAAGGTCATAATCTTGGTTTGCATGTTACACCACTGCGAAGCTTTCAAAAAACCCACAAGGAGTGTTCAGACATGCATAGAAAATTCCAACATGCAAACCCTAAAAATAGTCTCCGAAGGTTGAGTGTTGAAAGTCATCATCTCATCTTGCATGTTATATCATCACATAGGTCTCAAAAAACCCAGAAATATTCTCCAAACATGCATTGAAAAACTTCGCATGTAAACCCTAAAATCAGCTCCTGAAGGTGAACTTGCTAAAAATAGAAAGTTGTCAATCCTGGCTCAAATTTTGCAAACAAGTAGTTTGGCGTGTCCTAGATGCAGTGTAACGATCGAAACTTCAAAAGTGTTGAGAAAATGTCCCAAATTAGCACTTACTAAAAATAGTAAGTTGTTGGAATTCAATGAAACTTTGCTGGGGACCTACTGGAAGCATGCTGAATGTAGCACCAAGCTTAGACTTCAATTTACTCACTCCATTTGGCTTCAAACTGGCCGGAAGTTTCAAACCCTAATTCTCAGACTTAGCCAAAATCTCAAATTTATGCTCAAAGACGGGCACATCCCCAGAAAGGCAAACAAAACAATAGAGAGACAATAGGAAACCAACTAAAATCAAGCCAAAAGACCCAAACGAAGCAAAAATTAGGGGGTCCCCATTTGCAATGGGGTGATGTGTGAAAAGGTCATGACAAGTCCATATCTGCAATGCCACTGCCTATCACTATCCTAGGCAATAGGAGGGAAGGTCTACTCAACTCAAAACCGCACTCCTCAACTTATCTCCTCATGATGTCAAGCAAAGCCATGACTACAAATGTGACTCCCCCAAATCTTCGTGCTAAAGGGAAAGTCATCCCTCGCTAGAGATCAACAAGCATGTTATCATAATACCTCACACAACCATGAAGACTTCTGAAAACTCTAATTGTTCCAACTCCAAGAGTCTCAGAATGATGAACCAAAGCATGTGGAGATTCGCTATCCTAAACCAGCATAGTGGGTAAACTATCAAAATTTGCTTCACGAACCCTCATGAAATGAACTCTGCAAGTTTGAAAGGTTTGAAGAAACAAATAATCACTGTTGTTCAAAGCTGGGGTCAACAAGGTACAATCATATTTATGCGCCCTACTCAAGGGATAACAACAGTGCCAAAGGAATTCCAAAGTATGGGTATGTGAAATGAGCATTGTGTTGCACCCAAACCACTCATAAGTGGCTGGAAAACACTCCAAAGAAATCTCCAACTTAAACGTTTCACCTCCTTGACAAGAAATAATGAGCCAACTCTCCTGAACATGTAACTCTCAATATAAGGTGGCTGGTCTGCAACCAATCAGCAAGCTCAAGACTCAAAATCTGCCCTTGTCTATGCCAAGGAACACTCCTAAAAGTAACCATCCGTTCATTTCTCCAACCCTTACTTAAAATTACTCTTCAATCCATTTGTTGATGAGCAAATGGAACCACCAAATGGCTGGTAAGGAAGGGGACAGCACCATAAATTCTGAAATTTTGATCCTTATCCCTCCAAAGTTCCTTCTTACCATACCCAATATCCCAAGCATGGATACCCAAGGTCAAGAATGATCTTCAACGCACCGAAAAAAGTACACAACATATCTCCAATTGCCAATTAGAACCAAATGCATACTCGAGAAATTGGTGACTTCTTTGGTAAACCCCTGTAACCCATCCATGAAAGCTTCAACAACTATGGAGCATGGAACAATTGTTGTCCTCAAACCCAATTCCCAAAAAGGATTAGTATAAGCCATATCATCACTCAACCCAAGGGATGGATTGTCAAACCAAAAGACAACCTCTTTTTGTCCTTCTCTCTACTATACTTCATAAGTAACAAGCCTAAAATCTCCTTTCCTTGCTGTTGTAATGAAATTTCTAGCAGCTACCAAAACATGTTTTGTTAACATCTTGATGTCAAAGTTGTGGAAGTCACCATGATCCAACACTTCCCATGTGGAAACTACATCCTCAACCCCACTTATGCATTCTTGATCAAACAATCCTCTTGGAAGATTATCAATCGCAAAGATTGGCTCACCCTCATGATTTGTTTGCAAATCATCAATAAGTTGAAAACCATGTTCCATCTCATGTTTGGAAACTTCACCAAGATCCCATATCTTGCTATTGTCACTTGATGTTTCATCTTCCATCACAAAGAGGGGATTATCATAAGTGTCCTTTGCACCCACTTCAAAGAGAGGGTTATCCAAAATTTGAAGAACTTTTCCTTTCTCACGTTCAAGTCCAACTTGCTGGTCCAAATCTGCACTTGCAACTTCTGATTTTGTGGAAAGTCCTCTAAGTCAAACTCCTCTTGAAGACTATCAAGTTCATGAATTACTTGCTTAATTTCTTCAGCTCTTTGTTTGTTCTCTTGCTCCCTAAGACATTTGAAATCGGCAAGCTGATCTTTTGCCTCCTTTAGTGCCAACTGAGTATCTTCTAACATATCTTTTGTTGATTCAAGCTTGAGAGAAAGCTCATCAACCTTCCCCTCATTACCTCAGAATGCACTAAAGGTCTTGTTGATGCGTGTTTTGTGACACACCCAACACTTTTAGAATAAAAAAGAATGCCCAAAGGCAGCTTTATCCTCTCTTGAAAAATTACCTCTTATGCTAAGATTGCCAGAAAGATCATACGGTAATTCCAATGTTCCGGTTTGGGGGATGGACAAGCTCAATGGATGATGTGATATGCTGGTTTCACAAAGGGACCTTGAAATGAGGAACTTACTCAAAGTAGGGAGTTGGATTGATGTAACGTTAAACGCTCTTATGTTTTCGGAATTTTCAGTTTAGGATAAAATAAATAAGAAAAAAGGATGAGGGTAAGGAACTAGACTTATGCAGAACTAATCCTATGAACTTCGGAGACAAATGCTGGATAATGGAATTTAAACCAATCTTTGCTTCGCCAAGCACGGCACTACAACTAGACAAAGACGGTGCAATCTTCAAGGGTTTACGAAAGATATCCTATTACACTATATCACCATCAATTCGACCAATGCATATAGATAATAGAACTCAAATTAAGCAATTTTAATGTTCAGACTAACCTTACACATCAAATTGAAAATCATCCAATTGAAAAAGGTATGAACTAATTCCACTTTCCAACACTATCAATCTTTCATTCATCTAAAATACTTGAAAACAAATTTACTCTATTTTGAAGAAATCGATGAAACCATGCGGGCTCATAGAAATAATGAATGCTCAACTCTAAATCCACTTATTATTTAAACAGCAATATTGCAACAATCTCATCAGTCTCTCCTTGAATAAATGAAATGAATGGGGTTTATATAGGCACCCCAATTACAAAGCAACGGCCAAGATTAAATTTAAGATCAATGGCCAAGATCAAATTTGACAAACCCTAACCCTAAAAGCATAACAAACTCAAAGACACGTGGCACAAGCAGAACACGCCATTTGGAGCATGGCAAATGATGACACCTTGCACTTCATTCGAGCAAGTGGGAATCCAGAATGCAATTCCCTTTGGATCGCTCCCTAGCTGCAAATGCAAGAAATTTGGCTAACACAGAATCAAGTTCCTCCATTGAGATATTCGGCACAGAATCCAGTTGCATTCCAATCACGTCCAAGGTCTCCAGGCACTGAGTAAAAGTTCCTTCCCATCTAGCCTCCTGCTTCTGAAAGTTCTCCATGAAGGTCAAAAGGGAAGACATATCGTCGAGCTGATTCTCTGTAATAATCTGCACTTCTTTGAAGTAAATGCTCATCACACTTTTCTTTAATCCTTCTAAGTCTAAGCCATTCGTATCATGATGTTCTTGTCCTGTTAATCCTTCAAGAGAAGTGAGGATTTTGAACTGAATTTTCTCCATCGTGCTCCGTATAGCAGCACATTCTTCCTTTATTCCATCATATGTCTTCTTTTTGGCCAATAAGGAATAATACCACCTGCTGAAATCATACGAGGCTCCTTCTTCGACAACACCTTCCTGGATCAAAATTTGCAAGGAAACTTCTTTTAGAACCCTCAGACGAGGTATCACTTTGTCCTGTACATACTGGAAATCTTCCCAATGGTCCTCAACTTGACTCACTTCAGTTATCAGCAATGCAGATCTGTCATAAGTTTGGGCGCACTTCTCCAAGAATTGCTCCATCTGTTTTGAAATATTGGTAACCCAACTCCTGGTTGCTTGACTCGTAATCCTCAAGTTGAAGGTTTCCACTTACTACCTTCCTCTTGCTGGGATATGCAGATTCATCAGGATTTTCGCCAATTGCTTCCTCCTGGCCATCCTTATTGTTCAATGTGGCGTAAGTAAGAGAAATTCCTTCCTTCCTCAACTTGCTGATCTGACCATCGACCCATTCCCTTGAGTAAGCAAAAATGTCCTTCATCAATGTGTTCAAATTAGCCATCTCAGGTTGTGTCCAGTTAGGCAATAAAATAGGCTCATCTTTTTCTTGTTCAAACTGAGGGTGAATGTAGTCCCCGTTGTCTTTCACTTGGTCAGGTATAGGAAACAAATCGCACCTTTTCACAAGTTCAACTGGAATTCTTGACCAAGCCTTCTTCCTTACTCCATACTCGTCCATCAGGTTAGACCAGTAATCTTCGATCTGCATAACATGAAGGGACTTCTTCCCGTGTATTCTCAGGTATGGATCATAATCGGACCTTGGATTATAGGTGCTGAATTTGTAAAATTGCAACTCTACCCCTGCTGTTTTGGCTGACTGTAATGAAGGACAGACTTCTATCATTTTTCCAATTGCAACCGGAAAATCCACTCCTTGTTTGTTCTTCTTCGCCTGAATGGAGTCTACACATGCTAGTTGCCTTGCATCCTCAAGCATAACAATTTTGTCCGTTGGGTATCGAGGAAGTCTGTACGGAGCATCCGAGAATCCATGAATTCTTATATAAGTAAATGTCGGAAACTGGATAAACCAAGACCCGATCTTGTCAAGCATTGCCATAGCTTCTTTAGATAGCCTTCTCTGCACTGTTCCTTGAAGAACTCGTGTGATGTACATGAGGAAGGCGTCATTTGTTATTTTGAAGTTGTCCCTGTAATGTAGCTGGAGCTGCGGGTAACAATCATATGATTTGAGTTGATCTTTCCGAAGTCCCACTTCGCCTTTACAAATCAGTCCTCTGTACTTAGTGAATCTTGCTAGAATATAAACCACATAAGAACTCATGTAAAAGGTTTTAGTTTTTTCAAGGTTTCTCAACTGGAAATCGATATTATCACTTATTAACTTGGCCCAATTTACAGCCTCCATTCCCAATACGATTTCCTCCACGTATGAAAACATCCATACCTCAAAGAAGGCTC
Source organism: Sequoia sempervirens (assembly GCA_007258455.2). Taxonomy (NCBI): domain Eukaryota; kingdom Viridiplantae; phylum Streptophyta; class Pinopsida; order Cupressales; family Cupressaceae; genus Sequoia; species Sequoia sempervirens. The sequence goes on along the minus strand of VDFB02274714.1, from coordinate 36,961,358 downwards.
CCTGAGAAGTTCCCATAACTCTGTTCAGCATGTGAATCATATCACTGTATTCTATCTTAAAATCTGTGCAAATTAGTCTCTTTGGCAACTTGGAGCGATGCCTTTTGGGTTCTTTAATCCAGTTGGAATTGATGATGTCCAAACAGGATTCCTTGGCTTGATCGAACATGGCCTGTGATTCTTGCTGAGTCCTGTTCAACATTTTCCGGCGATGGGGAATACCAAATACTTCCCTGACTGAATCCTCTGTGAAATAGGCCAAGGTGATTCCATTCGGAGTTTTAATTGATCTTGTTTGAGGATTGTACCTTCTGGCGCATTCAACCATTAACTCGGCGCCATTCTGGTTAGAGTTGCTTTCTTGCACGTTTTGGTTTACCCATCTAACCTTAACGGGTGCACTGTTTGTAATTGGAAACCTGTTAATTGAAAAAACAAAAAAAAAAATTGGCTTGGAATATTTCACAGACTTAACAATATTTGAGGCGATAGGTGTAGGCATTTCGTTTTCTGTGCCAAACATCCTTCTCTTGTGCTGAATCGCATTAAATTGTTCAAAGTTTGTATCTGTAACTTTCCTCCACTTCGAGGACAACTGTGATTCTGGATAAAATTCCTTCAGGACTTCCTTGACTTGAGCTTTTCTGACTCCACCTCCCACATTCTTTGGAGAAGACATTGTGCCTGTAAGAAACTCGAAGTTAGAGAATTTTTTAATAAATTTGCAAAAAGGCGATTTCTTGGCTGGAGAAATTTTAAAAAATTAATTAAAAATCCAGAACTTGATTAAAGGCTGCATGAAGAATAAATTCTTAAATGAAATCGATTTGCCTTTATTTGAAATATACCGGACCAATTTTTTCAATTTTTCAAGACAAATTACAATGAGTCAAGCACCCGTTAAGGTTAGTCAGAAAACCAAAACGATGCTGGAAGTAACTCTAACCTGAATGTACACCAGGATCCCGTGATGGGCAAGGTGTGAGCATTGGTCAGAGGGTCTCAAAAGTAAATGCTGGAAAGAAACTCTAACCACGAGATGCGCCGGCGAACGACGAGCATTCGGTCAGAGGGTCCCTATCTAATGCAATACTGAAAATAGCTCAACACCAAGCATGTGCTACTCAGTCCATGATAGACAAGAGGCGACCATATGGCGGAGACTTGAATTTTCAAAGCAAATTAAGAAACTAGGCGGCAAGCCAGCCTCTTCCACTTATTCAGTGGGTAATTACAAATACTGAAATGAACAAGAAAGTAAAAGATGCTGACAGTACTACTGTTCAGCTTACAATATCAGAATTTTTCGATGTTAAGCACAAGATTTGAGTGTCACCCGCAGCTGCAACAATATTTATGATATTCTCAATGTTATCAATGCCTTTCCTCTCAAGAACAAGCTCAAATGATAATTCTATAACCTGCTGTTATGACAGACCCAAGACTGAAACTGTTATCAGCAACACAGTAACTCAATGAAATGCTCACTACACACTCACCACTCACTCAATAAGCATGAAAAAGGATGCAAAAGACTCCTAAGAAGATGGCGCCCCAGTTAGAAACACAAAACAGACCCAAACTTGAGTTATTTATTTTCTGCTCAATCCACCAGCAAGTACAATGGTACGGCCCAAGAGAAAGGGCGATTTTCTTAAATAAATATCAACTCTTGTTTAAAAATTCTGAAACCTTGCAAAAGATGGCGCCTTAGCTAGACAAATGCATATACGAAACACCCAGAATGCAATCTTTTTGTATTTTTGAAATATGAATGAAAACAACAGTTTAGCTATGAACTCAGCAACTTCTGAAATTGACATAAAAATGCAAACAACTGAACTACCAATGCAATTAACTCTCTACAAGCATACCTCACTACAAATTGCACTCAAACACAAGAAATATCTCCACTAGGTGCTGTCTCACAAGCACGAAGTCGAGCCAAGCTAGGAGGCATTCATTCCTCGAAGCAATCCTCTCACCATTTCGGCAGCATAACTTTACTCAAGACGTTGGATGATGAAACTGAAGACCAAGACCTCCTTAAAAAGACTTGAGATGACTGTCCAGAAGCTTCTAGAAACCCAGCATTTCAAATTTTGAGTAACTCCTCTTCCCTCCAAAGTGGCGTCCTTTTTGCCTTAAGCAATTTTATCTTTTAAAATTACAAATACTCCAAGTTGGGCGTCCCTTTCTCCAATATTGATTTTTGAACATTAGAAAATATAAAATAATCCTCATGGGCGCCACCCCTTCAAAAGCCACCTTTTAAAAACAACTTAAGTTCCCACACTAGGCTAAGGGGGGGGTCAACAGCAAAATATAACATTAAACATGCCTTTATTAAAATTAATTCAACTCATCTCTCCAAACTAGCCCCAAAGCCGAAATTGAGCAAAACCAACTGAACAACTGAAGTAGAAGGTCAAACGAGCTGAGACCAACAAGACCACAGCCAGAAATAGAATTTACTAAAAATAGTAAATTCGTGAAAGTGCTCAGAATGCCAAAACGAACACATCACCGAAAAGCTCACGAAAAACCCAGAAGGAATCCGCAATTCAAACGCCAATCCGTGAGCACAAGAAACCACCAGCCAAGAAACCCTAATTTCACCACCGGAAGGCCTACGGGTCTCCAGAATAGGCTAACGGTAAAACAGAAGAAGTCATGCTCGAGAAGGGGACATTACATTATTATTTTCAAAAGCATTCGTGGAATTTTAAATAATCTTTTGGATTTTTTAAGGTTTAAACTGAAGTTTTCTCAAATATTTAATGAAAAATCCAATTCCCCTTTTAAAATCGCCAGAGATAACCTGCAGTTGTTTGAAGAAAATCCGGAAAGGAGGAGAAAAAATTCAATTCAGTGTTCTGGAACTCAAGAAAAAATCCACTTGCAGCTGAAAAAGACGTCTTTTCTTGGGAGAGCTCTGCCTGTGAAGAAAGTCGACTTTGTAAATAATAAAATAATGAGCTCACTAGATTGTCTTTTATAATAAAAACCTTCCCAAATTGTTTTAGGTCGATTTCTTTCTCTCATTGGTTGCATTTTGCTTTAAAAACGAAAAAGCAATCTTATCCTGATCTTTGACTTTTCAAACAAGGCGTCCCTTTTGGCTTGGTGATTAAGTTTTAAAATAAAACTTAAGTGTTTCTTTTATTTTTGCCTTTAGCAAAATTCGACCTTCAACTGGACTCCTTGACTTTTCAACTGGAATTTTGACTTCTCAAAGTGACTTTGCCTTAGAAAAAATTCGATTCCACCTTGAGAAAATTCGACTTCCAACTGGATTTTTCACTTCCCAACTGGAATTTTCACTTCACTCAATTTCCTAAAGTCCAGTTCAATAATTTTTTATGCCTTAGTCGATTTTTACTTTGTCCAACTGGAATTTTCACTTTGTCCAACTGGATTTTCTTGAAGAATGCGAATTTCCTCAAATAGATGAATTTTACTTGGATTTTCCCTTTGATCAATGGATTTTCGAACTGGATTTTCTCAAGGGCGTACCTCTTCCAGACTTAGGCGAATTTTGCCATGATCTACTTGCTTTTTAGTTGATTTTTCAGTGATTTTCCCTCAAAGGTGTGATCTTATCCAGTTAATTTTTTTGACTTTGCATGCGCCTTTTCCTCGCCTTTCTCATCTTGCATGCGCCTTTCTCTGCTTTGCATGCGCCTTTCCTCGCTTTTCTCATGATTTTCCGATTTTTGCTTTATTTTTGCTCGCTTTTTAGTTCCAAAAATGGAAACTTTTGACTCAAATGCTAATGACACCCTGTACTTTCTAAAAATAGAAACTTACTAAAAATAGAAAAAAGCAAAAAGCAACTTTCTAAAAATAGTAAATTCCAGATTGGGCCAGAAATGCCAAAAACGAAAAAAGCAAAAAAGCAAAAAAGCAGAATCCCTAAAAAATAGGAAGTGTCAGAATTGAGCGAAAGCACAGGCGATCCTCGTCTGCAAGGCCTCCTAAGCACCCCCATGACGTTTATGTTCAGTTTCGGGCTCAAACACCCAACTTGGCTCGGATGATGACCCCAGACCTTGACATGAAATTCCCAGATATCAGAGACTATGAAATTGCCACTCAACGCGAAACCCTAAGAGCAAACCAGCGAGGGTCCCCATTTGCAATGGGGCGATGTGTGAAAAAGGTCACAACATCTGGCGACTCCACGTGAGGAATGTTTCAAAACATTCCTAAGATAAAGACCCATTCTGAATCCGGAATCTCCGATTTAAATCACACTAACTTATCCTTAGGTTAAAATTTGTACTCACAAAGAAGAGGAATTCTAAATTGGATTGAGACACCTTTTCCCTTAATCACAAGTGGGTGCAAATGCATTCATTTCCGTCTCGTAAAACCAATATGACTCTTTGGTTCCATCATGGCTATTTGTGTATTTTGTCTCAACTCCAAAAGCATCCTTGGATAGAGCCTCGCTGCCAGCGAGCGTCCATAGCCCCGGCGAGGTTATCTTCTATAATCTCACGGAGATTGCTCTACTTCCGGCGATTTATCATTGTTTTGATTCTTTTGTACACCTGTAGAGATGTCCGCACACCCAAAAAGCCAAGTATTTCATTCTTTTCTTTTGGTTCTCTTTCTCTTTTCTTTTTGATATTCTTGATATTTTGCATATTTCCACACTTTGGCTTGTAAGCAATGAAGCTCACCTGGGTTTGAGCATTATAGTGGCGCTGAAGCGAGACTTTTGATTACTTTTAGCCAGTGACTTCGCCTAGGAGACCATAATGATTCAGAGATTTTGATTAAGTGTGTAAAATATGATGATTGTAAGATTCAGTGTCAAAACACAATAGAGGATTCCCTTCTAGCCAAGTACAAGTCCTAACCTAGAGTAAAATTAGAGAATTCAATCTCGGATTCCGGGATCCTTAACAAATATTTATCAAAGGAATAATCCGTTCATTACTTTGCAGAATAAGACCAGTGTGTGCCTAAATCTTTACCACCTTTTGCAGATGTGGATCCTCATTTATTCAAAACAAACCTAAAGCAACAAACGAAAGCAAACAAAGCAAACTAATCTAAGAAAACAAAACAACTAAACTAACGCACACCTAAGCAAGGGAAACTAAAACAAAACCAACCCGGAAGAAACTAGACTAATTATGTGCAAGGGCAAGACTCGCGAGGAGTCTAAGACTGGAAATAGTGTTTGAGGAATCTCCCATTGACGGGCAATGGAACATCCTCTCCGGTTAACGTCCTCAGTCTAAATGCGTTGTCTCCGAGAATCTCCGAAATTTGATAGGGACCCATCCACAGATTGTCAAACTTCTCGTGGTCTCCTTTTCGCTCATGTGCTTTGTCCCAACATAGGACTAAATCAGAAATTCTAAATGCTTTTATTCCAGCTCTTCGGTCAAACCATCTTTTCACGATTCCTTGGTGTTTTAAAAAATTCTCCAGTGCCCGATCTCTTTTCTCTTCCAATAGTAACAGTTGAGACAATCTGGTTTTGACTCTGTCTTCTTGGTCCAGGCACTCTTGCATGAACTGTAATGTGGGGATCCTTAGTTGTATCGGGAATATGGGATCTTGTCCGTAAACGAGATGATATGGCGATGTACCTAAGGAACCTTTTATTCTCACTCTGTCCGCCTAGAGGGCGAATCTTAACTGCGTATGCCAATCTCTCGGATTTTTGTCCAACAACTTCTTTATGACATTCAGCAAATTCTTATTAGTGGATTCGGCCAATCCATTCCCTTGGGGATAATAATTCGAAGAAAATTTTAAATTCACCCCATATTCAAAAGCCCAGTTAGAAAATTTCAGAGAAGAAAATGCAGAACCATTGTCACAAACTAGAGCATAAGGACAGCCAAACCTGGTGATAATGTTCTCCTCTAAGAACTTAATTACTGTGTCGGTCGTGCATAATTTCAGTGCTTGAGCTTCTGACCATCTGGTGCAATAGTCAGTCGCGGTTAGAATATACCTGTGTTGCGCAGATGAAGGTGGATTGATCATACCGATGAAGTCTAGTCCCCATTTCGCAAAGGGTCGTACCTCGATCACTGGTTGGAGCGGCATGGCGGGGTTCTTCTCTCGAGCAGCCGTTATTTGGCACGTGTGGCAGGTTTTTACATGATCGTACACATCCTTGAAAACTGTTGGCCAATAGTAGCCTGCCATTAGGACTTGGTGCGCTGTTGCTAGTGCTCCTCCATGGCCAGTTCCAAATCTGGAATGAAAGTGTTCTATTATCTGCTTGGCTTCTTCTTTTCCCAAACACCTTAGGAAAATTCCTTCATGATTTCTTCTATACAGCACTGCTCCTTGCAGCATATATCTTTGACTCTTCATTCTCAGAGCCCTCTTCTGTACTGGATTGAGATGATTGGGGCATTTGTGATTGAGCAAAAAATATGTGATATCATCATACCATTCATCTTGGGATACTTCCTGTAATTCGTACACCTGGTGTACAATTTCTGGTCCTGTGGCAATTGTTTGTGTTAGGGCTTGACCACGGACAATCTTCATGGGTTGAATTTCAACGTCATACTCTTGGATAATTGTGACCCATTTGCCCCTTCTCTCTCCTAATTCATTTTGCATGAGAAGAGTCTTGACAGTCACGTCTGGAACTATAGCAAAGACTTTACTTCTTAAAATGTAATGTCGAAATTTCTTTATCGCTCTGACCAAAGCATATGCTTGTTTTTCGACGTTTGGGTATCTCAGCTCTGCATCCTTAAAAGGTGCACTCATAAAGGCGATAGGATGTTCATCCTTCTCAACTGTCTTTTGTGTTAACATGGCGGCACTCGTATGTTCTGAGGCAAAAGAATAAAGATAAAAAGGTTTTGTATAATCAGGACTCACCAAGACAGGAGCATCAACTATGGCCTGCTTAATTTCTTCAAAGGCTTTCCGCGTTTGCTCCGTCCATTCTATCTTTGCATCCTTCTTGAGCATTTCGTTCAAGGGTCTAACTATCTCAACAAATCCCGTGATGAACTTTCTCACAAAGTTAATCTTTCCGAAAAAAGATTTTAATTCTTTCTGGCTTGTTGGCAGACCAATCCTTGAAATAGCCTCTACTCCATCTGGATCAATGAGAATACCCTTCTCCGTTATCACATGACCAAGCAATTTTGCTTCCGTTACCCCGAATATGCATTTCTTCGGGTTCAAGGATATCCCGTATCTTCTACATCTCTGAAATATCCTTATCAAGTCTTTGGCGTGATTTTCTCTTTCCTTTGAAAACACAGTAAGGTCATCCATATAAACAATGATACACCTCCCTATGAGGTCCTTGAACGCAATATCCATAGCTCTTTGAAAGGTGGCCCTGGCATTGATTAGACCGAACGGCATCCTCTTGTAAGCAAATGTACCCCATTTTGTTGTAAATGCCGTCTTAAGCCTATCTTCAGGTTCTACGAGGACCTGGTTGTAACCAGAATATCCATCCAGGAACAACATCATCTGGGATCCGTTCACAACTTGAATGACTTCATCTAATGAGGGCAATGGATAATTATCCTTTTCTAAGGCCTTATTAAGATTCCGGAAGTCTACACACAGTCTTATCTCTCCGTTTTTCTTGCGGACGGGTACCAAATTGGCGACCCACGTCGAGTGTCGTACTGGGAAGATAATGCCCGCTGATAGTAGCTTCTTAACTTCTTGAAGAATAAGGGGTTCCAGTAGAGGATTCACAGGCCTTTGGCGTTGCCTGAATGGTTTACTGCCTGGTCTGAGGGGAATAGTATGTGTAATAATTGAAGTGTCGTATGTTTTCAGGCCCTCATAGTCCCAGGCAATAATATCTTTAAATTCTTTTAAACTTTTGACTATCTGTTCTTTTTCTTCACTCGTGCATACTTTGCCAATTAGGACATTTCTTACTTCCTTTTGTGTTCCGAGATTGACCGCTTCATGTTGGCCTCCTTCGTTTCTTTGATGTTTTATGGCATTGATCTGATCTTGGTCAAAGATCCTCTCGAGCTGGATCATCCCCTTGGGAATGATGTTAGTCCTTAGGTTCATAATACCATCTGCATCGAATTCAGTTTCCGCTTGATCTTCTTCCTCGTCGATGACTTGAGTGAGGAAAATATCAGAATTAGTCATGAAGTCCAGGATGTGTTTATCATCATCGAACACTTGGAAGTTTGTAATGTTGTCCGGGATTGATGGAGTCGAGGTGATTTCTATTGTAAATTTCTTGATAGCATTCATCTCAAGTGGCTCTAGTGAACTTGCTGATTGGGCTAAGGAATTTGCCACTTTATTTTGAGAACGATATACTGATTTGATATTAAAAGCATCAAAGCTTTCCATGAGATCCCATACTCGGTTTCTATATCCTCGCAATCTTTTATCATGGCAAGCGTATCTCTTTCTTACTTGCCTTACCACAATTTCCGAGTCGCCGTAAACATGCAAGATTCTAGCTTTCTTCTGGATTGCGTGAAGCAATCCGTGGACTAGGGACTCATATTCGGCCACGTTGTTGGTACAGGGAAACTGTAATCTCAGAGCTGATAAGTAAGCTTCACCTGATGGGTTAATTAATTCATAACCAGCTCCATTGCCCTTCTTGGATTTTGAACCATCGAATCTCAAGGTCCAAACTTGCTCTTGATTTGGTAATTGTATAGGACTAGTCGTTTCTTGCCCTTGAATTTCTTCAACTGAATAATCTATTTGAACTTCGTTAACTTCTTGAGTGATTTCTGCCTTAGGTGAAGATTCTCTGTCAGAGTCACTGTTTTCATCTTGTACTGCCAACTTGAAGTATTCATCTCCAGGGACTTGGGGAAGTCTTTTGTACACTTGGTCCACTGCCATTTTACACATCACACAGGAAAACTCTGAATGAAAGGCATTGTGGATCCGGCACCAATTGGGCAGTAATAAGTCTTGTATGAAAGCATGATTCCCCAACTCTTTCTCTTGTTTTACGCTTTTGAGCACAAATCTCCTAAAATTTTCAAACATACTTTCATCTTCATCTGGTGAAAGTTCTTCATCACTTTCCATAAGAACTTCTGAATTCTTTGGTGTATCTTCCTGATTGCTTAAGCAGCGTAACATCAGGATTTCCGACGCTTTTGGTCTGTACTGACCGAGATCTGTCTCACAAAACAAAATTTCATTGTCTTCCCCATACTCGGTAATTATCATCTTAAGTCTCAGTGTACTTTCAACCTTGATTTGATTCGGGATACCCTTCCACGGCAACCACATGTGTGAAAAATCCGTGGCGAAGTAACCATTTAACCTTCGGGTCCAGTCTCTTCCTAGGACCATTCCATATCCTCCTGGGATATCGACTACTGAAATATCAATGAAATGTTAAATTCTCGGGTCAGTTGATATTTGCATATGAATATTGTTCAACTCTCCCACGACAGGAACCTCCGTCTTGTCTAATTGTGTCACTTTCTTGTTTGTCTTCGAAGGTGTTAGTCCCAATCTTTGACAGACATTTAACGGCATTACGTTGCTAGACGCTCCTGAATCAATCAAACAATTATGTAGGAGTTTATTGAAAATTCTAAGCGAGACGAGGAAGGGAGCTGGTTCATCTTTTGCTTGATAAGATATAACATGATTTCTTCTCTGCATACCAGCGTCTGTCTCATTTGTTTTGACTTTGTTGTTCTTTTCAATCTGTGAAACTTCAGCTTCTTTAATTGGATTTTCTGTCTTGTTCTCTCTTGAACTCTGGCGTGTTTGTTCAGCTTTCACTGTTTTGTGTCCCGGCATTTCCACGCCTTCTTTTACTTCATACATGCCTCGAGTTACTTTGGGACTCTGGGACCCATAGGAAACATTTGAATTCTGTGGTTGTTCTTGAAAAAATTGTAATTGTTCCTCTTGAACCATATTGACATTGCCTGCAGGATTTGCAGTCATTTGAACTGTGTGAGCTAGATCCTGCGTTGGATCTTTCAGGCTGTCAATAAACGTGTTCCTTATTTCTGGTACTTTCATTAACTCGAACAATGACACATTTACTTTGATTTTCTTCACTTCCTCAGTCACATACCGGCTTAATCTGTTCAATTCATCCTTAGGAGCGGTGCTATTAGCAGAACTGCTAGCATTGTTTCCTTGTCTGTATTGTGGTGCGTCTTTTGGAAGAGAAGGGTTGTTACTCGCATTCGGGTGCGGTGGAGTTTGAAAATTGTGTGGGGGAACTGATGTGGTTAAGGGCTCCTGATTCTTTCTATAATAAACCTTTGTTTGCCCGTTCCCTGTCTGTTGAAACGTCTGAACTTCTTTTGTACCTTTGACCAGTACACTGTCATTTAGGGGTGGGAAATAGTAATTCGTCGTATCCTCTACTGATCCGTCAGCAATTGCATGCGAACACATAGGAGGTGGCGCCTCCACTGGCTCATTGGCTGATGCTGGTGGGAATCGTCCGAATTGGTCAGGTGCTTGATATTGCTCAAATAGTGGCGGGAATGTGAAGTCGTCCAGGACTAGAGCTTGATCGTACTTCACTACAGGGACTATAGCAGTAGATGGGTCATCTGGCGTTTCCCTTTGTATTTCTCTTTGGAAAATGTCGGCTGCGAGCTGAAATTCTCTGCACTGCGTCTCAGAATGCTGATTGGTGTTGTGTAACCGACACCATCCTGACAAGGCTGCCTCGGTGAGGAGTATACTTTCTGGTGGTCGATTTTCTCGAGTTGCAGGATTATCTAGGGGTGATGCCACGTTTCCATTATTCGGTCCTGTATTCCATGTCCTCTTCTGATATCCTTGGTTATTGTTGCGGTAGCCTTGAGCATTATTTGATTAACCTTGGTAATTTTGATAATTACCTTGGTATCCTTGAGAATTCCTTTGCATGTTATGGAGTTGATTGTTCTGATTTCTCAGGTGAGTTACCTCAGTAGACAATTTCTTCACTTGTTCAACTAACTCTTTCATTTCTTCTTTTTCTTCTTGTGTCTTGGTGGACGTTGTTGTATTCTGTAGATATACAGGCTGTGAAGGTTGTGCTTGAGAAATAGGACCTCTTGGGTGAATTACCAATTGATTGTTGGGTGGCAAAATGGGGTTCATGACTGGCGTGTGATGTGCCAATGCCTGGTTGATCCCCGCTATCTGATTTGGCATAGCGGCATACCCAAAATGGTTAAGTGGTCCGGCAACATTCATGCCTAAATCAGAGTTAACTTTAATTGCTTCAGCATATGCCCCTTTGAGGTCAGGCGGAACTGGGTGGCTCTTCTTACAAACATGGAAGTGAGGCTATCCAGAGCCGCATAGTATACTGGTAATGCTGCTGCATCATTCAATTCATAAGGATCACGTAACCTTGTATACGCCTTATGAAATCTGTTGTTGAAGGTGCTGATTGGTTCATGTTCTGATCTTTTCACTTCAACAAACTGTCGGTAGAGTTCAGCGGGTGTGGTTGGCAATCGGAATTTTGCCAAGAAGGCATCTTTTAAATTTTGCCAAGTTCGGATTGAATTTACTGGTAGGTTGACGTACCAGTAATATGCTTCTTCTCCTAAAGAGCATGGGAATAATCGGCATGCTACATCTTCATGTTGAATATCTCGGTTCTGGAGAGTATCTTCAAAAATCTTGATATGTTCATCAGCTGTCCGGTTGACATCACCAACTTGGAATTTGGAGCAAAAATGCTCCGGATTCTTGGGCATCTCATGATAATCGGCAAATGTAGTGAGAGGCGACGCGTTAGCTGGACGCCAAGCCATTGGAACGTTTGGCTGATTTATCTGAACTGGTTGAATGGGTTGTACAAATACTGGAACTTGAGCTGAGCTTGATATTGAAACTTGTGGTGGCGGTGTCTGGAATAAACTGGAAGAAACTTCTCCAATTGGTGCTTCTCTTCTTGGTGATAGTATCTCTTCACTAGGACTCACCACGCTAGAGGTTTCTCCTTGTGATATCTCTGTTTTCTTTCTTTGTCTATTTCTATAGGGTGACAACTCCACAAATTCTTTGAAAGTATTTGGTGTAGATCTAGTAATCCTTTGAAATCTGTCTGCTGAAAAGGAACCAATTCGATCCAGTGTGCCTTCTTCAATCTTGTTGAGGACGGGGAGGGACTACTTCATGAGCTGGCTGGTTCGCTTGTTGACGAACTTGTTGATTATGCTGTCGCTGAAGAGCTTCAAATCTTTCTACAAGAAGATCTCTCTGAACATTGAACTCAATACGCCTAGCTCTCTCTTCTTCTTGTTCAAGGATAAAACGCATTCGGAGCCAATCGGGGGCGTTTCTCCTTACTTGCCAAGCAAGGCTAAACAATTCGGTGATAATGTCTTCCTGTTCGTTGTGAAAAGCTAAGTTTGGTTGCAATACCAGTTGCGGATCCTGATTTGGATTAGGAACGTTGGCCGGAAGCACCATTCTTCATGGTACTGGAAGAACTTGGATTTGTTGAGGATGAACTGGTGGCAAATGATCGTTCTATCTCGTCAAAAGTCTGTTTCAAACGGTCAATTTTTTGTCTTATTAAATCTCTTTGAATTGCTTCTTCAAAACGTTTTCCCTTTTCTTCCTCCCTAGCGAGAACACGGCTTGTCTGACCAAACTGAACATGATCGGTCTGTGTTTTCCACGCTAGTGAGTACAATTGGTCAATGATATCGGTGGGTGGTTGATTTGGTTGCTCAACAGGTATGTTAAAAGGAAATTCATGCGGCAACACCATACTGCATTTTGTTCACCTGTAATTCCACTACTCAGTTGTTCGCATCAGGCCCTCCTAGCGCCAATTTTAGTGTTGAGCGCGTGGAAGAGGGTAAAAGTCTCCACAGATAAAATATTTGATAGCACTTGGAATTCCACTACTCAGTTGTTCCCGTTCAGGCCCTCCTTCTAGCGCCAATTTTAGTGTTGATGCGTGTTTTGTGACACACCCAACACTTTTAGAATAAAAAAGAATGCCCAAAGGCAGCTTTATCCTCTCTTGAAAAATTACCTCTTATGCTAAGATTGCCAGAAAGATCATACGGTAATTCCAATGTTCCGGTTTGGGGGATGGACAAGCTCAATGGATGATGTGATATGCTGGTTTCACAAAGGGACCTTGAAATGAGGAACTTACTCAAAGTAGGGAGTTGGATTGATGTAACGTTAAACGCTCTTATGTTTTCGGAATTTTCAGTTTAGGATAAAATAAATAAGAAAAAAGGATGAGGGTAAAGGAACTAGATTTATGCAGAACTAATCCTATGAACTTCGGAGACAAATGCTGGATAATGGAATTTAAACCAATCTTTGCTTCGCCAAGCACGGCACTACAACTAGACAAAGACGGTGCAATCTTCAAGGGTTTACGAAAGATATCCTATTACACTATATCACCATCAATTCGACCAATGCATATAGATAATAGAACTCAAATTAAGCAATTTTAATGTTCAGACTAACCTTACACATCAAATTGAAAATCATCCAATTGAAAAAGGTATGAACTAATTCCACTTTCCAACACTATCAATCTTTCATTCATCTAAAATACTTGAAAACAAATTTACTCTATTTTGAAGAAATCGATGAAACCATGCGGGCTCATAGAAATAATGAATGCTCAACTCTAAATCCACTTATTATTTAAACAGCAATATTGCAACAATCTCATCAGTCTCTCCTTGAATAAATGAAATGAATGGGGTTTATATAGGCACCCCAATTACAAAGCAACGGCCAAGATTAAATTTAAGATCAATGGCCAAGATCAAATTTGACAAACCCTAACCCTAAAAGCATAACAAACTCAAAGACACGTGGCACAAGCAGAACACGCCATTTGGAGCATGGCAAATGATGACACCTTGCACTTCATTCGAGCAAGTGGGAATCCAGAATGCAATTCCCTTTGGATCGCTCCCTAGCTGCAAATGCAAGAAATTTGGCTAACACAGAATCAAGTTCCTCCATTGAGATATTCGGCACAGAATCCAGTTGCATTCCAATCACGTCCAAGGTCTCCAGGCACTGAGTAAAAGTTCCTTCCCATCTAGCCTCCTGCTTCTGAAAGTTCTCCATGAAGGTCAAAAGGGAAGACATATCGTCGAGCTGATTCTCTGTAATAATCTGCACTTCTTTGAAGTAAATGCTCATCACACTTTTCTTTAATCCTTCTAAGTCTAAGCCATTCGTATCATGATGTTCTTGTCCTGTTAATCCTTCAAGAGAAGTGAGGATTTTGAACTGAATTTTCTCCATCGTGCTCCGTATAGCAGCACATTCTTCCTTTATTCCATCATATGTCTTCTTTTTGGCCAATAAGGAATAATACCACCTGCTGAAATCATACGAGGCTCCTTCTTCGACAACACCTTCCTGGATCAAAATTTGCAAGGAAACTTCTTTTAGAACCCTCAGACGAGGTATCACTTTGTCCTGTACATACTGGAAATCTTCCCAATGGTCCTCAACTTGACTCACTTCAGTTATCAGCAATGCAGATCTGTCATAAGTTTGGGCGCACTTCTCCAAGAATTGCTCCATCTGTTTTGAAATATTGGTAACCCAACTCCTGGTTGCTTGACTCGTAATCCTCAAGTTGAAGGTTTCCACTTACTACCTTCCTCTTGCTGGGATATGCAGATTCATCAGGATTTTCGCCAATTGCTTCCTCCTGGCCATCCTTATTGTTCAATGTGGCGTAAGTAAGAGAAATTCCTTCCTTCCTCAACTTGCTGATCTGACCATCGACCCATTCCCTTGAGTAAGCAAAAATGTCCTTCATCAATGTGTTCAAATTAGCCATCTCAGGTTGTGTCCAGTTAGGCAATAAAATAGGCTTATCTTTTTCTTGTTCAAACTGAGGGTGAATGTAGTCCCCGTTGTCTTTCACTTGGTCAGGTATAGGAAACAAATCGCACCTTTTCACAAGTTCAACTGGAATTCTTGACCAAGCCTTCTTCCTTACTCCATACTCGTCCATCAGGTTAGACCAGTAATCTTCGATCTGCATAACATGAAGGGACTTCTTCCCGTGTATTCTCAGGTATGGATCATAATCGGACCTTGGATTATAGGTGCTGAATTTGTAAAATTGCAACTCTACCCCTGCTGTTTTGGCTGACTGTAATGAAGGACAGACTTCTATCATTTTTCCAATTGCAACCGGAAAATCCACTCCTTGTTTGTTCTTCTTCGCCTGAATGGAGTCTACACATGCTAGTTGCCTTGCATCCTCAAGCATAACAATTTTGTCCGTTGGGTATCGAGGAAGTCTGTACGGAGCATCCGAGAATCCATGAATTCTTATATAAGTAAATGTCGGAAACTGGATAAACCAAGACCCGATCTTGTCAAGCATTGCCATAGCTTCTTTAGATAGCCTTCTCTGCACTGTTCCTTGAAGAACTCGTGTGATGTACATGAGGAAGGCGTCATTTGTTATTTTGAAGTTGTCCCTGTAATGTAGCTGGAGCTGCGGGTAACAATCATATGATTTGAGTTGATCTTTCCGAAGTCCCACTTCGCCTTTACAAATCAGTCCTCTGTACTTAGTGAATCTTGCTAGAATATAAACCACATAAGAACTCATGTAAAAGGTTTTAGTTTTTTCAAGGTTTCTCAACTGGAAATCGATATTATCACTTATTAACTTGGCCCAATTTACAGCCTCCATTCCCAATACGATTTCCTCCACGTATGAAAACATCCATACCTCAAAGAAGGCTCCCTGAGAAGTTCCCATAACTCTGTTCAGCATGTGAATCATATCACTGTATTCTATCTTAAAATCTGTGCAAATTAGTCTCTTTGGCAACTTGGAGCGATGCCTTTTGGGTTCTTTAATCCAGTTGGAATTGATGATGTCCAAACAGGATTCCTTGGCTTGATCGAACATGGCCTGTGATTCTTGCTGAGTCCTGTTCAACATTTTCCGGCGATGGGGAATACCAAATACTTCCCTGACTGAATCCTCTGTGAAATAGGCCAAGGTGATTCCATTCGGAGTTTTAATTGATCTTGTTTGAGGATTGTACCTTCTGGCGCATTCAACCATTAACTCATTGCACTGAACTGCAGGCGGAAATCCTGCTGCTTGATGAAGTCCAGACTGTAATGTCCCCTTTTCAAGCCTGACATTTTCAGTGACCGTCAGCCTTTCTTTGGGAACCCGAAGGCTAGTCGGAAGTTAAAATTAGGGTTTCCTAATTTTGAGGAGGTCATTGCTCAGAGATGGTAGTTTTAATGGCGGATTCCTTCTGGGTTTTCAGAGGGCTTCGCAGTGGTAGGTTCGTCTCAGCATTCAGAGTACTTTTTGGAATTTACTATTTTTAGTAAATTCTATTTTTGGCAGCTTTCCAGATGAGCTCAGGTTGGTGACTTCCGGTTTCAGATTGATCAGTTGACTTCATCAGTATTGGCTTCAGGGCACTTTCAGAGAAATAAGTTAAGGCATTCAAATTAAAGTCACGTTTTAATTATTATATTTTAACGTTGACCTTGGCCTAGAGTTAATGACTTAATGTTGTGTTTAAAAAGTGGTCATTGAGGGTGGCGCCCTCATTAAAAGAATATTTTAATTATTGCAAAGTCAAAGCAGGGATTATGATGGGCGCATTTATCAAAGTATGATGTTTTAATTAAAATATCATTTATTAAGTCTTGAAGGAGAAAGTACGCCCAACCTTGAGAGATTGGGTTTGACCTAAAAGCAGATTTTAGGGTTTTGCGAAGTCAATTGAAAAGTTATAAAGATAAAAGAGGAGTCTTGGTGCATCATTTTGGGCATCTTTGAACGACTATACTGTTATGCTGCCGGATTGGCTCTGGAATCGCTTCGAGGAATGAAGGCCTCCTAGCTCGGCATCGCTTCGTGTTTGCAAGACAACATCAAGTGGTGATTCTTAGACTAGTTTGTGAGTTATTGCATATTGAGCATTGTAATCTGCATTTCGAATCTTTAGATTTCTGTTTTCTGCATTTTAGTCAAGTTCTGGAAATTGCATTGTTTAGACAGCAGATTTGAAGTTTTAATCATAAGTCAAAAAAAGACAAAAATATAGTTCTGGGTAGTTTTGCATTGTCTGTGTTAGCCCTAGGCGCCCACATTCTCCAAATTGCAGATTTTAATATTGTGAATTGATTTTTTAAAAGTCAAGTCGAGTTTCTCAGCTTGGCCGTACCTTTTAGAAGTGCATTGAAATCCGTGTAAATCAAATTAGGGTCTCTTTGGTCAGTTTTAGTGTCTTGAAATGGACGTCTATGCCTTGAGAGAATAATGCATCTTATTTTGCATCAATTGGATAACATTTGAGAAAGTTATGAACAAACCATTGTGGATGTAAGCTGCTGATTATTGTGAAAGGTGCAGATCTGTTTATGACAGTCCAAGAAATCTGCATTTTCTGACTTGGGTTTTGGCATGGTGGCTTATTTTGAGATGGTAACAGAAATAACATTGAGTACTCTATCTGGAAAGAGTCTAATATATTGACATTGCAGGCAATAGTTATTTAATGTAATCTGGCAGTAGTACTGACCAGCATCCTTTAATATTGCTTGTCATTAATTGTAATTCACGTTCTTGCTTTCTATACTAGTGAATTTGTTGTAACTCCGCCCTATGGTAGCTACTTCCCATTCTGGGTGAGCAAGCACATTCTGGGTGTCGAGTAGTTTCAGTATTCAGCATTTCCTTTCAAGCTTTGCTTTCTGTATTCACTCCGTCATATGGTCGCCCCTCACTCTGCTTTGGATTGGGTAGCACATACTTGACGTCGAGTTCCTTTCTGTACTTAGCGTAGAGGACCCTCTGACCAATGCTCACCATCATCGGTGCCATTCTGGTTAGAGTTACAGCATAAGCAGTTTCATTTAGATCCTCTGACCAATGCTCGCCATCATCGGCGCCATTCTGGTTAGAGTTGCTTTCTTGCACGTTTTGGTTTACCCATCTAACCTTAACGGGTGCACTGTTTGTAATTGGAAACCTGTTAATTGAAAAAACAAAAAAAAAAATTGGCTCGGAATATTTCACAGACTTAACAATATTTGAGGCGATAGGTGTAGGCATTTCGTTTTCTGTGCCAAACATCCTTCTCTTGTGCTGAATCGCATTAAATTGTTCAAAGTTTGTATCTGTAACTTTCCTCCACTTCGAGGACAACTGTGATTCTGGATAAAATTCCTTCAGGACTTCCTTGACTTGAGATTTTCTGACTCCACCTCCCACATTCTTTGGAGAAGACATTGTGCCTGTAAGAAACTCGAAGTTAGAGAATTTTTTAATAAATTTGCAAAAAGGCGATTTCTTGGCTGGAGAAATTTTAAAAAATTAATTAAAAATCCAGAACTTGATTAAAGGCTGCATGAAGAATAAATTCTTAAATGAAATCGATTTGCCTTTATTATTTTCAAAAGCATTCGTGGAATTTTAAATAATCTTTTGGATTTTTTAAGGTTTAAACTAAAGTTTTCTCAAATATTTAATGAAAAATCCAATTCCCCTTTTAAAATCGCCAAAGATAACCTGCAGTTGTTTGAAGAAAATCCGGAAAGGAGGAGAAAAAATTCAATTCAGTGTTCTGGAACTCAAGAAAAAATCCACTTGCAGCTGAAAAAGACGTCTTTTCTTGGGAGAGCTCTGCCTGTGAAGAAAGTCGACTTTGTAAATAATAAAATAATGAGCTCACTAGATTGTCTTTTATAATAAAAACCTTCCCAAATTGTTTTAGGTCGATTTCTTTCTCTCATTGGTTGCATTTTGCTTTAAAAACGAAAAAGCAATCTTATCCTGATCTTTGACTTTTCAAACAAGGCGTCCCTTTTGGCTTGGTGATTAAGTTTTAAAATAAAACTTAAGTTTTTCTTTTATTTTTGCCTTTAGCAAAATTCGACCTTCAACTGGACTCCTTGACTTTTCAACTGGAATTTTGACTTCTCAAAGTGACTTTGCCTTAGAAAAAATTCGATTCCACCTTGAGAAAATTCGACTTCCAACTGGATTTTTCACTTCCCAACTGGAATTTTCACTTCACTCAATTTCCTGAAGTCCAGTTCAATAATTTTTTATGCCTTAGTCGATTTTTACTTTGTCCAACTGGAATTTTCACTTTGTCCAACTGGATTTTCTTGAAGAATGCGAATTTCCTCAAATAGATGAATTTTACTTGGATTTTCCCTTTGATCAATGGATTTTCGAACTGGATTTTCTCAAGGGCGTACCTCTTCCAGACTTAGGCGAATTTTGCCATGATCTACTTGCTTTTTAGTTGATTTTTCAGTGATTTTCCCTCAAAGGCGTGATCTTATCCAGTTGATTTTTTTGACTTTGCATGCGCCTTTTCCTCGCCTTTCTCATCTTGCATGCGCCTTTCTCTGCTTTGCATGCGCCTTTCCT
The DNA here is from genome assembly GCA_007258455.2 of Sequoia sempervirens. Taxonomy (NCBI): domain Eukaryota; kingdom Viridiplantae; phylum Streptophyta; class Pinopsida; order Cupressales; family Cupressaceae; genus Sequoia; species Sequoia sempervirens. Next base: position 36,941,989 of record VDFB02274714.1, on the reverse strand, counting down.
CGCTTTTCTCATGATTTTCCGATTTTTGCTTGATTTTTGCTCGCTTTTTAGTTCCAAAAATGGAAACTTTTGACTCAAATGCTAATGACACCCTGTACTTTCTAAAAATAGAAACTTACTAAAAATAGAAAAAAGCAAAAAGCAACTTTCTAAAAATAGTAAATTCCAGATTGAGCCAGAAATGCCAAAAACGAAAAAAGCAAAAAAGCAAAAAAGCAGAATCCCTAAAAAATAGGAAGTGTCAGAATTGAGCGAAAGCACAGGCGATCCTCGTCTGCAGGGCCTCCTAAGCACCCCCATGACGTTTACGTTCAGTTTCGGGCTCAAACACCCAACTTGGCTCGGATGATGACCCCAGACCTTGACATGAAATTCCCAGATATCAGAGACTATGAAATTGCCACTCAACGCGAAACCCTAAGAGCAAACCAGCGAGGGTCCCCATTTGCAATGGGGCGATGTGTGAAAAAGGTCACAACAGGTCTTCTTTGCATATTCAAAGGCATAATCTTGAGCTCTAATCAATTGTAAATACTCTATTTTCAATGTCCCTAAAGAGTCTTTGATAGATTAGGGAGAGAGAATCCTTCCCCTCTCTCTTCAATTTGAGCCTTCCAATAGAGTTCTTCAATCAAACTGCGTGTGCGGTCAAATTTGGATAGAGCTTGCACTTCCTTTTCAACAAACACCATGAATTGACCTTTCCACTCATAAGTATGCAAAGATGGTGAGTTGTTGATAGGCTGCATGTCAAAATCAGAACTTTCATTCTTGTCATCAATGACTCCTTGGTTGCCCCTAGACCCTTGTCCCTCATCACCTACTTGATGACATTGCTCAACACCAGGATGAGTACCAGACTCAACAAGCTCACTAAGCCTTTGTTTATAATCAGCTCCATGCATTATTAAATCAAATTTATGTTCAAGAACACCTCTAAACTCCTCAAGATTAGCTCCTTCAATAGCATCCTCATGGTTTCCATTGTGCTTTGAAATTGGAACATCATCAAGATCAAAGGGAAATTTGTCCCATATAGGATCCTTATCATATTTAGGTTCCATCACACCTAGATTTTGAGTATGGAAAAGCCGATTGCTCTGTTCAAAAGAAAGGTGCTCACTATACTCCTCTTGGGGTGTTGTCTCTTTCAATAAGTCACTTCCCAACTCACCAACACTGATGTCAACAGGAGTATCCCTCTCCATAACTTAGTCTAGTAGTCAAACCAAAAACCACCCATGTCACCATCACTATAATGAGGTAAAGAATCATCAACGCTAGCTGTTTTGGAATTTTCAGTAGTAGCAAATTCTTCATTAGTGGCTGCAATCTCCTCAAGAGAATCATTCTAGAGCTTCGCCATACAAGTTTCTCCATCAAAGACAACTTCTTCTTCATCAGCTATCTCATAGCTTATATTGTGTTCTGAGTTTTGTACATCATCCGAGTCAAAGGGGAATTCCTCCCACATAGGATCCTCATTGTGCTTAGGTGCTAACACACCCTGGTCCCATGTGCTAAGGGGCTGATTGCTCGGCTCAAGGTAAATGTGATCATTGTACTCTTCATGATCAGATGCCCTTGCGAATGAGTCACTCTTCAACTCCCTAGTGCTAGCATCATGATAGTCATTCATCTCCATATCTAACATTGTCAAATCAGTCCTGACCAAACCTCTTTGTTCACCACATATTGGGCTTTCTAGGCTGCCCTCATATATGTGAACAACATCCCATTCAACGTCAACCAAGCCACCATTTGATTCCTTGCCAAGACAAGGTAAGGATGATGAAAAAACCCTAGGCTCCCCTAGCCGAATAATCAACTAACTCATATCTCCTTGAAGCTGGTCCATCATGGATGGATTGTCAAATCCCATGGCAGTATCTTCCCCAAACTTCAAGTGTTCTTCATTCACATTTCTAATAGGTGGCTCTTCTCCAATCTCACGATCATCTTGAAGTGTCGTGTGCTCCTTGATTCTGCCATCATTTCCTCTAAGACTTAGAGTCCAATCATCAATGCTTGTTGATTGATTTTTGTCTCCCTCGTGCTTACTTGTGGGCTGCAAATCACAAACAAGTACTTCTTTCTTTGATCCTTCATGAATGGCAAGTTCTGATTTCTCTTTCATTTTTAAACCTTCTTCAATGGCAAGTCCTAATTTCTCTTTCATTGTTCTTTTGTTGTACTTCACCAAGCCCATTTTACCAAGTTTCAATATTACAACACAACTCAAGAAAGAGTCAAAAGAAACCATGTTTTTAAACCCATATGACATGCTTTGATACTCTTCAAATAATTGGGAAGCCTCTTGTTCATAGTGCCCCTTGATCTATTATGCAACTTAGCTAAAATCTATTGTCATAACTCTAAATTTTACTGATCTTCCAACAGGCTAGCAGGAACTTTAGCTCCAATACCATTGAAATATCCCCCTTAGTTGTTTCCCAATTTTTTCCACTTAAACTTCACTTGTTAGCATTAGCCCAATGTAATAATTAGCAAACTGAAAGCAACCCTTCACTTTTTGATCACCCAGATCCTAGAGTGGGGCAAGGTGAGAGCATACGATGTAAGGGGATCTCATTACAATATTGAAAATGTTCGAAGTACAAGAACTATTGGCGGCAAGCCAGCCTCTTCCACATTTTAGTGGGCTACTAGAAAGTAAATGAAAGCAAAGAACTTGGCAGCATAGCCAGCCACTTCCACTTTTCAGTGGACAACAAAAAGTAAACAAAAACTCAACCACTTCTTCAACGGGAGTGAAATACAAAGTACTGAAGTAGAAAGTTGATTAGTACCTACTAGATCAGAATTACAATATGGCGTTAGATTCAATACAATACAAGAGAACCAAACAAAATGAAGCCCAAATGTTAGGAAACTATCTCAATGACCATTGCAATGATTAGGCATCATGATAATATGATAAAATACTGAAGTTACCAGGTCTGATATGAAGGAGCAGCAGTCTGATATAAAATTGCAGCGTGCACAAACTCCAACCAGCAACCTTCAAAAGCTTGTTAGCTCCTCAACCACAACTCCAAATGACCTCAAATCAATGGCAAATGAAGCAAAGAAGCCAAGCGTCCAAGTTCATGAAGCAAGACACCATCATAAGGTCTGCAAATCAAAGGCATGTTTCCCAATGCACCAAAACCAAGGAAATAGGGCACCCTGAGGAGGGCAACCAGCAACAAAAATTAGGTTTTTCTCCTAAAAATCTGAGTTTCTAGGCAAGGGGGCGCCTAAAAGAAAGGAACAAATCGAGCCAACATCCACAAAATTCTACCAAGTCTCCAGAACGGTACTAGCATAAACCTAGGTCAACAATGGACTGAAAGGGCACTCCAAAACAGCAAGGGAACACACCAAAAAGTCTCTAGAAAACATCAATGCCACACCAAACTGAAAACACAAATGAAGCCATCACCAATGAAGCTCAATCTACAACCTCTGAGTGAAGAAGCAATCACTGATCAGCTAGGAGTTGTCTTCCAAACTCAAAACTGAAGAAGAGCTAGGAGGCAACTCAACCTCGAAGCAAGAGTCTGATCCAATTTCGGTAGCACTTCATTATGATAGAAAAATGAGATATCCAAATGAGAGGGAGAAAGGCTTATTTATTAGCTCAAAACCCAAAAGTTTGATTTTTTTTCCCTCCACAAGGGACACCACATTTGGAGCAATATTATATTTAATAAAAATCACTTTATCCCTCAAACTTGGGCATCCAACTTGAAAAGGCATAAATTAAACCTTAGAAATGCATTTATCTCCAATTTAGGCATCCAAACACATGAAGTCCACTTTTTAAAAACAACTTAAATTATGTTGCCTAAGTGTGGGATCCAAAAGCAACCTTAAAAAATAACATAACTCAAATTATTACCCTTTCTATTCTGAACTCCAAGAGTGTTGGAGAAGCCAACTCTAAAAATGCCAAGACGCCAAACACTACACTGACACACTACCAAAAATAGTAATCCAATGTTGAACTTCTACCATAACCCATTGCTAAAAATAGAACTTACTAAAAATAGTGACTCCAAACACCGTCTGAGCACATTCTAGGTAGCCGTCATAACTTACTAAAAATAGTAAGTCCAAAACCTAATGAAAATGCATGTGACACCCCTCTGAAGCTCTTTGAAAACCCAGAAAGACCCCAAAAACATACTAGCAAACTCCTGCAACCATCCCCTGAAAACTCAGAAAGATACCTCCCAGAAAAAAGGAAACCCTAATTTTGCCTCTAACTAGCCTACGGGACTCCGAAAATAGGCTAACGGCCTCTGAAAAGCATAGGGCTAGAAAGGGGACATTACACATTCTTAAGTTGGGATGTTGGAGAACTTGCTCATCCTCCCACATAGCATCTTCCATAGGTAAGCCTTTCTACTTGATGAGATATTCTTTGATGACCCTGTTTCTCAAACTTCTCTCCCTCAAAAGTAGACTACGCTTATCCAAGATTGGCAGTAAGTCATCTTGATAATAGTTGGGCTTGTCGCTTAATGATTTGGTGGAAACAAGACATTGTGCAGCCCAAGCTATATCTCCATGCCTAAATATGCTTTCCATCCTTTTGAATGATACCACATGAGGCACTCCCTCAAATAATCCCTTAAATACCACTTTCTTGCCATCCACCTCGAACTTAAACTCCATTGTTTGGAAGTTTTGTGAGTACTTGCCAATGGACATCATCCATTGGATACCAAGTATTGCATTGGTATCACCCAACTCCACAACATAAAAATCATTGGTGACGGTGTAGTCACCAATTGTAATTTTCAATTTTGGTACCTTTGTTGAACAAGATATTTGGTAACCATCCACCACCATCACACTAAACCCTTCATGTTGAACTATTTCAAGTCCTTTCTTGGTGACCAAAACTAAATCAATAAAGTTATGAGTGGCTCCACTATCAATTAGTACCGTTATCTTTTGTCCTTGCAATACACCACAAATTTTAAATGAATTGAACCTTTGAGATCCAATCATAGTGGTGATTACACCATTCTTACTTTCTTTAGGTGGAAACCCTTTTACCTTTGGAGGTTCTTCCTCCATTTCATATTGCTCGTTGCTTAGATCTGATTTGTCTTCTTCATCACTATCGAGCACAACTTTGATATAATGAATCTTCGCTTTATCAAGGCATCTATGCCTTGGTGCCCAAGGTTTTTTTGCAAGTAAAACAAAGTTTCTTCCTTCTTAACTCTTGCCTAGTTTCTTCATCCATTTTCTTTTTTGGCTATTCCCTTGAGAAAGGTTGTTTTGTTTGGTCTATTTGGAATGATGACCCTTTAGATGGCATCTTGTTCTTTGTTGCAATAGAGTCCATATCCCTAGCCTTTTTAATTGCTTCTTGAAGTGTACTAGGGTTGAGGGCTTTGACCCAACCCCTTAGAGGATCCATTAGGCCATCCATAGATAGAACGACCAATCTTCTTTCAGAAATGTCGGTAACCAACACTGAAAGCCTTTGGAAGTCCACAATATATTCATCAATGGTCCCATATTGTTTTAATTGTGCCAATTCCTTAAAGTGGAGCTCAGGATCTTTGTTGTCAAATCTCTCTATTAGCTTTTCTGTGAATTCCACATACGAAGTGATTTGTTCATGGCCCAAGGTGATCATGACATGGTACCACCATTCATGAGCTACCCTGTCTAGATGTAAGGCAGCATAGTTGATTGCTTCACTCTCTGACATGGGGTTCAGTTGGAAGTACGTATCAACCTTTTGAACCCATGCCCATGTTGTGGTCTTTCTTGAACCATCAAAGTATTGTAAGCTAAGCTTACCAATTTTCCTCCTTAGATTATTATTATGGCCTCTATTATCCCGGTTGGGTGAATGCTTCATTTTTAGGTCCATGTAGTCTTTTAGGGACCTATGTGTTTGCAATCCTCCATCTATCCAATATTGGCGGAACTGATCTTGCAACTCTACTAATGTAGGTTCATTGCATACCTGTTGTTCCACTCTAGGGAGGAAATAGGTATCATGGGTCTAGAACTAGTTGTAGCACAATGATTTGGAGTTCTACTATTGCTTGAATTGTCTTCATTTCCTCCATTATTGCCAACTTGATTGTTATTGTTGTTAGTACTTATCATGATTTGAGACAATGTGTCCAATAATTTTGACATTCATTGTTGGGTAGTTCTTTGTTCGGCCATGAATTGATCCATACAGTTGATGAAGTCTCTATTGTTTACTCACAAAATGAATTCCAGCATACACAAGAAGTAAACGAGAATAACTTACAGAACATAACACCATACTAGAATATAATGCATAATGCAATCACACTTGTCTTTATTGATCAAACATATGTCAATACAATCATAACATGAATAATCATAGCAACAATACCAATTGATTACATGACTATGAATACATATAGTGTGCTAACGATTGTTGAAGGACCAACCGTCGCGTCCCTTCATTACACTAACTATTCCATTCGGAACTAATTCCCGAACCACTAACTAATATGACAACATGACAAGACAAATACATGAATATTAAACTAACTAAATCTTATTTATTACTCACAATCGACTAAGTACACTTTTGGCCGGCTACACCATCCCCCCCATAAAGTAATTGTCTTCCAAACGACTGAAAATCAAAAACTAGGGTATAGAAAAGGAATTAGAGGATGGAGGGTGAGAGGGCGCCCCAGGATGTACGGACGAGGATGGGGTCATAGTCGACTGCTACTAGATGCGCTAGAGCTTCTAGGTAGTTGCCTTTTGTCGCTCCCGCACTAACTTCACCATCTTCACTGCTTCAGCAAGTTTGACTTGTGTTGTTGCCAATTCTTCCTTCGTACTCACCAAGTCTTTGTCTTTTCCACCCAACTAACTCTCCCTATCTCCTGCTAGACGTCGTATCTCCTCTAGTTGCACCTCCCTTTCAGCCAACTATCTATCCTTCTCACTCAACACCTCATCCTTTGCTGCCAACATCTGTGCCTGCTCTGTCGTCACCTGAACCAGTTGCTCATGTGACTTGCGGATCTACTTCGCGAGCTCCGTACAACTCTAGAATGCCTATGCCAGAGCCTTGTCTCGTGTATCTTCAGCCACGTCTATGAGGAGTGTATGTTGGAGCCATCATAAAAAGATGTCTTGGTAGAATTGCTCCATATCATGGAGCGCTGTTAGAATCCTATTGTTGCCGATCAGCTTGGCTGCCAAGCAGCCATCATCTCGGTTGTCACCACACTCGACCAACCCCTTGATATGAAACATCGATAGAATTCTCCTTCACACCCCTGTTGCATAAACGCAAGAATGCACTCAGCCTCCTATGCTACCAAGGGATCTAGTCCAGTAATAAGCTGCTCGCCAACCTCACCAACATCTATCTCCCATGTTTCTACCTCCTTGTTCACTACTCCAAGTTTCAGAGCTATTAGGGCTGTTATTTGATGATGAGTCTTTGTGGATGCCTAAGATATTGGAAGTTGTTCTTCCTTCTAGAGCTCGAGCAGGTTCTCATTGTTTTCTTATCTCCCTATTTTAGTATCTCCTCTCCCTTTCACTCATCCACTTTCACAGGCTGGCAGGTTTAACCAGCTCTAATACCAATTGTAAGGTCCCTTGCAAATTTTTTCTTTTATCTTTATAGGATATCAAGATATGTCAAAAGTGCAACTCTACATACTATTTATGCTAGTCCGATATATATATGAACAAGAAGAGATATTATGACAGCAACAATAACACCAATTCCTACTACAAATTCTATAATGGAATCTGGATTGAGAATTAATTCAAGGAGGAGAGTTTGATAATGACAAATAACCACTGCCTCTGTTTGATCACTCTAGAACCATGCGATTAAATATGTCATATGAGTGTGGCATCAAAATGATGGCAGTCTCTGATTTAATCCTTCAAATTCATGCAACTCAAAGTGTGATGGATTGATGCCTTAATTCAGATCACTATTTCTGATTATCACCTTATCCTTATGGGACTTGTTCTTGATGTTGTTTCAGATTTTGGCAGTTTATTCATGCATCTAATAGGTGGCTGATCGGGCTCCTTATCAGCACGCCAGAACTGATATTTAATTAAATGTATCTGCAAATAAAATCGCTGATTTTCCCTCATATTGCTCATCCTATTTATATCCTAGGTCTCCTTCACAATAGGTCGCATCCTTTCCCTACTAATCACCACCTTTAAAACATCAATCATTTCTTAACTATGATCGCTGCATTTACTTGGAAGACTCACATGTATATTAAGATTAATTTATTTAAATTCCCTTGGTCAACCATGTATTAATTAAATGGGAGTCGGCTGTTTGTCTTTTCCTCCAACAGTGATACTTCTTATTATCGTTCTCCATGCCAATGCATGTCTTTGAAGCCATCACTCATGTGATTTTCTTTAGTAATCAAGTGGGATATTACAGAAAATGAAAGAAGGCTTGCCTTGGCATCCATGAATGCTTCGTCAGAGATTTGGAGCTGCATTTGTTGATGCCTATAGCTGCGTTTGAAGCTATTAGATTTGTTTTGTAATGGTTTTGTGGGCAATCTTACCTGTAACAGTGTTTTGGTGGTAATTAGATGGTTTCATGTAGCTTGTTGTTGCAAGTAATGCAAGTTTAATTTGAAAATCAGAATTACTTCTTCAAATTTGGATTTATGTGTAATCGGTTTTCTTCATGAAAAGAGGGTTTTGATGTTGATTTTTTAAATGCTCTGAGAAAGAGCTTGGATTGGGATTTGATTCTGGTTACTAGTCTTAGCCTTCATCTTCAGGATTGTTCCACTTTCATATTTCTTCATGTATTGTGCACCATGAAATAAAAGGTTGTTTTTTCATGCTTTTTGCTGCGATTCATGTGTTTCGAAAGTTAAAGTTTTGTGAGAGAAATTGCTGCAACAATTGACAATCCCTTTTGGATTCTCAGTCGTTGATCTGCACTACCATATCCGTCTCCTAGTAATTAGGAACTGCCAAAAATAAAACTGTATGGAATCATAACCCTGGAAAAAATAAGTTGTGTCAGTGTAACCCGAGCACAATACTATCAAGTACCGAACATCATTCAGCCCACAGCAATGAGGTTTATAAAGGTAAAAGGTTCACCAAAGTGCAAAAAAAATTTTGGTAATATAAGAATATGATCAAATCGTATAAAACATTATTTCAATGATCAATGTTCACAATTTTTCATAAGACTCGCTACATTATCTAATTTGTAATCATCAATACAATTGGTACAAATGTCCGATCCATTGCATCTGCGCCATCACTACAATAATCACTATATCTATCTTGATTCTCAAAGCATGTGTGCTGGATAACATTGTCTAAGTTAAAAAAAGGGGTTTAATTTCACGGTCAATCTGTTGAGCTGACATTGTTAGATTTGATCCAATAGGGTCAGCCCAGTGAAAATTTTGGGGTTAGGAGAGCCTTATTACTATGATTCAACCTACAACACTAATTGTAAACAGAAAATTAAAAACAGGGCCATGGTGGAAAAAGCACAAAAAAATTAACCACTTAATTTCTATCAAACCCAAAAGTGTGCTTCAAATGAAGAGAAAAAAATCAAAATGTCAAGAATTTAAACAAAATAATGAACCTTCAAACCAAATTAAACTTTATAATTAGGGGAAACGGGTCAAGATTATCCTTCAAACCAAATTGAAGTTAAATAGGATGAGCTCAAATGGTAATTCATGGAGATTTCTTAGTGTAAGCTTATATTGTACTTCTTATGAGACAAGTCACATATTTAAATGTAGAAATGTTGAAAATTTAATTTGAGTAAACTGCCACATCATATTATTTGTGTAAAACACTCAGTGGATGTGGGTGAGGCCAGTTACAATGAGGAAGCCAAATTTCTGGGCGAATTTGATAGAAGAGACATCATTCAATGGAGAGAATAAGATAGTGGAAATTAGACATGGCGTAACCCAGCAAATGATGATAGGTACAACCTCCTATGTGAATTTGCCGGAGGAGATATGCTCCAATCATGGCAAGGCAAGTGAATTAGATGTGGCAACCCCAGAAGACGAGGTCAGATACAAGTCCCTGGCTAAATTTAATAGAACCTATAAACCTTTAATGAAGGCAATTAAATTAGATGCGGCATTCTCAGCCGACCAGACCAGATACAAGTCGTACATGAATTTAACTAAACCCAAGCACACCTTACAAGAGGAATTAACCGATTTAAAACAGAAATTTTGACTTTCAAAATTTAAGAAGAAAAAAAGTCAAAACGTAAAAGAATGCAAAAAAATAACCTTCGTCATCGGCCGAAGCTCTCTGCGGCAGAAGATACAGAAGAAGCAGCAGCAGCAGCAATTGCCACCATATGACCGTGGACAAATCACTCCTCATTATTCTGATTTCTTCTTCTCCTCCCTCCTCCGGCAAAGCCCGCTAGAAATTAATCCTCTGCCCACTAAATTCGAGCCGCTGGGCGTCTCTTCGCCATCGAACCGGCTGGTGAAGCAACACAACAACAGAAATGCCCAAAATAAAATTTGACAAGTAGTGGTATAGAGCCATTGCTGGCAAAGAATTCAAAGTCAACCTGTCAAATCACTGTATATTTTTGATCTTCTAATACGAGAAAAAAAGGAACGATCCTGTGGTGTGATATCGTTCCACTTTCCCTCTCAACAACACTCCTACACTACACGCTTAGACCTGGACTCGTCAACGTTTTAAAGTTCAAAGCAAGAATTCGCCTTTTAGATGGGGTTGGACTTTCCCAGCACATTCGGCCGATTGTTTTGTGATAATATTTTTTGACAGCACGTTCGCCCATTTTTTAATTTATGATATATATTTTTTATTACTTTACATTGGGTTAGCTGACATTTTCGGACTTTATAAGAGAAATTGTAAATATATAAATAAAGGAAAATTGTCCTTTTATGGTTGGAAAGAGTTTGATTGATTAAGTTATGTGTTAACAGTTTTGTTAAGTTCTATGTTTGAAAATTTATATATTTAATTAAATTATGTGAGTAATTTAAGTAAGTTATATGTTTAAGTATCAAATATTATATTTTAGTTATAGAATTAAATTTATATTTCTTTAAAGAAGAGATCATTCTATGTGAATAATTTAGGTTAATTAAATAAAATTCATGAATTAGATATAAAATAAATTTTATCAATTAGATATAAACTATTCTAGATTAATTAGTTGGAGCAAATAATTGTAATAAGTATATGAAAACTATATTAATTTGACATAGAACTAAAAAATTATCATAAATACAAAAATTAAATGTGAAATCTATAAGAGTATTTAGCTTTAGAATTTATTATTAAACAATAGTGTTAATGATATTCTATAATGATTTTCCTCCTCCAAAAAATTAATGGCCTTAGTTTGATTAACTACTTCATAATTTAAGTTGATATTGGTATAGCATGATGTATTAAATGTGGTGCTCTACTTGCCAACAAGGTTCAAACCCTATTGGGGTGTTATTGTTGAGTGTTTATGGTGGGATGAGGTCTTCGCTTGTGACCCCATTGGTTCATAGCTTTGGACCAAAAGCATTTACCTTTCTTTAAAAAAAATAACTCATAATTTAAGCTAACACGAAAAATGGTAGGGATCAATCTTAAGTGCAACAAGTTCATCTCAATCATCACAAAGTTGATATGTCGTGTAGATTTGATTTATACCATGCAAGAATGATGTGTTAGAATGTGCAATTGAACATATACTCTTTTTCACCTACTTGATAGTTGAATATATCAATATGGTGAATAGGGACACTATTTGGGAGTTTGTTGACTCGATAATTGAATGAGTTCTCCTAGGCTAACCCCTTGGAAGGTTTATTAACAATTATAAGAGATTTCAAGGACACCATACACAAACATGTAGATTTTCAATATAATGATGATATGGATTTGATTCTTTATTTCCCTTTACAATTGAAGCGTGCTCTAATTGTTCTCCATGTGCTCTAAAACTACCATGCTACATGCAACTATAAGACCAACTCCATAATGCTCCACCTTCTCCATCATTTAAGTGTTCATTGTTAGAGTGAAAAGAGGTATTACTAAACTAGTTAACTTTTAGCCTACCTAGGAGAGTCATATTCACACTACTCTTAAGCTCACTTGGAAGACATCTTACTTTTTGTCTCACCACATGTGGACTTGCCAAGTGCCCCACCAATTATCTATAGAGTCCTACACTTGTTTCATACTTGGAGGGGTAGTCAAATTTTCACTCCTACCTTCTCAACAGCTCATCCTTTCCTTTATAAGAAAGGCTCTTTTTTATGTTTCATAAAGTATTAATGTTGATTTTGCATATTGATCATTTGTTAAATTTTTTGAGTTAGCAAGCAGATCTTGGCTGCTCCAACATAGTATTAGAGAAAGCTTGCAACTCCAATCCCTTTCTATCTTGAATTTTTGAGGTTTGTAATCATTATCTTTGAAACAATGCATCCTAGAGCGAAATAGACACTCTCATTGTACTTAGAGGCTCAAAAATGAGTGGATATATAACACTTGTGTTTTTGGTGATAAGAATTTTTTTTGGTGTTTGGAAGGGTCATCCATGGAGGTCATATGAAAATATATACATTCAATATAGATTTCGACAGATGTACAGTCATTGTACCATCTATGCATCAGTTATACCACCTTGTTAGATTTCTCATGCCTCGGTTGTTATACCAATCCTCGACCTCTACACAACATTTTTGTAGACACTAAAAAATATCCTAAATGATATCATATACTCGAATCAAGTTTACTTACATCATTTCCTCTTGAAACCCATCCTCTTTTCGCTTTATTGATTAAATAAGCCTAATTATTTAATTAATTGCATCATTTTCATTTGTTAACCTAATTCATCAAATCAAGTTAATTCACTCCCCCTTCACACTAACTTTCATCTCATTAAATTAGATAAATCAAAATATTTAATTTAATTTCCTAAGTCATCCTATTTAATTAAATAACCTTAAGTCATTTAATTAAATATCTTTTCACCTTTCCACCTTTCATTAAATCATTTAATTTAATGAATATCCTTGTAATTCTCCAATTCCCTAATTGCATTATTAAACCTTGTTTAATTAGCAATTAAACTAATTTTCCTCTAAAAAGGAATATTCCCATGGAATATTCCTTATCTCCTTTTTTGCACAATTAAAACTTTCTTTTAATTTGCAAAATACCTTTTATCCTCACCCATGTTTGGAATATTCTCTCTCCTCCAATCATCTCACTTGGCTTCTTGAACAAGTTAAACCTTTAACCTCTTGAGCAAGTCACCTTATGACTTGTGTGTGTAGGTCAAAAGTGTGTTTGTTTGGAATGAATGTGATCCCTTCATTAATTTTCATCGTGCATTCTCATCCGTTGATGAGTATCCATGATCCATGCCTCCCATTTCTTCCATCCTTGACCATTGATTAATCTTTTCGATCTCAAACCTCCATTTCTCATTTGCTCTCCTATAAAAAGGTCACTATTTGGAGACAAATGGACACATCTTTCAATTGTAAACTTATGTTGTTGAATTCACTTGCACTCACACTCTCAATTTACCACTTTTAGCTTGTTTTAGTTCATTTTTAGTCACATAATAGCTTAAAACATCCATTAATGGCTTCCATGCATCCATCTTAGCTCATTTATAAATTAGGGTTTCCATCTTTTAGCTTAGAATTAGCTTAAATTAGCTTAGAAATTGCATATTTAGAGCAATTTTAGCATAAAATCATGTTAATTTAGCTTGCATCATGTTCAATTTAGCATAAATAAGGTTTTCATCCATTTATCACAATGGTTTCATCAATTCTCTTCCATAGAATTGATTGAAATTAGCTCACTAATCATAGGATTGGGAAAGCATCATTGTTCCACATCAGCACGACACCAATTCCAAAATAGGATAAGTTTTAAATGGGTTAGAGTAGGAATTTAAGTGATTTAGTAGTTTTCCATTTTTAGTTTTCATAAATGCTTAGTTTAAACTTTCAATTTGAAGGATCTTGTTTGGAAGATTGAGGTTTAGTGGTTAAATTATGCTTTGATTCATCATGGATCAAGCGTAATCAACCCACACTAACAATCCTCATCTCACATTCTAGTGCTAGAAGGAGGGTGAACCATTAATTTAATCAATTTTTAGCTCGAATTCAGTTTGTTTGCTTTTTGCAAGATATAGCTATGCCCAAAGAAAATCCAGTGATGCCCTTGAAGTGTGTTTCCATATAGCGACACTATCTCAATTTGAAACGACGTCAATTAAATGCACTGGCATTGATTTAAATCTAGCGACACTAATTTAATATAGCGGTATCAAAGACTTCAAACAGTGATGCCCCCAAATTCATTAGAGCAACACCTGAAAAAATACCTACGCTATCATCCTCTCTATTTTTGTTGTAGAGTGATGCCCAAATTCACTAGAGCAATGCCTAGGTTTCAAATCACAACACTATCGTGTGCAACGCCCAACCAAGGTAAGAAGTTTTATGATCATTTTTTCTACATGTGCTTTAATTTTCTCAATTCGTTTGATCACTAATGCACTTCTAACTTTGTCCTAGTTGTTAGACTAACAAGGTTGTGTAGGTTGAATGACATGGAGCTAAAGTGAAGAAAGCTTTCCTATCTTGAAATTTTATGATTGTAACAAGTGTTTGATGCTTTGGGGCAATTATAACCCAGCTTATATGCTTTCTACTTTATGCTTTAGGGCATTCACTAGATTTCAATTGGGTTTTAAACGAATGCTCAAATGGGATTAAAATTGAACCCTCATCTCATCATTGTTTTTGGGTTTAAAATTAAACAAGACAACTTCATATTTCATTTGGTGCAATAAAATGAAGACATCTTAGCTTTAGGGGTTGAAATTTATAAGTGTTTGTTGTGTCTTGATTTACAACATTGTTATTGGATGCTTATGCAATTCTCTCGCGCCACTTGGCGATCTTGAGAAACAAAAACATTCTTTAACACTTTGCAAAACCACCTACATCTTTCATTTTGGATTAAAACTAAACCCCTTTGCGAGTGTGAAAAAAGGTGTGGCGTGTGTTCTCTCTTTCTTCATACAAGTAGATATGATCAAACTACGAACGTACTTCCATGCTATTGTTTATCCTTAGAAGGCATGCCTCCCCACTTCAAAAGGAGGCAACAACCCAAGCAGTAACGAACTAAAGCCAAGTTCTTCCAAACCGCTATATAAATGTGTGGTTACAATAAAAGTTGTGATCAATGGGATGCGGTACATGATAGCTCTCCCCTAGTATCTTTATGATGCATAAAGCCCATGTTCTAAGGGTTGGGATACCTCTTGAAAAAGTTTATCATAGTATCCCCTCAACTAGAAGCCTTTATTATGAACCATTGTTTAGAATCCAAAATCCTAAAATACTTGTTGGTGCAAGAATGGTCATTTTGAAGCCACCCCACATTCTTACTATTCAATTGCAGAAACAGAAAAATCCTTTTGATCTTTAAATTTTAAGGATTTTGAGATTTGGTGGTCCCAAGAAGTGTGTGTCGAGAAAGGGGGAGCTAGTGTTGCCAAATCTCTAACTAGTCATATTATTTAGTGTTTGGAGAAATCCAAGTGGGGACTCAACAAGTATAGTTGTTTCAAACCTAGGATTGTAAATGATTGACAGTTAGTTTGATACATTGCTTGGTTCCAAAACATTACACAAACAAACAATCACTATCTTCCTTAGAATTTCAAACAATTTGATTTAAATATGGATACCTCTTGAATTAGCCTTGATATTACTACTTGTTCTAAGGATTTATCCTTAGATATTTCTAAATATCTTGACTTAATCTCAATCCATATTTCCCAAAGACAACATAGGAAATTATGGCTTTAATCTCATGATTTTCATGAAATGGACATTATGAGAATTATGATGTTTTTGACATAATCATCTAGTTTGAAAACATAATCAAAGACAAGTGTTTGTGGTAAAATCAATTCACTTAAGTAAGATAAACTTGACACAATTGAACCCCACATGACTATTTGGAGACTGATTGCTCCCATTGAACAACTTGATCTTGAAGGTGCTATCATTCAATCAAAATTTGAACTCATTAACAGAGAAAAAATCGATCTCATTAGTAGTTTGAGAAGCTTCACGTTTGAAACAAATGAAACACCTACCTAGTGGAGAAATGCAACAACAATCTTAGACGAAGAAGAGGAACGAGCTAATATGAGGCTGGAAGGCCTATATTACCACCACCTGCATGGAAATAAATATCTTCCTCTCTTCCATGAACCTGAACTTCTCTCTTAAATGATCTCATGCAAAATTAGGATCCCAAAAATAAGTTCTACAAGTCATTATTTTAAACTTAGGCATCTTGGTCCAAAAGCCCTCAAGAAACATATTTTAGCATTTCACAAGAATAGAGACAAGTTGGTAGCAAGATTTTATAGGCACGCTTCAAGGAATAGTCCAGAATTGTATGCATTCTTTTGGAGTCAAAATCTTGGTCTTTTTCACAATACTGAACTCCTCTAAATGATCCATCGAGCAC
The DNA here is from genome assembly GCA_007258455.2 of Sequoia sempervirens. Classification (NCBI taxonomy): domain Eukaryota; kingdom Viridiplantae; phylum Streptophyta; class Pinopsida; order Cupressales; family Cupressaceae; genus Sequoia; species Sequoia sempervirens. The sequence continues at coordinate 36,925,384 of VDFB02274714.1, read as the reverse complement.
AATCAAAATCCATAGGGGAAGATCTATATCCCGTCGTTGCAAACATAGGTATTGTAGTTCATAGTTTAGTAGGAAGTGGCCTTCAATACTTTATCACAATCATTACCTCTTGTTAAGGAACTTTTATGCTCCAGCTAGGAGAAACTGAACAGGTTCAAACATCCCCATCTATCCTCTCATCTAAGTCAACATTGGGTCTTTAGAATTTGAACATTTTAGATGTCTAGCATCATTATCACTACCTTGGTCTTGGAAAACAACGATTCATTCTAATTCAACATTGGGTCAACATTTCATCCACCCACCAATCAAATTCCATCCCTCACTTCACCAAACTTTGAGAAATTTTTTAAAATACCAACACTTTTTTACTTAAACATCAATCAAACCAACCCCTAACTTAGCTATTTTTTATGTGAAATGTATCATTTTCCATGCACTTAGTTAAGTTAGTTATCATCTTTGAACTAGTTTATCTTGAAGGTCACAAGTCTACCCTAAAGGTTCCTAAGTTTATAAATATTCTTTATCCTAACATCAAAACATCAAACTCAAGTCAAAAGTATTGTCCCAAAACGTTTGCAAAGATCACTTCCCACATCACCCATATTTGCATCCCCCATTATCATCATTACTACAAAAAGACTTAGAGTGTCCCTTTTACCTGGATTTGAGTCAACTAGAGATTTCAAACATCACAAATCACGACTCAGCTCTCCCATAGGTGATACAAAATTTATGGTAAAGACAAGATCACAACACAAGAGAATCATGGAGAAATCCAAAGTTACATTCACCTCAAGTGATCCAAATCCTTTAGAATTTGATCCAAGGAGTCAAGTTACCCCATTCCAACAACCATCATCTCCTTTAGAACCATATGAGTTTGAAGACATTACAAATAACCCATTTGGACTTGCTAGGGAGGAAATCATGGAACATCAAGCCTTTAAAAACATAGCTCCAATTTCCCTATCATTTGTTGCACAAAACTTGACACAAAGCTTCACAACTCCATCACTCGGGATAAATCAAACATCCACTCCTAGTGTTGCAACTAGTCTTGCACAAGACTTTGGTCTAACTCTTCCATTTGAAAGCAGTACACTTGTGGGCACCCTTGACACTAATCCCCCACCTCTAACAACCACTTGGACACCTACCTTTGGTGCTCCTCTCATTCCCAAAGATCCTAAACATCCATACACACCTCTTAAACTTCATAATTCCATAACTACTTCAACATATCAAGGACATCCCTCTTCATCCACATCCATGAGTACCACAAGTGTGCCCACCATCACGCAAAGTAGTATAGATCAAGTATCTCAAAACAACACACAAGGGCATGTCAATACCATACCACAGAGTCAACCCTCAATGAAGATGGGGACATCTTTATCCAATCCCCCAATAGGTTCATCCATACCATTAGTGTCACAAATCACATTCATCCCATCCACTATCAATCCATCTCAAAGCCATCCCTTGGTTACAAGTTTTGTTAACCCAAGAAATACCTTGATCACGAATCCCTTATTTACATATTTAGCTCAAGGAAATCCCCAAGGCATGGGACAAGGGAATCCTTTTAAACCATGGACTCAAGGTTCTAATGTGCCCTTAACATCACAAAATCCAATGGCACCATCCTCATCTTTCCCCACAATTCCTGATACCATGAAAAATCAAATGGGACCTAAAACTTACATTCCTCTATCTTCATCTACCATATTACAAGGAATTTCAAACCAAGGGAATCCTTCACCCTTTATTAGCAAACCACTACCCACTCAGAATATCAATGCTCACAATCCATCTCAAATATCCCAACAACCACCTAATCTTGCATTGCAAGCACATACCCTAGCTTTACAACAAGCACAACAAGCTTATCAACAAGCTATCCAACAACAATAACAAGCAGCCTTAGCAGCACAACAAGCAACCCAACAACATTAAGCCTAATAAGTAACCTTAGCTCAACAAACAACCTTAGCACAACAACAACATCAAGCTCAGCAAGCAGCCTTAGGTCAACAACAACATCAAACTCAACATGCATCCTTAGCACAACAACAACATCAAGCTCAACAAGTCACCTTAGTAGTGCAACAACAACAAGCATCCCTAACTACCCAACAAGCCTAGTAGTATGTCCAACAACAACAATTGATCACACAACAACAAGGTTCCTACTACAATCCTCAATAAAACATTATCAATAAAAGCACATTAGGAACATATACATCAATACCACAATCACCTTCACAGAATCTCACACCACCATATACCTCATACAACACCACGCCATATCAAAATCCTGCATTCAACTCATTCGTCATCCCACCATATGTTCCTCCACCAAACCCACAAGAAAATCTAGCATCACAATTTAAGGTGCCATCACAAGAAATATAGGACCTTTGACTAGGCACGACAAAGAAGCCCCGTACATAGAATCTATGTCCCTATCCATTTGATTTAAACATTGCAATGGTACCATTTCCTCCCAGTTTTGAAATCCCCAAATTTGACAAATACAAAAGGAGAGGAAGTCCTATGGACCATATTAAATAATTTAACGTAATGTGTATGGAGGTAGCCTACAATGATTCTTATCTAATGCACCTTTTCCCTTGAAGTTTAACAGGTCCTATAATGGATTGGTTTTCTCATCTACCTCTTGGAATCAAAACTTTCCAAGAAATTACCAATAAATTCATCGATCACTTCTCCTTTAATCTTGACATGGACGTAAGCCTAGAAGAATTGTACACTCTTAAACAAAACAAAGGAGAATCTTTTATGAATTTCTTGCAACGATGGAGACAGAGAGCTAGTAAAAGCAAGTGGCCTCTTCCCAATGAACAACAAGTGGGAATCATCATAGCCAATCTAGACCCTGATCTATCTTTCCACTTGCAAATGCAGTGCATCACATCTTATGATGAACTTGTCCCTAAAGCCCTTAACATGAAGAGGGATCTAATCTCACAAGGAAATACTCAAGCTTACAAAGATAATCACCCATCAACTAGTTCAAATGGCAAGCCTTGTGTCTGGGAAAAGAAAAGAATGTAACAAATGACAGTGTGGTAGATGCTAAGGTGGTCCTAAGTGCTCCTAGACCCAACAACAATCAAGTTGCCAACATTCAACCAACTATGCAATAGATAACACCTCCGAACAATCACATCAATAACACCAAAATGGAACAAAGGCGAACTGCTAACAAGAACAACTATCCTAAATGCAAGTACACACGGTTATCAGAACCTATCGAAATGATCATGAAGGAGTTGGTAGAGTCAAATTTGATAAGATTTCCCAACTTTGAAAACTACCAAGAACCACAAGAGAAACCATCATGGTACAACGAGCATGATCTCTGTGACTTTCACAAAATCAAAGGACACAAAATGAGAAACTACATGAAACTTAAGAATATCATTCAAGATCTCATAGAGAATGACACCATATCTGTTGAGGTACTGACTAGGAATCAGGATCTTAAGATATACAAGAACCTTATGCCAGATCATAACAAAGCAAACAACAACAAAAAAGCTAAGGATTACACAAATGTACATCATACCTATTCCAATGCGGTTGCCTCTTACGATAGCGTCATTACTATCGTCACCACCAAAGGAGCTAGTGTGGAATGTGGATTCACCACATGACATGGAAAAATTACCGTTCAAGGAGTCCCATCTCAATCTAGGACACAACCTACTTTTCACACATCCACTCCTAGCAAGTAAAATCTTCTAGATCAACTTAAGTAAACCCCCACACAAATATCAATCCTAGAACTCTTAAGGTTATCCCCCACCCATAGGGAAATATTGGAGAAATCCTTGTCTAAGTCATTTGTCCCCAAGGATATTGACATTGATCAGTTTCAAGCTATGGTAGGGCATATCACTAATCACCTTCTCACCTTCTCCAAGCAAGACTTACCGTCACAACCATCTCATAACTATGCTTTACACCTTGAGGTTATCATTCATAAGAACAAGGTCAAAAGAGTCTTAGTAGATGGAGGTGTTGGCTTGAACATCTACTCCCTTCAGTTGATCAAACATCTGGGCTATTCATAAGATACCATTGAGAAAGCAAAGAGTACCACCATCAGAGCATATGACGACCAAGAATGGGTATCACAAGGAATCATTGCACTTCCCATTCAAGTGGAACCTCTCATTGTAGAAACTGCATGCCAAGTGCTTGATCTTGATCTTCCTTATAACATCCTACTTGGCCAACCATGGATCCATGCCCTAAAAGTTGTAGCCTCAACCTATCATCAATGTGTGAAGTTTCCTTTTGAAGGTAGAGAAATCACTATCCATGGAGTTCCTAAGCCTTTTTACTATTACAAGAGTTTTGAAGTCAAGTTCTATAAAATCCCCCAAATACCTAAAAATGATGGACCTACACCACCTACCTCATTTGTTGACCCAACATCCCCTGCATCTACTTCTGAAACAAAGGCACTAATTATGCAAAACATACTTGGCATCAGAGTAATGATTCAAGATAATGGTTGTGGGAACTACAAGCTATTGAAAGACACCTTTGTCTTAGGAGAGCTACCTACTTCTCCTCAATCTCATGGGAAACCCACATCTAGCACCAAAGAACCCGAAACAATCAAGATGACAACTATTACCTTCACCAAGTGGGGGGATTTGAATCAAGAAGATGTCAATGAGGAAGATATCTCTAAACTTCTCTATCAAGATGAATGACCTGTCCCCACTCTTCCCATGGAAGATGAAAAAAAAGGCTTATAGCTATAGAAATGAAAAATATGCATACATTTCAATCCAATAGTTTAATCAAATAACCTTCATTTAATCAAATCCTAACATTTCATCTTTTATAAATCATTTCCTAGATTCATATTCCTCAAATTAATCCACCTTTATCTTGCATCATCCCTTTAATTAAATAAACCAAACCTTATTTAATTAAATCTCAAAATTCATATTTCTCCCTCTTGATTTAAATAAATCAAAATATTTAAGTCAAGTGGGTCAAAATCACCTAAACATCATCTAATCTAATCTAATCTAATCCTGATTAAATCTAATCTAACCACCCATCACATCCTCTAGCTTTTCCCACTTGCACAAATAAATCAATTTATTGATTTATTAAATCATCATTTTCTCTCAACATGGCATCTTTGAGGAATATTCCCTCAAATTTGAATTCAAAAACAAGTGGACATGTACATCCAACAAAGCAATTAATAAGCTCTTACATGTCCCTTGCACAAGTCAAATTCAGCATTTAACTCTCAAATTCAAATTTAAAATCTCCCTCTCTTCGGCACATTGAGTAAAATGTGCTCATCCTCCAACCTATCACAAGTTGACAAGTGGTCTCTTTTCATTGGCTTGTTTTTACTTCCACATCCTCCATATTTTGCATTCTTATATCATTCTATTCTATAAATAAAGATCATCTCCATTGGTTTAATCCTCCACAATCTCCACAATCTTAGCATTTCATCTACAATCTCATGCAAAGTCACTCTCTTCAATGGAGAACTAATTTTTTCCACCTCATATCATCTTCACAGTAGTTTCATATCAGCCTATCATGGAATTTAGCAAGGATTGGGAAAGGGCTTCTTTCCATAGAAGCACCAATCCAATATGAGATAGAATTGACATCATGTTTTTATGTGCTTATGTTTTAGTCATCTTGTCATTTGTTTGCATTTTAAAACATGTTGGATTATCTCATATGAATGTGAATATTTTCTTTGTTGCTAATGTTGTGTGTTGAAATTTTAGCCATTTGCAGATTTAGCATCCACATAATGGCACTAGAAGGAGGGCTACATAAAGTCTTTGTTTCTATTTGATGCATACTGTCAGAATATAAAGTTGTTTATTTTTGCTAAGGCATTAAAATTTGCATATTTATAGGAATCTAAAAGTTCATTGTCTCTAATTAATGTATTAGACAACGATATATATTTTCTTACTTATAACCACTTCAAGCTTTCTATTTCCATTTCTTAGTTCATCCTACGTGCTTGATTTAGTGTAATCCAGTCTTCAAATTGTTGTTGTTTACCATTACCACTAATCTCCATAAGTACATGCATTATTACAGTCATTCTGATTTCTTTAGTTTTGAATCAGAATTCCTTGCTATGAAGATGTTATTCTCATGAAAATTCTAATAAAGCTACCAAGATTTGAACCTTGGACCGACAGGCATTTTGAAAGCGAATCTAAGTTGTCACAAAACAATCTTTAAGCAACAACATTGATTGTAACACCCCTCCATTTTGGCTCTTTGATCAGTAGTGTTTTCTTTGTAATGATTGTGTTTGATTATGCTTTGACTTTGGTACTTGGTTACTTTTGACCGTTATCTATTAAGCGATGTAAACATTATATTTTGATGTGATGTTATTTACTCTGATGTTATCTTTATGGCATGCTTTAGATTAGCTTAGAAGATATTTGATTTAATGATGATTTATGTTGTTGATCATGTTATTGATGTTAGATGCATCAGTTAGTGATATTGTATTGGTGAAGTGGACGAGATTGTATCACTCACTTGCGAGTGCCCTACAATTCTGAGATTTCCTCTTCATGGTGTGTTTGATCATATTATGTATATATGCATGTTCAACATACTTTTGTTGCAGGTTGATAGGTACATGACATCGACTCCACCTGGTTCATAGGTTTGAGCATGTCCTTTGACAAACGGAAAATGATTGGGAGATAGTAGCTAGGTTTTCCATGCCAAGTCGTCACCCTAGTCATAGCGTGTCGTCAAGTTGTTGTTGGGTTGGTTGTTTTAATTTGGTCCCTTGCATCTTGAGTATTTATTTAATTGCAAATTTTAAAGGTTATCAAGTGGCTTGCATAGTTAAATTGATGTTTAAATGTATTTATTTGCAACATTGAAAAGTCATTTATTTTATTGATTGATTTGATTTAATTAATAAAATTAGATTAAGGGTGATTTATTAAATGTGATAGTTGATTTGGCAATTGTTGGATATTAAGATTTAATTAAAATAAAATTAAAAACCTTGTTTGAATAGTTAGGGTTAATTTAAATAATTAAATAAATGATAATGTGTTTTTAATTCCACTTTTGCAAATTGTTGATAAAATCATTTCTTTGCAACTTTGAAATGCTTTTGTTTAATGAAATTAGAAAAATGCATGAAGTTTGAATTAGAAATTAGAAATTTGTTTTAAAATTAAAAAAAATGGAAATATCCTCCAAATTGTGCAATAAATTTAGTGGGTGGGGATATTTTAGGGGTTTGACCAATTTGGGGAAAACCTCTATTTTTAGCAAATGAAAATTCATATGTTTTTTAACTTTCAATTTGGGGAAAGGATTTTCTTGGCTGTGGCTTTGCTTGGATTGGTGAAGAATTGGAGACCCTTGCTTGAGCTGAATCCAAAAGGAGGAGTTAAAAACACCATTGTTGAAGGCTTCAAGCTTGGAGAAAAAAATTAGGTTCACCTTTGTTCTTGCTTTGTTTCATTTTGAAAATGGATTGAATCCTCATTATGCTATTTGGAAATCTTTGAATGTTGATCAAATCCAATGAATCCCATGAGAAATTGTTTTGAAAGCTTGCTATCTTGTTGAAATTTGGAAATAAAAACCAAACTAGAATCAAACAATGAAAATTAGATTGAAACCAAAAGAATTGACATTTCAAACTAGAATTTTAAACCATATTGTTGTGCTTCCTTTTTTTGTTGATTATTTGCCCAATTTGAGTTGGGAAATGGTTGTAGTTTTATATATGTATATTTTGGCTTGTAAAGCCATGAAGTTCATCTTTAAAAATATATATTTATTATGTCCCTATTATGAATATTTTGCATTCTAGAAATGCACAGAGGGATTTTGTTTTTGTTTTTAGAATTTTTTATAATAATAAAAAAAAGGTTTTGAATTTGGTTTTGTGGGGTGGGGAAGCCAACCCCCACCACCGTCGCCACCGCTGCTGCCCGCAGGGAGGCAAGTGCTATGCTTTTGAGCCGCGAGGGCCACCTTTTTTACACACCACCGCCGCCGCATGGCAAGGCCTGGTGCCTTGCTTAGGGTTCGCCCATAAGGATTCTTTATTTAGTTTTTTTATTATTATTTTATTTCTTATTCTGTTTTATATATTATATTTTAATATATATAATATAATATTATATATATAATATAAAAATATAATAATATATATTTATATTTATAATATATAATATTATATAATTTGTGATTCTTAATGTTTATTTGTTTTATTATTTTTTTTTATCCGTAAGGTGGTAATTTTATAGATAATAAAGAAGTTTACAGCCATCTGCGAAGCAAGAAATATACCATAGATAACCAACAGTCATCCAAAAAAGAGCTAACTAGGAGAAACAACAACTCCATATATTCCACAGCAGGAAAGAGTTTCAAAGCAGAGGATTAGAAACAGAGGCCTAGCCTCAACAAACAAAAAACTAAAAACAACCTGCTCAAGTTTGAAACTATCAAAATTAACCCATTGAAATCCGAAAGAAACCAGAGACGGGCAACAACCAGCATCTGACAAAATTCACAAGAAGTCGTTTACCTCTGCAAAACTAATGAGGCCATCCAACCATTCCACCCTGTCCACCAACACCATCTTCAACTTACGCTTCAGGAAATCCACCACCACATCAGCAATCTTTTGGTGCCTTGATAATGCAATCCCTTTGAGGTCTAAGAGAAAGGGAAAAACTTTGACAGCTTCATCAGACTCCCACATAAAAGCTAAGTCGGCAGGGCGCGGAATACCCTTACCAATAAAGGCTGCCTTCAATGTCGTTTCAAGGCCGCTGAGCAAATCGTCTCGGAACATACGAACCATCATTTCCATGGCCTTCGCCTTCAGGGTGTCCAAGTCCAGGAGCACGGCAAGAAACCGGGATGAAATGTGCGCATTGTCTCAGGCGAATTCATTCCTTTCTAAGTGCCCTTTGCCAAGGACCATTTTAACAGCAACAATTGACGCTGGGTCATCCAAGAGCAAGATACACTTTAACCGCTGGTTCGTGACCTCACGAAAGGAAATCTGCCTCTCCTTAGCCACTAAAGAAACTAGAGTATCAACACCAAAAGATTCCAGACCTTCCGCCGAGATGTGAATGATAAATTTTGACTTCGATGATCTAGCCATTAGCAAGTCTTTGACAGCCGCACCCTGCAACAAAAAAATATAGAACAAAACCAAAATGTGAAATCCATGCTTTAGAAATGACTTCATTTGCTCAATAAAAATGCCCGAATTATGAGCAGTCAGGCTTCACATACGAAACAGGATTATGGCAAAGCAAAAATGTCCTTGACATGAGTAAAGATACGGCCTCCGTCCATCCTACTTAAAACCATTATCAATGCAATTAATGGAAATTCCCACTCAGCACGTCAGTGAACGGTTCAAGGATATTCGTGCCTGATGTGTCACATTGATGGCACCATGAGAACTGAGCCACGCATGCCTCTAGACCATCTCCAAAAGTTTCGCAAAATATAGAGGCAATTAATAAAACAGGTGAGGAACACCTTCTATCGGCCAAATTTAGAAATTTTGATGTGACAAGAACATGCCAAAACCAAAGTCTTCATGTCCGTCCTGTCCGCCACCTCACAACCACCCTGGACACCATATGCCCATGTGAGGGGCGAGGGGGAGCCCACCCTTCCACCCACTATTTGTTTTATTATTATTTAAAATGTATATAAATATTTATATAATTTAAATAATATGGGTTATGGTGAGTGAAAAATATTTATTAAAAAGATTTTTTCTCTATCATAGTTGGAAAATACAAGTGTTATATTTAAGAATTTGTTTTTTTGACAAATATGAATAATCAAGAAATCTTGGAATTTGAAATGTTATTTTAGAGGCACATATGTAATTGATGTGGGAATATTTTAATAGGAATTTTTAAAATGATTTACTTTAAAAAATTGATTTTTATATTCATATGGCTTTGTTGAAATTTGCTTTTGAATATTATGTATCATGGAGGAAAATAGAATTAAATGGTTAGAGCTTAAATTATTTAACATTGTTAATGTGAGTTGATATACTTTGAGTATGAACGTATAATGCAAGTTATTTAATTAATTTCATGTTCTAAATCAGTGTTTGGCTCGGGTTTAGGAAACCCTAACGTTAGCTTGTTGAGTTGTCTGAAATGCTTTTAAATGATGTTGTGTTCTTTCTCGATGTTATACAAATTGTGTGGTTGTCTTGAAGTCTTCCAGATAGGGTTTTATTTTATTGTATGGGTTGTCATTATGATAGTCAACCTTTGGTTTGTCTTGGGATTTGTGCCTCCTTGGGATTAGGAGAGGGTTTTCTGGTTCATGCCTCCTTTGGAAGGAGTGGATTTTGTACCTTTGTTTCCTCCAGTGTTTGGAGAGAATTTCCTTTACTTGTTTCCTCTTGGGAGTGGAGAGGTCATTTGTATCTAGTTGCCATTGGATTGTGGTTTTGTATTGCGTGTGTTGTCATTAGGAGAGTGGCTCTTTGTGGGGGTCTGACACTTAAAGGGGCGCCAAGGTAACTCACCTAGGGTTTAATTAAGTGATAACTTAAAAGAAATTAATGGGGCACTTTCATACTAAATAAAGATAATGATGGCCTCTCTCTTGAAGCTTGTGTTTGTTAAGGCTTGAGATGAGACGAGACGCATAGTTTTGCATGAGGGTCCGGCGACCGGTAGAGGCAAGCCAGGGTAACCCAAGATGGGGGTCTGGTAGCCTAGGAAGGTTGAGCTAGGGTAACTCATGGTAATTTATGTATGACACTCTACCTACATCAGCAGTCAGTCAGTTACTGTGTGTTATTCAGCTAATGTTCATGATCTTGTTCTCTGGAAGCATTGTAATCCTTATGTTAAGTATTATTGTGGTTGTTATTGTTACAGTCCAGTTTATGCTTTTGTATGTGCCTAGTCGTAGATGGTCTTGTGTTGGATTCCTTGTTACTATCTTCTAGCACGGGGGGTGAGCCTTTGGGTATCACACAGTTGGGTGGAATGTGCACCTTAATCCGTTGGTTTTCTTATTGTTTGTGTGGATGAGATTTCTAGCTGGAGAGCTCGTGGGATCTAGTTTCTTGTCATGCTTTATACTTTCAGTTGTTTATTGTATTTATTACCCCTCATTGTTATCGAGGTGGAATTTGTAATATGTAATCATGATTATTGGATTTATCTCATTCTGGGAATGAGCATTGTAATCTTATTGTAAATTAATTGTTATTTGAAATCATGTGGTATTTATTATTCTTTGATGTAAATTATTATGTATGGAATGTATGTGAACTTAATTGTTAAGTAAATTAAATGTTATGAATTTATTCTTGTTTCTTGTTTGGGTTTAAGTAACTCAGTCTCGTAACCTTAGGGGTTGTTGGAAATTGGTTAAGTGATCTTGTATGTTAATTGTTCTTATTTAAAAAAAAAAATTAGTTTGTTTGTGTAGTAAATTGCAACTTCCCCTAGGGTTGCGAGGCGGGGCATTACACATGGTATCAGAGCCCAAGTTTAAACACTGGGTGCTTTGGGATAATGTGGACCCATTAAGTTGTTAGCTGCGTAGGATGTTTTGTTTGTGTACCTTGTCTTATGTTGTGGTGTGTATCTTTTCAGGATCATGCCACCTAGGCGGGGTTGTAAGGGTCGTGGCCGTGTAGGTGGACGGGGAGGTAATCAGCAAGATGCACCTCCCATTGTTCCCCATGTTTCTAATCATGAGGAACATCAGGCTTCTCAGTTTGTGCCAGTGGTTGGTAGCCAGCATCAAGATCCACCAGGGATCAGGGATGCTCAGTTGTGTCACTTACTTGAGGAGACTCTTGCACGTATGGGCCTGAGGCAGGTTAGGGATCAGGTTCCGGCTCCATCTGAGTCAGTCATGGTTGCTAGTAGTTTTTCTCTTTACTGTCACTTTGTCTACTTGTTAATGGTAGGGACGTGTGGGTTTTTTATTCATTTCCCTATGTTTATGCCATCTAATGCTTGATGTTTGTACAACTTTAATCTTCACCTATAAAGTAAATAGTCCAAATTAAAATTGTAGGGTAATTTTCTGGAGTTTTGTTTAGCGTGCGAGAACATTGAATAGCTTGACCATAGTAGACTTTTTCTTGTGGATGTATGTGGGTTAATACACATAATATCTATGCACACAAATATATCTATGTGTGATTGGACAAGAAGATTGCAGTCTGTCGAAACGTACAAAGGCCTTCACAATATGCAAGCATTTTTCATTGCAACATTTCAAACGCACAATTGGAAGAACGACTGATGAGAGGGAGATGGTTGTAATTGTTAGTGGGAAGTGATGATAACCATGATGTAACTCACCAACCATATCTGCTAATATTCTTAGTCTTTTCATATTCACACTGCATTTAGAGACTTAATCTACACGTAAATCTGAGAGCCTCTAATCCAATTCACTAATTTTTTTTTTATTATCAGATGGTACAAATCCTACCATTATTGTTATTCCCATCTCATTAATATTGCTATTTTTAACTCATTTATGGCCTTTTGCAGGAAATCAAGATATCATCATGACAAGGGAATTAATCTTTTTTTACTTTTTTGCATTTAATCGATGGTCATTGTATTAACTCACTGCAAAATCTTTACTTTTCTACATTATTTCATGCATAAATAGTCTAATATTGAATTGCATTGATCTTTTTCATTTATTAGTCTTAAATCATTGAGTTTTTATTATTTGAAATTGTTATTTTGTTTGAAATCAATGATTAGAACGAACTTAATTTAATATTCTAATCCTCACATGATTTCCTTTTGTTCACCAAGAAAACAAAGGAAAATGTAAGGTGTGAAGGTGAAAATGAGGAAAACGAAAATGAAGGAAAAGCAAGGAGGGATTCTTGTTTGCACAAGGAGCTTGCAAGAAGCAATCTTTGGAGGAATCTTGGAGAATGGGGCATTAAATTCAAAGTTTATAAAGTGTTTTTTAATGCTTGGAGCCTCCATTTACTACTTTAATTTTCTATTTTAAGCCAACTAAATCATTGTTTGTTTTCAAAGTTGGATTAAAATTGAACACTAGAAACTGACTAGACATTTTTTTGGGGGATAAAATTGAACAAACAAAATTGACATTTGATTTTTGGTGCTTAAAACGAAATCATCATTGCTTTGAAAGGTTAAAACAAACATGTGTCTTTTATGCTTTGTAATCTCTTATACAAATTAATTTCATCTAAAATGGCATATGCACTTCTCTCGCACTTCACGACGATCTTGAGAATCAAAAGTATTTTTGATGACATTAAGTTGCATAAAAGATTGCCTCCACACTTTAGTTTGGGTTTAAAAATTGAACTAAACATTTTGCGAGTGTGAGTAAACCTATTACATGTGTTCTCCTTTTGTTTCTAAATGAAGGTTGATCGAACTATGAATATGTTTACTCGCTTTTGTCTATCTTAGAGGGCCTACCTTGGGGAAAAAGTACTCACCCAAGGGAATGACTCAATCGGTAACACTCTAAATCTAAGAGTATTTCCAACTGAGATATAAATGTGGGTATTGGAGCAAATGCCAATATCACGCGGTTGATTCTGACAAGATGGATCTGAAAGGGGACTCTCACCATATGGGTCAATCTCCATGAATGGAAAGTCTGAAATAAAACCCTTGTTTGTAGTGGCCTATTAACTCATTCATTGAGTTTATCAAAGTGGTGCATTAGAACTTAGATTCCAAGAAGTTACTTGCCATGTATGATCTTGGTTGAAATATAGAGGTTAAAACTTCATTCTTAACATACCTTTATATTTTTTCCTTGGTTACATGTAAAATCATCTCTTCTACTATGAAGGACATGAGGCAAGCCCACTAAGAGAAATGTACAAATTGAGCTAGGGTGTTATATTGCTTGTGAGTCAGTTTGAAAACACAGTGCTTTGATCAAAAACATTGGAAAACCAACATTCAACATGAGAATCAAATCTCAAACCCTTTAGAAGAAGCAAATATCCTTGAATGAATTCACATGCTATTGCTTGCCCTTGGGATTTTATCCTTAGAGGCTTCTAAGCATTTGGATTTCATCTCAATTCTCTCCTACTAAAGTCAACTTTAGGTAACCTTTGCCATGATTTCCTCAATTTCCACACAATGCACTTTGTGGGATGAAAGAGAATTAGGACATTGGACATTCAGTTTGAAAACTAAGCAAGAAGTGTGTTTGTCATAAAAGCAAGTCATTAACCAAGATTAACTCAAATTGAACCCCACACATGTGCTTGTTTATCTTTTTATTGTCTTTCGAGCAAACATTGGTCTTTTGGTTTGAACTACTCTTAGAGAAAAGCATGTTCTTCACTATCTTGGTCTTGTAAACAAGTCCTTCCTAGGTTCATTTAGGATCAAATCAAACACTTCATCCACCCAAAACATTTATCATCTTCATCCCAAAAAACAACTTTAGAGCTTTGAAAACATCATTCTAGACTTGGGTAAATCATCAAAATCAAAATCACTTTGTTTAGTTACGTGTATGGGAATGCATCCTTTCTCATACATTTAATTGAATTAGCAATCCTTTGAACAAGTTCATCCTAATATCACATCTAAAATCTTAGGGTTTACAAGTCCATTATCCAAATCCAATCAAACCAATCAAAAAAAAATCCTAAAGTCTAGCATTGATACAAAGTCCCTAAATGTTCAACACTCATATCATTCACCCATTTTCATCCTTCATCTCATCATTAGTCCTAAACACCTTAGAGGCCACTTTTACAACAAGGTCAAAACACAAGAGGAACATGGAATATAAACTTGATCCATACATCGTGAGTAATCCAATTCAACCAAACTATCAAAGCCTTACAATGCCAATTGATTTTCAAAACTCGCATTTATACAATCCATACATGGGATCATTATCTCCTACAAACCTCAATGGTACAACAAATGTGAGTCTACCCAATCTAAATCTTGGAACACCTTTTCTAATGGTAGATTTAAATCAAAATTCAAAGTTACAAGTCTATCCACCAAACAATCAATGCATGAGTCTTCAAACAACCAACATCATCCCACCAAATCCATACATTCCAAAAGTGAATATACCAAGTACAATATTTCCAAACATGAATCCAAAAAAAATTGGGATAAATATGTTTGCAAATCATACAAATATTTTTCAAATCCAAACAAGATGTTAACAACTCCAAGTCAAGGTAACACCATGCAAAATCAAAGTTACCTAAATCAAGGCAATGTGATTCCCAACATCAACAATGTTCAATTTCAACCTATCATGCCAAATCTGAACATCATCCCAAATCAAAACATTGTCCAAAATCAATTTTTCCATGATCCCATTCAAAAACCACAACTATGCATCCCAAATTTGCGTGAACAAAAACCATATCAAGGGAGTCAAGATCGAAATCAAGATCAAATTTGGTGAGATCAAATTGCTACACTTACCAAAATAGTTGAGTCATTGCACCAAGAGACATCTCCACCACCATTACCCATATCAACATCATTCTTTGGTTTACAACTTCCCCCTTTACCTAGCACCAATCACTCCATCCAAATCAATCCACCTAACACCAATCAAGCCATCACATCAAATCCTTTGAATATACCATCGACATTGCACCAAAAAATGGTATCCAATCAAACAACAACATCAATCCTGACAAATCAAAATATGGTCTCCCAAGGATCTATCACCTCAGTCATTTCAACCATTCCTATCACCTCGATCAATCCCATCATATCTCAAACCCTCACGATCACTCCAAGCGTATCTCAACCACTTGTCACTGCATCCAATACAATTTTGAATCCACCACCACTACCACCTAAACCAAACCCATCAAGACAATATAACATTACACTAAAGGCTCACCAGGCCTACCAAAAGGCCATCCAACAATATCTAGCCACACAACAAGCAGCACAAGCTCAACAAGTGCAACAAGCCTCTCAAGCTACCCAACAAACACAAGCACAAACACAAAAAATGACAATCGTTGAGAACAAGGATCAAGATCAATCCATCACCGAGCACCTTGAAGTTGTGTCTACTTCATCCAATGATCAAATCAACGTATGTCAAGAGTCACTTCTCAATCATGATCAAAATCCACCGACAAAACCCAACAATGATCCAATTCAAGAAATGCCAGCATCACTTGACCCTATGGTTGAAGGCAATCACAATCTCTTCACCACAATTGTTGAGAACAATGTTCAAGATCTCTCAACTATCTCTCAATTAAGGAGCACATTGAAGATGTTTCTACACAATCCAATGATCAAATCACCATACATCAAGAGCCACTTTTTAGTGATCTATTTCAAGGAGTGTTAGGATTATTTGATCCTATTGACATAATGCATGATTCGTCCACCTATGATCATGTTGAAAATGTCTCTACATCGCCTTATGAGTTAGAGGACATATCTCAAGAATTTATTCCAAAGCATGATCAAAATCTTTCACCAAGGTTTAGCAATGGTCCCTTCCAAGACATGTTGATACCCTTTGACCTCATGGTTACATATATTGAAGGAACCCTGAACTTGACACTTGAGGATATTGAACCACTTACCATGTCTAATGACAACATCCAAGAACCCTTTGTAAGCAATCCATCCTTTGAAACTAACCCATGTCAATAACTTGATCCAAAGCATGTCAAAAGCAACTTCGAAATCATTCAAAATCAAGAATTTGTATCTTCAAGATACTACAATAATATAATGGACACTCTCCTATCTATGCAAGATGATCATATCCATGTAGCACATAATCCTCCATCTACCCATGCGATTCTTTCTGCAAATGGACATGAAGATGATCTTCGTTCAAAACATGATTCCTTTACTCCTGATATTATTACACAAAAAGAGTAGGTTATTGATTCCTATAGCCAAACAGAGTTGTCAACATCAGGATCAGATATATCCAAAATCTAGGCTGAAGACATCATGGATGAAGATATCCAACATTATCCACTCAAGGAAGCAGGACAGACAAAACAATATATTTTGGAGTCAGCAAAGCATCCAATCAAAATAACATCATCTCAAGTGGTCATTTGTCAAAGCATGCTTACTGAACAAGACCTCTCAAAATAGGCAGAATCAAGGAACAAAGATGCTACTACCACCATACTAGGGGCAACTTCATCTCAAGCAAATGTCAACATAGGTAGCACGAAGAATCCTTATGGTGAAACCATTGCCAATACTACAACCAACCATGTCATGAATCTTCATCCACCCATCACCCCATCCATGAATTGGGACCAATGTCAAAAGAAAAAATTGAATCAAAGTATGAAGAACATTATCAAAGGAAAAGCAGTTGGAAATCATAATGGACAAATCAAATACAAATGGATACCAAAAAATACAAAGAAATATCATCCCTATCAAACTCCATTAGTCAAAGAAACTATGGGGAAAAATAAAAAAGGGAAAAGTATCCATCAAAGATGTCTGAAAAAGAAAAAGTAGGATTTTCAAGCAATGTACAAAGTATATCAAGCAGTTGGTCCTAATTCCATGCACATTTTCGTATCCACCCATCATTGCTCATCTTCCCAAGTTTGGAGAGTCAAAGGTTTCAAACTGTCAACCAATCCATCTCTTATCTCTAAATACACTCCATCCACGCCTCCATGCATGATATCGAATTATCACATTGACCATGTGTTGGCAACAACCCTTCATCATAAGGATTCTGAAGGCACTCTATCGCGATATACAAACAAAGATAGAGTTAACCTTGGTATTAATAAAGCAAATCAAGAATCCCAAAAGTTGCATTCAAGTGCACATATCTTAGCAAAGAAACTTCTTCAAGCAGGCTATTGATGGCACATTATGACAAGGGAATCTAAATCAACAACACCTTGTGATTCAGCATGAGCTTAAAATCTTTCGAAAAAAATTAAAAAAATTAAAAAAGAAACAAAAAATCCAAAAAAATTAGAAAAAAGATTGAAAACAGTAAAGAGAAAAATCATCCTCTAGTGAAAACCACATGGGTGGCACTTTGGGAAAGAACATGATGAAAACCTAGCAAATAGGCATCATGAGTAGAATCGAGCATCTACGTGTGCCACTTCAGGTGAAAGCGTCTCATCCCATCCGTAATAAATCAAGCATTCCATCCATCTTATCCATAATAAATCCATGCATCATAAACCATTGATCCAATCCATTTTCATCCATCTGCATCCATCATCCAATTTATCTTGATCTTGATGAAATTTTGGGGCACACTTCACGCTTGCTTATGGTAAACATCTTGACATGGGTTATTTTCATTGATCTATCCTACCCCTGCATTATCTAAGCCATGAAGCATTATCCAAATGAGCATTTCTTTATCCAAACACCTTATATTATCACAAGACAATCCTTGGCATTCTTTGCATGCTTACCATATCCATCCATCCATACACCTATCTAGGAATTCATCCATGAAATTCCATACATTGATAGACACTAGGGGTAGATATGTACATCTTGCTTCAAGAATAAATCTTGATCTATATCCTTCAATTTATGTGGTGATCTGAACATTGGCAAATGTAGAATCAAATTGGTCAAACCAATTGTGAGAAAAAGTCCAAATCACTATCCCATGGCATATCTTGACAAAAAGACATTCCTTATCATGCTTCATCTTTCATCAAACATCAAGCTAAGCAATCACTATCAGTTGCATCTAAGTTGCACGTCAAACATCACATCAAATTATTCAAACAAATTTTGTTCCAAATCAAGCTTTATCAATCATGATCAATCAAATCCAATCCAAAATCATCATCTCGGGATATCTTTGTGTTGCTTAACACTATCCTTGCATTGTTGTGCATCCCCAAGAATGTTATCATTAATCCACCAATCAGATCAATCAACCTTAGCTTGGTTTTCAACAAAATCCCAAATAGAGAACTGATATCGTCATACATGTCTATATCCAAATCATCAAAATCATGCAAAAATCCAAAAATATTAGAAAATAAAAAAATCCAAAAACATCCAAAATCTTATCAAAATTTAAAAAAAAACACTCAAAAAGTTAGAAAAGCATAAAAAAAAACACTAGATCCAAACTACGTCATCTCTGAGCTTAAACGTAAGCAAGGCTAATCTTTGATTAGCCCTCGAGGTATCAAAATCCAAAACATTCAAAAACATCAAAACAAAAACATTAAAAAAACAAAAATCCAAAAACATTCATAAAATCTTAGAAAACCCCAAAACATTTGAAAAATCAAAAAATCAAAATATTTGAATTTTGTTGAAAAAAAAAAAAACCTCAAAACATTGCAAAATGTCAAAAACATCCAAATATTTGAAAAAATCCATCTGTCTCATCTCACTTTCACTCGCAATAATCAATCATCCATAATAAAATAATCATCACCATCACCCTTTGGCAAAACAAATAGAAACAATCACAACAATTGGCAAAAGGAAAGCTTCAATCGTAAAATCAAAAGCAAACAAAAAATCGTTAAATACAAAATCAAACTCTTGATCATTCACAAACATGCCAATCAACCTTGTATATCAATAGCCTATCAATCAACTTATCAAACCATCATCATCCTATACAATGCATGTCCTAGGATATATCGTTCTGACAATGGGCATCATTTTGGATATCACTTTGGATTCTTATCCTATCAAAACACATCCCTTTGGCTAGAGATATGAAGAACATTGACTTGTTTGTGTACTTGATCTCTTCTTTTGATTTATCTTATTGTGCTCATTCCAAGGACCTCTCGATGATATCTGAACGAAGGATTTAGAGAGATAGGAATGGGGCAATGATCATTATCTTTTGTCTGATGTGCTTGTTAGATGTTCTTGTAAAATAACTTGGTGAATACTTGCTTTGTTAGGTACGTCCTAGCAAGGTTTCTGCATGTCAAGTGTGAACAAGAATACTCCTATCTATTTTTTGAGTCAAAGTCCATCACACTAGGTACAATGCCATCTTGGTTCTTTATACCTTGATGCATCATATCTATGTGTATTATCAAACATAAGGTAAGTAGCCCTTTTAAAGTCCCAATCCTTGATAAGTGAATCATCATCATCATATATCATCTATCATCATCTCTAATAAAGTCTCATCAAATCATGGACTTGTTGGATCCTCTTGTCATCATATCATTCTTGATTTCTTCTTTTCCACACTAACATCACGTCATGAATAGTTAATCATCATCATTAGTGCATCCATCTTACATCCACAAACCATCAACATTCAACATATCATCTCACATACATAGTCATCATCATAATATAGATTTGTTAGTCTAAGCATCTGCATAGAACATCTATTGCATAATCATAGCATATCACATCATTCATCTCATCCATCTCACATACATTGCATCATCACTTTAAGTTGTTTAGGATAATATAGATTGGTTATTCTAAGCATCTTAAAACCATCTCATTTGCATCATTATTGCAACCATCCATATATCATCTCGAGCCTCTTTATCACGAGATTGACTTGCAAATCGAATGTTTTCGCTCGATCCCTCGAGGGGGCAATGTACTAGTGTACTTTCCACTGGGGCATCTAAAAAAATCATAATTTTTTTCAATTTTGATCGCGACAAGTTTATTCCTTGAACCAATGCAACAAGTACATTGCTTCAAAGAGGGGGAAAATGTAGAAATGCAAAATATGCATACATTTCAATCCAATAGTTTAATCAAATAACCTTCATTTAATCAAATCCTAACATTTCATCTTTTATAAATAATTTCCTAGATTCATATTCCTCAAATTAATCCTCCTTTATCTTACATCATCCCTTTAATTAAATAAACCAAACCTTATTTAATTAAATCTCAAAATTCATATTTCTCCCTCTTGATTTAAATAAATCAAAATATTTAAGTCAAGTGGGTAAAAATCACCCAAACATCATCTAATCTAATCTAATCTAATCCTGATTAAATCTAATCTAACCACCCATCACATCCTCTAGCTTTTCCCACTTGCACAAATAAATCAATTTATTGATTTATTAAATCATCATTTTCTCTCAACATGGCATCTTTGAGGAATATTCCCTCAAATTTGAATTCAAAAACAAGTGGACATGTACATCCAACAAAGCAATTAATAAGCTCTTACATGTCCCTTGCACAAGTCAAATTCAACATTTAACTCTCAAATTCAAATTTAAAATCTCCCTCTCTTTGGCACATTGACCAAAATGTGCTCATCCTCCAACCTATCACAAGTTGACAAGTGGCCTCTTTTAATTGGCTTGTTTTTAGTCCCACATCCTCCATGTTTGGCACTCTTATATCATTCTATTCTATAAATAAAGATCAGCTCCATTGGTTTAATCCTCCACAATCTTAGCATTTCATCTACAATCTCATGCAAAGTCACTCTCTTCAATGGAGAACTAATTTTGTCCACCTCATATCATCTTCACAGCAGTTTCATATCAGCCTATCATGGAATTTAGCAAGGATTGGGAAAGGGCTTCTTTCCATAGAAGGACCAATCCAATATAAGATAGAATTGACATCATGTTTTTATGTGCTTTTGTTTTAGTCATCTTGTTATTTGTTTGAATTTTAAAACATGTTGGATTATCTCATATGGATGTGAATATTTGCTTGGTTGCTAATGTTTTGTGTTGAAATTTTAGCCATTTGCAAATTTAGCATCCACAACAGCTAATGAAGGGCATGGGATATAACAAGAATGAGAAACTAGGAAAAAATGGCAATGGTTTGTTAGAACCCATTGTTCATGAGAAACTCTTAAAGAATCTTGGTCTAGGTTGTACTACTAGCAAGGTCACACTTATTGGAAAAGGTACCTTTGCTAAATGGGCTGAGGCTTTCTCTTGGTTACCTACATCACATGATACAACCTTCGATGACTTCCCCCTTAATGTTGTGTACCTATTTGAGAACAACACTCTCTTTGTGATATCCATAAAATCCTTTGTTTCAAGCAATCAACCAACTAATATACACCTAATATACCCACAACTTATTGACATGGACCAATAAGGATCACCAATTCTAGATTTATTCAAAAACAATGAAGCAATCTAAGAATTCATGGGACTCTATGACAACTTACCATGGGAAAATCACAAAGAAGGTTAAATAGGTTTTGATATAGAGATAGAAATAGGGGCTTATTATGGGGAGATGATTAAATCCTTCAGTTACAAAGTTGATGAAATGCAACTAGCATGTGGATCTTTGAGTGAAAACCACACTATGACACTCTCTAATCTCAAAATAGTAAAAATAAAGGACGTGTTTGATGGAAAAAACCTCTTTGAGGTTCCCAAGGATGAGGGATTCAATCTCCCCCTTTGTGCAATGTATCTAGAGAGTCAACAATACTAGCAGAAAAGGCTACACCAGTCAAAGTGGGTACCGAAGAAGCACCTAAGATCACCTTCTATGTTGAATCCTTGTTGGATGAAGAGCAAAAAAACTTGGAAAAATTCTTGAAAGAGTGTAGAGATAACTTTGCATGGTCATACACAGATATGCCAAGCCTCGACCTGGAAGTGGTTGTGCATCACTTAGCAGTCTATCCTAAAGCTAAGCCTATCAAGTAGAAATTAAGAAAGATGCACCCTTAGATAGCACTCTTAATCAAACTAGAGTTGCAAAAGCTTCTTGACATTGGATTCATTTGACCAATAGATTATCCTGAGTGGGTTTCAAACCTGGTACCAATCTCAAAACCCATTGGGGGCATCAAAATATGCACCGATTTTAGAGACTTAAACAAAGCATGCCCAAAGGATGATATCCCTCTTCCTAACATTGATCTCATTATGGACTTAATAGCTAGGCATGAAATGATATCACTCATGGATAGTTTTTCAGGCTATAATCAGATCATTATCACCAAGGAGGATCAACATAAAACTACATTCACTTTTCCATGGGGAAAATATTGTTGGAATGTGATGCCATTTGGGTTAAAGAATGCAGGAGCGACTTATCAAAGAGTAATGACCCTTATCTTTCATGACATGATCCACAAAATAGTTGAAGATTATGTGGACGATATTTTGGAAAAATCAAGGAAAATAAGTGAGCACATACAAGTCTTAGGATCCATCTTTGATAGACTTGAAGAATACAAGGTATGACTAAATCCAAAAAAGTGTGTCTTTGGGGTTACATCAGGGAAACTTCTTGGCTTCATCATTTCACAAAGAGGGATAGAAATTGATCTAGCAAAGGTAAAAGCCATCCTAGACATGGAACCACCACAAACACTAAAGCAAATGAGAGGATTACAAGGCAAATTGCATTACATCAAAAGGTTCATAGTGCAACTATCAGATAAAATCCACCCCTTTTCGCATCTTCTCCATAAAGGGATAACCTACAAGTGGGATGAAAAATGTGATAAATATTTCCAGCAAATCAAAGACTACCTACTAACACTTCCAATGCTCATGCCACCAATACCAAATAAACCACTAATTTTGTATATCTCAGCAACATCGACAACACTAGGAGCTCTTCTAGTACAACATGATGAAAACAAAAAGGAAAGGGCTATTTACTACATCAGTAGGACTTTGGTGGGCTATGAAATGAACTATTCACCTATTGAGAAAGCATGCCTAGCAGTATTTTTTGCTTCACAAAATTTCAGACACTACATGCTATCACATCAAATCAAGCTCATTGCAAAGATTGACCCACTCAAATACTTGTTATCCAAAGCAACTCTCACAGGTCGAATGGCCAAATAGGTGATGATCCTAACAGAATTTGACATAGAGTATATAGAGCACAAGGCAATCAAAGGACAAGTGATCATAGACCAACTGATAGAGGAACCCATCTATGTTGAGAACCCCTTGGTATCTAAATTCTCTAATGAATTAGTGTTCGTTATCAACCTCACAACTTAGTGGAAGATGTACTTTGATGGATCGTTCACCCAACATGGATTTGGAGCATGCATTCTTTCCGTCACCCCTCAAGGTGATTGCATTCCAAAATCATACAAGCTATCTTTTTCTTGTACCAACAACATTGCTGAGTACGAATTCCTAATCACAAGTTTAAGGATAATGATTTAATGGAAAATATAAGAGATAAAAGTTGATGGAGACTCACAACTAGTTATCAACCAGGTCAATGATGACTATCAAACTAAGGATGAAAAGCTCACTCCTTACAAAAAGATGGTGGAAAGTCTTGAGGATATTTTCATAGACATAACTTTTGAGCAGATTCCTTGCATGAACAACAAAGCAATAGATGCCATGGCAACAATCAAATCACTGCTAGACATGTCAAATAATGTCCTCCAATGTGAATTCTTGGTAGAACAACTTCTCGTACCAACTTTTAAAATCCCAAAATATGAATTCGTGTGTGTCATTGTTGGTCCTAGATCCCTATAGTACCATGACATATTTATCTATCTTAGCAGAGGAACCCTCCCATCTAATATCACCTCGAACTTTAAAAAGACCTTTGTTAAAAAAGTATCCTAATTTGTGATCCTAGGTGATACCCTTTATCGCTGAAGCATTGAAGGGATGTTACTACGATGTCTTAACCAAGAGGAAGCCTTAACTGCTTTAATAGAAGTACACGATGGCATATGTGGGTCCCATTCTAGCAGTATGACATTAGCTAATAAACTATTGAGGATGGGGTACTATTGGCCAACCATGGAAAAGGAAGCTCATCAATACATGCAAAAGTGTGTCCAATGTCAACATGGGGATCTAATTCATGCTCCAGCTCAAGAGTTGCAACCCATGATCACACCCTGGCCTTTTTTGTAGTGGGGGCTTGACCTCATAGGAAAAATCACTCCAACCTCATCCAATGGCTACAAGTTTATCATAACCGCCACTGATTACTTCACTAAGTGGGTAGAATCCATTCTTTTGACCTAGATAATGAGGAAAAAAATTGTAAAGTTTATCCTAAACTACTTAATCTATCATTATGGTGTCCCACAAACCCTAATCTTAGATAATGGAACACCCTTTAAGAATCAGGATGTGAAAGAGCTATGTCAAAGATTTAACATCCAACATTGATTCTCTACCGCATATTATGCCCAAGGCAATGGTCAAGTTGAGGCTACAAAAAAAACTATCTTGAAAATCCTAAAGAAAATAGTCAATGAAGTTGGTCATGACTGGCATTTGCAGTTAAATCCCACTCTTTGGGCCTATCAAACTAGTATCCACACCTAATAGGTATAATTTCTTTCTCTCTAGTCTATAGATTTGAAGTTATCCTGCCTATTGAGGTTGAGCTCCCATCATTGCAAGTGTCACTACAAAACCTGATCACTAATGAAGGATATAGAGCATCTCGGTTGAAAGAGCTAAAATTCTTGGACGAGCATCATCTCTATGCTCTCAATCACTTGTAAGTATATCAAAATTGAGTGAAACCAAGCTATAATAAGAAGATCAAATGTTGGTCTTTCTAGGTAGGGGATCTTGTTCTCAAATAGAATTAGAAAAATCTTCCAGATTAGGATAGTAAAGGAAAGTTGAGCCTAGCCAGTATTGGCATGGTGTGTTGGTTTAATGGTGGTATTGTTGTTCTTGCCACCAAGGTTCTAACCTCGTTGGGGTGGTATTGTTGAATGGTTGTATTCCAGTTCATAGCTCTGGTCAAAAGCGTTTACCACTTGAATAAAAAAAAAAGGAAAGTTGAACATAACTAGTTGGGTCCTTTCGTCATCACAACAAGCTATGGATTAGGAGCATACCGGCTGTCAATTCCTAAAGGTGAGCCCTTGTAGGAACCAACTAACAACTTGCATCTTAAAAAATTGTATGCCTAGTTCTGAAGGGTGTAAATCTAAAAATACAAAAAAAAAAGATCAAAATCCAAAAAAATGTGAAAAAGGATTGAAAAAATTAAAGAAAAAAATCATCCTCTAGCGAAAACCACTTTGGTGGTGCTTTGGGCAAGTACCTTGGTGAAAACCTAGCAAACAGGCACCTTGTGTAAATAAAGCACCTCCATCTATCCTTTGGCTCTTTTGTCCTATCATTCTTTGCACCACCATTCATCCATCACCTATTCACATCCTTATCATAGATTGATGATGTTAAGTATCATATCCCTTTAGTACTACTTGGCATATTCCAAAGGTTAGTTTGTCCTACCTGCATTGAAGTAGTCTAACATGTTATGCTAGGGGAAATTCGTTATGGATCTTATCAGGTTCTTGTATATCCTAAGGTCATCAGAAAATACTAAAAACATCCATAAAATCTCATCATAAAATACCAAAATCATTTGGAAAATCATGTATAGCTAAAATCCAAAAACATTCAAAAAATTGTAAAGTCAAAATCCAAAACATTCAAAACACATCAAAACCCTAAAAATGTCGAACATCAAAAATCCAAATATAGTACCTTGTCAAACTACATTGCCTCTGAGCTTGAACATAGGCAAGGGCATCATTGATGTGCCCCCGAGACACCCTAGGTCGGTCCTTTAGGAGTTTTCCATAATAAATTGGCATTCCATCACTTGTGCATTTCTCATCTTTTAAATAAGTCATGTTAGTCGAACTAAATGGTCTTTGTGTGTATAACATAAGCAAGGCTTATCTTTGACCAACCCTTGAGACCCCTAGGATAGGTCTTTAGGTTAGGTTCTTGGTTGAAATTCTTGGAAATCCCAGAACATCCAAAAACCAGAAAAGCCTTAAAAATTCAAAATCTTAGAAAATCTCAAAACATCCAAATATTTTAGAAAACAAAAAAGTAATAAAAAACATTCAAAAGACCTAAAAAGCCTCAAATATTTTAAGAAACCCTAAACAACCTTAGATAACCAAAAAGACCAAAACATTTGCATAAAATTTCAAAAACACTAAAAACAACCTCAAAATATTTTCAAAATACCAAAAACATTGAAATATTCCAAAAAAACAAAACTATCCATCCCATCTCACTTTCACCCAAAATAAACCTCCACCCATAATAAATCGATCGTCACCTTCACCCTATGGTGAAACAAATAGAAAGCAAGTATCATAAGTCATAAAGTGCAAACCTAACTGTCAAAATCTAAAGGCTAAATCATAGGTAAATGCGTCAGTGAAGTTTATATCAATATCTTATCATAAAGCTCATCATCATTCCAACATCAAACAACCATTTGATTGACATGTCCTAGGGTATATCCTTCTTGCAATGGGAATCAATATCAAATATCAACTTAGCTAAATTAAATTGGTAAGAGATATAGATGACATTGACTGTTTGTCTTTGATCTTTTCTTATGATTTACCTTAATGACCCATTTTGAGGACCTCTCGATGATGTCTATCAAAATGATTTAGAGAGAAAGGAATGGGGCATCAATCATTATATTTCATTTGTTGTGCTTGTGGAAACTCTTGTAAAATAATCTTGGTGCATACTTGCTTAGTTGTGTGTAGGAAGGTCGTTTAGGGTATGTTGTTGACTATTGCATATGCTTTGGTTGGATATATGTTAAGCTTCTAACCTGCATTCCAATGAGGTTTTCGTATGTCAAGATGTGAACAAGAACTATCCTATCTATTTGCAGTGTCAAAGTCCATTACACTAGATACAATGTCATCCTGGTTATTAATACCTTGATGCATCATGTCTATGTGTTTTATCAAACAATAAGTAATGACGGAAAATCCCAATCCCAAAATGTAACTCATCATCCTGCATTCATCTTCATTATGCATTTCTTGTCACCATCTCTAATAAAGTCTTGATGGATCATAGACTTGTTGGATCTTTTGAAGCAATCATCAAAATCAACAATCATTCATTCTTTATTCTTCTATCTTCTATTCATGCTAAGCTGGTATCATGACAGTCAACAAAACATCATCAAATGCATTCATCCTGCATCCACAAATCATCAACATACATGCATCTCATAATCATAGCATATCACAACATACATTTTGCATTATCATTTGAGTTGTGATGAATAATATAGATTTTTTATTCTAAGCATCTTAGATCGTTGCATCACATGTCATACACATGCATGGCATAAGTAATTACATTATCTATCCATACATCCATATGCATACATGATCATCTCATAAGACTGCATAGAAAATACACAAAAATAAATGCATCCACATCATTTGCATCCATAACATTTTCATACATCATTTAGCATATCATGAAAAGATACTAAAAAAGAATACAACATTGCATCCATATGTAGCATTACATCACATATCGCATAAGCATAAGTAAAGTGTATCCATACATGATCCAATATAAGCATCTCAAATCATATGCATCCATAAAATCATAAGAATGAAATAATATGAACACATCACATAGAATCTATATCCATATATATATATATATATATATATATGTATTTATATATATATATGTATTTATATATATATAAAATGAATGTCATGGTACAAAATCTAGATCAGTGTATGTATATCGATCAAAAATACAATATCCATGAGGCTATCAAAAAGGAGTCTATGAATGCATATCTCTATCAAATAATAGGGCAATGAAATCAAAAAGTGTCTGTACATGAGAGCTAGCCTTGATGGCTGCTACCCTCTTCGGCCTACCTCTTTGGCTGATCCTTAGCACTAGGTCATGCATCACTATGTTGTCAATAATAAGGTTGTTAAAGTACCTACGATACATCCTAGTGGTAATGCATCTTGTAATATGTTGCCTTAATCACAACCTTTGTATAATTTGGTAGATACAGTCTTGCCTTGGCTAGTTATCATCATAGCCTCTATCTGGTGCCACCACCCAATCTCTTGATCTCTCTCTAGAGTCATAGCTTGTAACTGTTGTCAAACATGGTCCCTCTCTGTTGTAATGACCACCACCTATTTGTCTAGCCTAGTCCCACTCAACAATAATAGCCAAAATCTACTAGCGGGCCTAATCTCGCTCACCTATAAAAATTTGCACTTGTTGCTACAATTATTAGATCTATACATCTCTCGCATTTGGTGGTGGTGGTGGCACTACCTACTACTGTACACCCTACTGCTAAACCGAAGGCTGCTGAGGAGGCTACTAACCAACTAGTGGAGCTTCCAAAACCTGTCCATTATGGCCATCCTAGTCACCCTGTCCCTATCCTTGTCCCTGTCCCTATTCTTGTCCTCTGCCCCTGGTTCCTCTCCCTCTAGGTCTCCCTCATGGAGAAGCACTTACTGGATCTGTCAATTGCCAAGGAGGTGTGAACCATGCATCATAAACAAGCATAGTCTACACTACTGCTTGACCCTGGTCATAGGCCCATGGCTAAGCCACCAACTATTTGAAACTCTCCATTGCCTCTAAAGCTAGAATAGTAGGTCTCCATGTGGGAACCTCATGAGTAGACTTAGCAAAAATGGCCTTGTAGGCATCATCTGACCTATCTTGTTGCTCGCCAAACTTCCATGCCACTCTATCTAGAAGGTATCACTCAATAATCATATGCTTGCAACCCTGCATGTATCGGGTCTATCTAGCAAAGAATAACTATTGAGCATTTTCATAACATGGTGGCATCTGTAGCCACAAGCACCACCTAAAAATTGTCATATCATCCAAAACTCGTCACCAGTACGAGAGCCCAATCTATCGAGTGTGCCACAAAGTAATGGCACCTTGGTATCGCCAAATCATAAGATCATTTGGCTCAACATCAACCATCTTTAATATCAGTCAGAGCATAATGATATGCTCTCACACCCAAATATGTAGCAAGGTCACCCCTGTGCCAATTGCTCTCACATCATAATTGTTAAGGATCCAAATCTGCACCCTAAATGCCAAGCTATGAACGAACTTGGAAGATTTGGATGTAACATGGGACTTCTTTCAGGTTGTGGGTGTCCTATTTGAAAGTAGAAATTTGGATTATGGGTCGACTTCCCCTTTTGATGTCACCTAACTACTAATTTTTGAGATAAAGGGTAAGAATTTGCATGAAAGTGAACCTAATACTAAAAATAAGTAAGTTAATACACCAAAACAACCTAGACCTGATGACAATCTATCACATTCAAATCAATATCATAAAACTTGATTTACACAACTCACTTTCCAATGTATTTTACATAAGTAATTTATAAGGAGGTTGATAAATAGTGCTTTTAGAAGGAAAACAGAGGTTTCACAACTAAAACTACTAAACAACATAGCTTATAACCTGTAAACATACATTTTTTGCTAAATAGATGCATAAATATGTGACAAGTTTGCAAGGAAAGATGAATTTTCACAAGACAAACTGATCAATCATAAATGGCATACCATGAAACATGAAGAGAGAAGATAAAATGCTCTATTCTATTGATTCAAAGTGCTTACTGTATTACAATTCCATTTGAGTTACTATACTACTCCATGAAAAATAGCTCCAAGAAACAAAGCTATCTTATTGCTGGAAAGAAAGAACTAGCTCAAAATGCTAAAAAATGAACAATACTTAAGCAAAAAACCCACCAAAAACCCCTCACACATGTCCATCTAGAAGGTTTTGGTCGGATGTAGCAATGGGGCCAAAAAAGAACCTTCTAAAATCACTCCAAAAAGTCCTCCAAACAGTCCAAGGTCAAGCTAAGACCACAATCATGCCAAAAGTATGATAAAACAACCTCCAAAATAGCACATGTTCATCTAAAATAGTCAAATACCTCACCCCCACACTCTCCTCATGCTTGCAGTTCAATCATTTTGTCTCCCAGCTTTGACTCATGCAATATGTGTGTTTTGAAAACACAAGACTCCAAAAGGCATTAAAGATAATAATATTGATTAAGTGATTCATAATACATCACTTAATCAAGTCATTTTACATTTCAAAGCACAAAATAAGGGGGCCCACCATCAATATGAATTACATTTCATTTACAAGTGAAAATATCAAAGTGATTAACACAATCACTTAAATGACATTTCAATGTTTTGAAACAAATGCAAAAGCAATAATGAAATGCTAATCAAGAAGCAATATGATTATCTCACCTTTTCTCATTCTGCATTGTAAGGCCACATGGGGTCAATACTCTGATTTGCAAAGGCAACATAAAAGCTCAAAAAACTTGGCCTATATGGCCAACCTCCACACTTCTTGGAAAGCATATTCCAAGTCTCCAAGGCACATGATGCATTCATGACCAAAGTCAAAGGCATATCTAACTTGGCATACACCATAACTGGCAAGGAATAGCAAATGCTTGAAATACTTAGCAATGTTTGAAACAAGGGCACAATGTTTCAATGAGGAAAATAAGGCAAAAATTGCCTAAGTCTTAAGCACATGTGTTGCCCCCCCATTTTGCATTAATATGAACTTCACTTTTTTTAAAAATGGGATGAAAAAACCCATCGGCATCAAGGAAGGGTCAAACCCTAACACAAAACAAAATACTTTGTAAAAGAAAAACTTTCATTTCTCCATTGAGCATTCTAGAAGTTGTTTTGTTGCCGACCAAGGGTTTCATCAATTGCACTGTTGATGGTTTTGATGGCTGATTCTTGGCAATTTTCAAGTGGTTTTTCCCTAGAAACAATAGGTAAATGCATTCCTTTGACAAAATCTGATATTTCTCCATTTTTTAAATCCATTTCATGAGTAAGGATCGTGGCTGTAAGTGCTTATTCTGATCATTTTCTTGCGTTAGTTTTATCTGTGAAAGTTACACTAGCATTCTTTCTTCTCCACTCAGTTGCCATGGTTATCTCCTAAAGCTCGAATGGAAGGTTTTTCATATGAAAAAATTCTTCATAGTCAAGCTTGAGTTCGGGTAAGCTCCCAGCCGACCTCTTTACTAACTTTCTCCTCCTTTATTCAACAAATTAAAGCTCGAATATGTGCTCCTTCATTGTCAATATGAAGCAAAATTCAGTTTTTTTTGTATTTGAGGCTAAAAATAAAGAACCCCAAGTTTCTTGTGTGACTTTTGTGAGAAAATAAGTTCCTTTGGCCACGACTATAGAAGATGAAATAGGGTTCTCCATTTGTCATTTTTGTAGAATTTTCTCCATTGTTTAATATCTCTATATTAGCATCTCATGATAAACCTAATGGGTTTTTTAATTTGTGAAAGAAAACTTAGATTTTTTTATAAAATGATTCAATGCCATTGCACATTGTGGGTATGATTTGAAAGCTCTATTTTTCTGAGTTTACAGTATTTTGACCAATGCATAATGCTAAAGAAAATTTATCAGCATCATGCTTATCTTTGAAGGATGCAATCTCTCCAGGCTCTTCCTCTGTAGCTGGATTCATTTTTTCTTTTGTTTGCCATGCTACTGTTTTGAGTGTTACCTCTATAGACAAAAGGTCATTGTTGCTTGTAGGTGGCCTTCTTGCAATTGACTATGGTTTTCTCTAAAAACCCTTTCATTGTTACTTAAGCCTTTTAGACAACTAGCTATCCATGTTGATGATGATTGATTACGAGGCTCAAATTGTCCTTTATTATCACTGTACATATCTAGCAAGGTGATTGTAATGTTTGCTATGAGGGCAATGTTCATCTTCATCTTGAAATACTGTTCTTCACATTCATGAAGTGGTTTCTTTCTCTTAACAAGACAATTATCTTATCACACTGTATTCCATTGGTCATGCTCTTCATGCATCAAGATCACTGTGACTAGATACTCCCTGGAACATAAAGCTTCTTGAGCTTCAATGCATATTCTCCCTTGATGAAAGAACTATATATATGCACCAAACTCTGCATTCTCATGAAACACAATTATCATGCTTTTCAATATGTGAATTTTATGCTACCAATTTACATCTAGCTCTTGTGCAATCCTCCAAAAGTTATCTCTTTAAAATTATCAAAAATGAAGACACACCTAACAAATAGCTTAAGATTTTCCCTGCTGGTATAATAACTATCGTAGAGATCATGGTGCGCTTTTGATGGGACAGACAAAATAACCTTGAACTCAACATCACCTTATGCACTAAAGTGGCTCCATGCCATGGGATTTTCCTCACTAAGACCCCTTGAAAGTGAATGGTAGAAGTTGGAAAATTATTCATCAGTGACCTCCTTTGGATTATGAAACCAGAACACCTTGACATCATTTAGAAGCTCCCACTCATATATTGTTTCCATTAATAGTTTTAGCCTTATTTTTATTTTTATTTTCCTTAGCATCTAATTCTTCTTCTGAACTTTTTGAACTTTCACTTTTATCCTCATTCCTCTTTTCTGATCTTCTGAAAATTCATCAAGATCATCTGAATACTCCTCATGAGGCCCTTCAAGGTCAATAGTTTTCTTTCCCTATTTCACATCTTGGTGGCTACTTGTGATGCATAGCACTATCTTTTATTACTCTTTCAAAATATTAGCTTATAGTCTTCTACTTTTCAAATCTGACCATATGAATGACACACAAGGTCATAGAACAACTAATAGCACCATCAAGATACACTTTTTGACAACATTTGAAACCAACATGTTGAGTCCACCAATGTTTGAAACATGTCAAGATCAATATGTGGGCTATACAACAAACATATGTAAACAAATGTAGTTGTAAAACCCAAAACATGCTCATGCACATGGAGGTGTAGTAGCATAATTCCATGAGATTTTATCCTTCATGCTGCCCTTTAAACTTGCAATTTGATCTTCAGGGGCTGCATCTATGTCATATAGAACTAGATGCCAATTCTGAAGCTCTTAACATTGATGGTAAAGGTATCTTTATTTTAATATGATCTTGCAACTTTGTTATATCTTCCTTTCAATGATAAAACTATAGTCTATTGTTTCATTTCTCTTTGTCAAGTTCACTATTTTATACAATGATAATATACAACACATTTCCATTATTAATTTACATCAATGTGCCTTTCTTCCTTATGCATTGCATTGTGATACAACAACTATATTGTGGCCTTAACCATGCACCTTCTTGCTCACCTTGTGCTTCTTAATGCTATATTCCATTTTTTGAACTTATTTGATGACATTGCCTCCCCATATCATTATTATGTATACTTGTTCTCAAGGCATTGGTTTTTACCATTCTGAACTTGGGTTCCTACTTTCTGGCATGCAATCATGATCCATGTTGGATCATTTATGATGACCAAAACCCTTGCATGAAAGATTATGAGCATGTCCACTAATGATGTCCTTGCATTGACATGCAACATGCATTTTTTTGTCCCAACCTTCATGGCTTCCATAACAATGCTTGCTACCTGACATGTCTACTATCTAATTTCCACAACAATTGTTTACCTTTTCAATCATGTGCCGCAATTAATACTATCTTCTCACTTTGATCCTAGTGGGCAGACACATGTCACCTATGTTGGTGACCTAAAAGCTCACCATCCTATGTGATGTGTGGTTGTCCAATAGGGTTAAGGTGGGAGGGGCCTGACAATACCCTAGATTGCTCCCTTATTATTTAAGAGATGCATAATTGAACTTGATGCATCTTTTGTTCATCTGATAATGAAATTTGATCAACTAGTGTGATTCCATATTGATTTAATGCACTAATAATAGGTATATCTTTGATCAAGTTGCTCAATTTCCTATTTCTCTCAAAGCATGTTGAGCTCTACCCTCATGGGAGCCACATTTACCCCACATGTTGTATTTAACTAAATTAGAATAGTAACAAGACTTGTCCTAAATCTGCCAATGAAACAAACAAGTTAGAAAAATAGATGCATATTTTGGAAGTATTTGATGACTTCATTATTTTCTAGGACATCCAAGGTTTGCATGCTTATTTAATGCACCTATGGATCAATTTATACATGCATAGGTAGGTGTGTATGTAAGGCTTGGGATCTTTCATTTCTTAGAGCATTGCTCTAATATCATTGCTTTTCAAATGCAGGAGCTAAGAGCATTACAAAGTTGGGAAGGACACAAGTAGCTTGGGGCAGCAACAACAAGGCAAGAGGGAAACTTCAAAACCAATCATTATTAGGCAATGACTGGTCTCCGCCCTTATATGCACATTCTATTTGTTCACTTATTCATGTATTAACTGTTCTTTATTTTTGTTGAATAAGTAAATTTAGTCCCTTGGCTTGTGAGGAACATGTACACTTCATGATTATCAATAAAAGATTACATTTGTATACATATGATTCTCTTTTCTCATTTTCTATAATTATAACATTAGAATGCAAAAAATGTAATCTATTTCATTTGAAAATCTTTTTCCATGCATATTAAACCTAGGAGACTTATGGTTTATCTTTTAAATGTTTAAATGAACAACACAAAAGAATAAACACTAAACCTGATTTTAGTTGAAAGCTAAAAATTAGGTAACAACAATAGACAAAGTTGTGCATGTTATGATATAATGATGCCAACATCAATGGCCCCCATGTGAATAAATTCCTCCTGTGCAACATCTTGTGCCATGCCAAGCCCCATCCTAGGCTAAACTCTCTACTGTGTTGGTCAGGAGCAACCAAACCTGAAATGATGGCTGCAATGATCAATCAAAAGGTGGGCACGAGACCTCTATACATCTTGAGGTCAATCTATGATGTAACAAGAGCAATGTTCTCCAACTCTGTCACCTCGTGACAAGCATCATACTCGACATCAACATCATAAATCACACGATCGACATGTATTGACAAACACATAATACATCATATATCCTCTAGGGTAACTGTCACCTCGCTCGTCGAGAGATGAAATGATGAAGTCTCATTGAGCCATCTCTCGCACAGAGCAATCATCATGGCTAAATGAGTCTAGATGATGGACACATACGCAACGTACCAAAGGTCGATCTGTCCTAGGTGCTCTTGGTGCAACTCTGACAAATTTCCCAGTATCTCCAAACTATGAGGTTGTGCTTGTGTGATATCAATGGTGGAATGACCTTCTGCACCCATGAAGCGCATGACATCAAAAAAATCAAAGAAATTTGACTCAATTTGGAATTTTCATCTCAAGAATCACAATAGCGTTGCTATTTGTAATATTGTCGCTATATTTAAATTTCAAATTGTGATAATTGAAGGCATTTCAAATTGAAAATCACAAAGTGCATCGCCAAACACATGAGCATCGTGATTTAAGCTTTGGAAACCCTAACCCTAATTTCTAAATCAAGAAATACGTCACTATACACACATGCATCATAATTAAAAATTAGAAACCCTAATTTTAAATTGTGAAGTGCATCGCTATAAATCATTTTAGCATCGCCGATTTTGAAATGGGCATCGCTATATAGCGATTCCACCAAAGTTTAAACTATAATGTGCAATAAATGAATCAAAAAGTCAAATTTAAAATTGAGTTTTGAGTTACATACCAGTGGTCTTAAGCCTGGAATCTGCTAATACTCTTGAATGCATTCAAAAATGTGTCATGGGAAGTGTCATTGTGCCATTTCGTTAGAGGGTCAGAGCTCAAATCATAGGAATTCCTTAAGGTATGAATGCACAAATGAATTGAAAGTGACCCTTCTTGGCTTATTTATGCTTGAAAATTAGGGTTTTTTTTCCCTAATTTCATCTTCAAGCTAGGGTTTATCATCATTTTCACCAATTTTCCAATCATAACCTAATTTTGCATCATTTTTTGCATTTTTTGGCACAATTCTTGCATCCTAGAGCCTTTTTGGACCCTTGGGGCAATTTTTCACCTTTATCAAGAAATCAACCCAAAATTCAAAATTTTCGCTTGATTTCTCAAGTGGGTAGGCAATCAACTTAATCCTTCAACAATGGGGCATTTGAAAAAACAATAAAATATATATTTTTATTTAAGCAACAATTTTTAATTCGAGGAGCATTAGTCTTTGAACCAAAGCAGCAAACTTACTTCACTTCAAAGAGGGGCAACATGTAGACATTGAAAAATGTCCTAAATGATATCATACATACACTCGAATCAAGTTTACTAACATCATTTCCTCTTGAAACCCATCCTCTTTTCACTTAATTGATTAAATAAGCCTAATTATTTAATTAATTGCATCATTTTTGTCTGTTAACCTAATTCATAAAATTGGGTTAATTCACTCTCCCTTCACACTAACATTTCATCTCATTAAATTAAATAAATCAAAATATTTATTTTAATTTCCTCAGTCATCCTATTTAATTAAATAACCCTAAGTCATTTAATTAAATATATTTTCACCTTTCCCCCTTTCATTAAATCATTTAATTGAATGAATATCTCTTTAATTCTTCAATTCCCTAATTACATGATTAAACCTTATTTAATTAGCAATTAAACTAATTTTCCTCTAAAAGGGAATATTCCCATGGAATATTCCTTATCTCCTTTTTTGCACAATTAAAACTTTCTTTTAATCTGCAAAATACCTTTTATCCTCACCCATGAGAATATTCCAAATAATATTCTCTCTCCTCCAATCATCTCACTTGGAATTTTGAACAAGCTAAACCTTTAACCTCTTGAGCAAGTCACCTTGTGACCTATGTGTGCAAGTCAAAAGTGTGTTTGGAACAAATGTGAGCCCTTGATTAATTTTCAGCTTGCATTCTCATCTGTTGATGAAAATCCATGATCCATGCCTCCCATTTCCTCCATCCTTGACTGTTGATTAATATTTTCGATCTCAACCCTCCATTTCTCATTTACTCTCCTATAAATAGGTCACTATTTGAAGACAAATGGATCCATATTTCAATTGCAAACTTATGCTATTGAATTCACTTGCACTCACACTCTCAATTTACTCACTTTTAGCTTGTTTTAGTTCATTTTTAGTTACATAATAGCTTAAAACATTCATTAATGGCTTTCATGCATCCATTTTAGCTTGTTTATAAATTAGGGTTTCCATGTTTTAGCTTAGAATTAGCTTAGATTAGCTTATAAATTGCATATTTAGATCAATTTTAGCATAAAATCATGTTAATTTAGCTTGCATCATGTTCAATTTACCGTAAATAAGGTTTTCATCCACTTATCACAATGGTTTCATCAATTCTCTTCCATAGAATTGATTGAAATAGGCTCACTAATCACGGGATTGGGAAAGGGTCATTGTTCCACATCAACACGACACTAATTCTAAAATAGGATAAGTTTTAAATGGGTTAGAATAGGCATTAACTTGTAGACACATAAAATATACTGATTGACATTGTGCATCTGATCCTAACTACTAACATCGTTTCATCCTAAATCATACCTCAGTCTAACCATTTAATCAAATTCCCTTATCTAATTAAATTCATCAATATTCCTCTTTTAATTAAATAAATCATTTTATCTAATCAAGACACCTTTGCTAGATAATTAAATTAATCATCCTGATCTAATTGTCCCTATTTAATTAAATAATCAATTTTATTTAATTAAATCCCTAAAGTCTATCTATTAAATTAAATAAATTAAAACCTTATTTAATTTAAGCTAACATCATCTCTTTTAATTAAATAAATCAAAATCTGTATTTAATTAGCCTCTTATCACATTCTTCTCATTATTTGATTTAAATAAATCTATAAATTGGAGTCAAATAAGTCACATCATCTAATCTCCTATTAAATTAACTAACCCTTGATTAATTTAATCTCTTATCATGTCCCATCCTCTAGCTTTTCCCACTTGCACATGAAAATAGATTTAATTCATTTATTAAATCTCCTATTTTCCTCAACAAAGCATCTTTTGGAATATTCCTCCAAGTTTGAATTCAAAAATCCAAGTTGACATGTACATCCAACAAGGCATTTACTTCATCTTACATGTCCTTTGTCTTGAGCCAAGTGGTATTTATTGCATTTTCCCTTCCCTCTTACATGTCATTTCAACAAATTTGAAATTCAAAAATAGGCATTTATTGGCACAATCCTCAAAACTTGCACATCCTCCATCCACTCATAGATTGACAAGTGGCATCTTGCTATTGGATGAATGTTAGTCCCACATTGCTCAAATTTGGACATTCATCCTTCAATCTCATCTATAAATAAAGAGGTTTATACTTCATTTGATCATACACAAATTATGCAAAGTTACCATGCTCAAATACCTATCAAATTCCATCCATCAATATTGAATCTTAGCTAGGTTATGTAGGTTTTTAGCTTGGAGCACTCTTCAACATCATCAAAGTGGATCAATTATCATCAACACATCAAGCTTGCATCATAGGGATTGGGAAAGGGCCAATTTTCACATCAAATTGGCACCAATTCCCCCATGGGATCATGTGTTTGCTAGTCTAATTAGGTTTCAAACTTTAGTTTGTTATTTTTATTGTGTTCTTCATTGTTTTCTTTCCTATTTTGAACTTGGTGAATGGATTTCATGGGGAATCCTTGTTCTTTCTTGCAATCTCTAATGTAATGTGTTTGTTCTTATTGTTTTGCAGGTACTAGGATCGGGGTTTGCACATAACTGATTTAGTAGTTTTCAATTTTAATTTTTGATAAATGCTTAGTTTAGACTTTCAATTTGAAGGATCTTGTTTGGAAGATTGAGGTTTAGTGGATAAATTATGCTTCAATTCATCATGGATCAAGCGTAATCGACCCACACTGACAATCCTTGTCTCACAATTTTATTTTATTTTATTGTAATTTTTGTATAGTACTACACTATAAAAGGTCGATGTCAATATTCAACTTGTGTAGTACCTTGTTGGTGTTTGCCTACACAACATGCCACCAACAAAGGAAGAATATTTCAACAACATCAAGAAATTATGTTTTCACAAAAAATATTATGAACATTAGAAGAAAGAAAAAAACTGTTGACAGTGAATAGGTGAAATATTTCCTCATCTAATGAAATATTCTAACATCAAGCATCTATTAACATCAATATGACTTCACCCTCTTTTCCCCCAAGTTTTCCCCCTTCACCGTTGGCTAGTTGGATTTTTTGGCTCAACTTTCTTAGCCATACAAATGCATTTTTAAGTGATTTTTTTTCATTTTAGGTGTTTTTTCCATCATCTAACTAGTGAGATATTTTTTAGTATGATGTACATATTTTTAAAAAAATCACATGTTCTCCAATGTCACTTTGCATAGTTCCCATTTTTGGATCTTTAGAGAGCTCATTTGGACTCATATGAACTCCTTTTTTAGTATCATTTTTGTAATTTTCTTAATTTGTTGAGCTCTACATAATGGTGTTATCACTTTTTCTTGGCTATGTTCCAAAATTTTATATTTTGAATATGCGTCTTTTGAGTTTTGTACATCAAATCCACTTTGTGATATCTATAAAATCACTAAAATAAGTGTCATATCACTATATTTTTTTTTGGGGGGGGGATAATGTTTTGAATAATGGGGGTTATGTAGTGTCTTAGTTTTATCATCACAATAATGAATCTAGTGATTCTCACCTCATGTGTGTGTGCCTTGATGCACACCCTTTTTAGTTGCTTGTTCATCATACTAGAATTGATGTTGGTTCTACATTTGTGTGCATGATTTCAATTGATCAGCCTATACCTCTTCCTTGTCAACATTAAGGGGGTATTTATTACAATGTTATGCTAAAGCTTTCTTGGTTTCAATGGAGCAATGGAGCAACCTTTGTATAGCCAAACAAACTTTGTTGTTACATCTAAAAGGCATGAAAAATGAAAGATCACCTTTTGTTTCATCAAAACAATAACTTTTGGGGGGCTCAAATAGACCTTCTTTGTTTATCTCTCCTATGGGAGGAAATATTTCAATTGATCATATTTTATGAGATTCTAGTACTTAGTAGAGAACCATGCACATTTTATTAGTCTACTATAAGTCACTTGTGCATTATTCATTTATGCTCCTTAATCGTATTATTATCTGCATTTTCAACTTCATAGAGTATGTTTTGCCTCTATGTCATATGTGTATTCATGTTTGAATGGTGTACTATAGGTTCACTTGTGTAGTGTTTTGTATCTCCTATCTTGATCTACATTCTTTGGATGTTCGTTGATTCCAACAAACACCATCATATTTAATAGATTTTATAGCTTCAACATAATTCAAGAGTTATTCATCGTCATGTTCCTATATTCATAGGACATAATTTCACAAGGTCTTATCCTTCTTTTTGTCTCTTTTGGAGAGGATTTTTGTTCTTGGTGAATTTTCTCCTTTTCTCTATTTATGAGAGTTTATTATTGTACATGAGTAACTTATCAAGCCATGTTTCCAAGACTCATTTTTTTAGTGTTTATATTTTTTCCCTAATTTTCACTTAAAGGGGGATGTTAGTGTGAAAAAGATATTGCTAAACTAGTTAGCTTTTAGCCTACTTAGGAGAGTCTTGTTCACACTACTCTTAAGATCACTTGGGAGATATCTCACTTGTTTCATACTTGGAGGGGTAGAGATATTTTTACTCCTACCTTATCACCTCCTCATCCTCACCCTTATAAGCAATGCTCTTTTATAAATTTCATTGAGTTGAAGATTGTTAATTTCTGGATTTTTGATTGCAATCAAAAATCCAGAAATTAACAATCTTCAGCACTATGGATTGTGGAAATCTAATAGCATTAATTTCATTGAGTGTTAATGTTGATTTTACATATTGCTCATTTGTGGAAATTTTTGAGTTTGCAAGTAGCTATTGGTTGCTCCAACACTCATAATACTATATACTAAAAAAAAATATTATATTAGGTTTACATTTTAAGAAGTATTAATAATCAATTTATTCCTTCCTACATATTCCCTCGAGCTTGTCAAACTAATAAATTAAAAAAAAAATGAATAGTTAGAACCAAATCACCATGGATCCATCATATGTCACAACATGCATACACATGCAAGCCATGGAATGACCTTGGATCTAATACAAATATTATAAAAATACTCAATACACACCTCTAGTACCATAAGATTTATTAAAAAAACCTAATACAAGTATAAACAAACTTATGAACATAAAGTGTAATCAAGACATTCATTTTTCATATTAACCCTTAGAGAAAAGACATGCATATCTTAAATCTATAAAAAAATTCTAAGAAAAATAATGAGAGAGGAAAAGAAGAATCATTTAAAAAGGAGAAAAGACACTAATATATGTGGGGAAAACCTTTTTGGGTGAAAAACCCACCCTCCAAAGTATAGATCAATTATATTATTCAAAAACACATAATAGTTACAACACACTTCCAGAATCTTGCCTCAACATGGAGATCAATATCCTTCTCCTTTGGAGTAAATCTAATAGCATAACCTTACAATGAAATATCTTCTATTTTTAGCCCAAGCAATAATTAAATATAAAACCATGTGCCAACAAAAGAGATATGGTGCCCCCATCTCTATAAAACAAATTCTAATGTCTAAGTCCAATTTTGGGCTGTAGAATGAAAAAATATATTCTCTTACACTTTTAAGATGTCATAATTTTGTTAGGATTAAGGTGTCATCCGCCTAGTAAATCCTATATCATAGTTCCAATATCCTTAAAAAGTGTATTTAGGAACTTATGGTGTATTGGGAAAATTTGTAATATTAATCTTACCATTGTTTGTAATACTCATAAGGGGTGATGGGTCCACCGACAATAGTAAAAGTGACTTATGGAAATTCA
This sequence comes from Sequoia sempervirens, assembly GCA_007258455.2. Classification (NCBI taxonomy): domain Eukaryota; kingdom Viridiplantae; phylum Streptophyta; class Pinopsida; order Cupressales; family Cupressaceae; genus Sequoia; species Sequoia sempervirens. The sequence goes on along the minus strand of VDFB02274714.1, from coordinate 36,882,709 downwards.
TATTTAATATTGTTTTCCCCACATGTGGACACCTAGAATGGGATAATAAGAGATAAGGGGAAGGATAAATGAGTGACTATTAGGATTCTCTAGTGGGTTCTTGGGAAGAGCAATATGTGTCACTTGATTTTTCATCATTTATTGCATTTAATGTAATGTTTATCTTCCAAGTTTGGGTGCCCAAGTTGGAGGGAAAGTATTGGAGCAAAAAATTGGTTTCCTTTTATATTCCTTTGAGGATTTCTAGGGGTTTGATCATTTATATTGAAGATTCATCTTTTGAATCCTTGTTTTGGGCTTAAGACCTCTTCTCACACCTATAAAATCATTTTTTGGATGTATAAAGTATGAGGAACAATTGAATATAGTGTTACTTTGTAGGGACAAGAATAGGTTGAGGCATAAGGAGGTTGGTCATAGGTGTATAGGTGCTATCATTTTGGAGGAAAAGAGGAGAATGGAAGTGGTTGTATTGTAATTTTATTTATTTGAAGATAATGCATAGTTGGTCTCTCTTCTTGGTAGAGTTTTTTTCTTGCAAGGTTTTCTCCACGTAAATCCTATGTTATGTGATGATATTGTGTTGTCAATTTGTGCCTCATTCTTGCTATCTTATGGTGATGTTATTCTTCATATATTATTGTTATAAGTTCACATAAGGTAGTGTTTATAAACAAGTTATGTTGGTTGATTTTTAACATCATAAAAAAGATGAATCTAATCATGTTATTTCCATATTAAGGCAACTTAATTTTTAGATTTCCATATAAATTTTAGGTTATCATGTTATTTTAGTGCAAACCTTGAATCTTATCCATTGAATTCATATTTGTATAGAGATTTAATCTCTTAACAATTGGTATTGAACCTATTTATTTCTCATCATTTGGTATCAATGTTGAAGGTGAACTAGGTTCTAGGTATTCCTTCTTTCTAATTTCTTAGCTTGTAAATATTTGTGGGAATTTGTTAGAAGGAATTAGAGGTTGTTGGAATCCTTGTGGGGCCAAAATGAATGTTATGTGATTTAACTTTGTTTTGTAAGTTTGTGAGATTGGAAGCCATGGATATTATTAATATGATCTATGTTAGGCATTAGAAGCTCGTGTTTATTAATCTTTATGGAGTTGGTTATGTTTTGGTAATATGGAGCTATTGTTTGACAATATGTGTATATCCTCTTGTTTGGTGGTTTTGTTCCTTTACCTAAGTGTGGTCATGTACAATGAGAAGGTGATCGTGTTGGATGGGTAGAGACATCCTAGTTACATGGAGAAAAATCCTTGGTTTGGAATGCATAATGGAGTACTTATATTGGCTTCATGGTTTTAGTCCTTGGTTATATGAAAGCGCTGGAAGATAAGCCACAAACCTCTTTTTGAGTTGTGGAGCCGATATGTTTCATATGTTATAAGCTTCTAGACAACTTGATTTCTCTTCTTGGGTTGTAATTTACTCTTGTTTTTAGTTGTGGGTTTGTAGATTTGTGAGTATTCTATTATTTAGATGACACATTTTATGTGAATGTCTAGGTGTTTAAATGGATTTCAGATTTACAAAGATGGTTTTGTATTTTTTACATGTTAACTAAAATATGTGATATGTAGAATTGTGATGAGACTATATTCAGGGTGTTCTAGATGGAGATAGTTACAGGTTTGCATGGCTATTTGGAGGGTTTTTATTGATCTATGGTTATTACTATGTGGGTTTGTTTGGAAATTAGATCTAGCATAGATTCTAGTGTTTGAGTCTTGGAAATCCACATATGATATTTGATTATCTATATTTTTCATGATACTAATGTGGGGATGTATCTATTTTTTGCTTATTTGAGATTATGACTAATTATGTATTTATCCTTTTAGATGTTGCATTTGTGTAGATGTTGTAAAATTGTCTAATGTGTATTTTTTTTTGGTAGGCCACATTCTTGGTCACTATTATTACGTTGATATTCTTATTACAATGAGAGATGGTTATTGGGAGTACTTAATATAGTTGGTAATTTGAATCTATAACAGTAGTTTATGGTACATGAGAAGCTTTGTTCACTTTAAGTAGAGTGTTGGAAATGATATTAATCATGATGCCATGTATAAATTAGCATTACTTGCAGTGGGAGTTTTATACAATTACATATAATGTGTTCTATCTTCTTTGTTTCAAGTTTGTAGTTCTATTTTTTGTTGTAGTGTGTAGTGAGCCATGAATGGTATTTTTTAATGGTTGTTGGTGTCATAAGGAGCTTATGGATTTTGCCTTTAGATAGTAGTGAGAGTTTAATGAAATCTTTAGTTTTATTAACAAAGGATGTGTTGCAAATTGTATCTTCTTAGTTTGGAGATTGTGGTTATACTTTATCTTTTGGGAGCTCATGGTATTGAGTTCTTTAATTATGTTAGGGCCATGGAGGATATTCAATTAGGAGATAGTTCTCATGATACCTAAAGAGCTTGGTTACACAATTCAATGGGAGCTTTGGCAATTATGTTCATTCATCATTTGATGATGGATGGTTATCTCAATGTGATCTCCTAGGAGGGGATGTTAGATCATGATATCATGATATATTCTTGATTATATAGTTGGAATTTTGGTAATGGTCTTGTTTGTTCTTTTTTAGTTTTGAATATTAATCATTTTCTTGGAGCTTCATGATTTTTTAGGGTTGCATTGGAAGTTGGCATGAATTCATTGGTGGATGCTCATGGAGACTAAAGAAAGTTAGGTGAGGCTAAGGGATCTCTTATTTATGGGATCATATGTTGAGATGGTTAATCTTTGATGAGGATTTCAATAGAAAGATCAAGGATCCTACACTTGATTATGGATGTGACTCCATTATGGATATGAAGAGAAGATTACCATTGAATGGTGTTGCGTTCACAAGACAATCTTGTATCCCACTCTTGGTATACACATAGATGAATAATTTGAGAGATATTTCCCACCTGAATATCAAATGCATTCTTTATTGTGTATCTTATATCCTCATATGAGTTAGTCTTGAATATAAACATTTTGAAGACATGTTAAGAAGAAGATATATGGCTTACGAATTTTTTGTTTTCTCCTTGTTTTGGTATTGATCTATGGATTTTTTTTTGAGAAATTATTTGAAGAGGTACAAGAAATAGTTTATGGCTTTGGTCATACTCCCTTTGTTGTGGGAATGCTTGGCTAGTTTGATCTACCTTATGTATGAGAGGTTTATGTATCTATTGTTGCAATGTTTTAATTTTATTTGAATAATAGATGTTGATATCCTTTCAATTTGGGAATGGTGAAGATATTACATTACACAACTTGGTACATATTAGTGTGGAAAAAGGATATGGTTAGGTTTGTAGGTTCTCTCTTTGGTCATGGTATTCATCCTAGATGTTTGCATTCACATGGTTGAGTGTGAAGAACTTGGGAGAGCTATGGAAACTAATGGTGAGATATGTAATGCAACATATTTTTTGTAGGATTTGTATATGATTGCATATTTCGTTAACACTATGTAATAAAGGAATTAGCCACATCCTATATATGCCTTGATTTATTTTCAAATTTGACATTACTCATGTAGTGGCAGTTTCTAGATATATGTTTGGTTATCCTCTATGATATATTGGTTTTTTGGTTACTATTATGATGATGAGTTTGCATGTTTCATTAGATTTGGATCTATGATTTATGTAAGTTGTGATTAGCAACCTATTTTCTTACAGTGAGATGACTTGGATGTGGACTATCTATATCTATGATATTGTGTCAGTGTTAATATATAATTTTTAGGTGGCCTTTTCTATGGTCATTTGTACATTGGTATGTTGCATTGAGATAGGAGGATGGATATAAAAAGACTTGATTGTATATTTTTTGAGTCTATATGTTGATGGCATAAAGTTCTACCTATGTTTTGGCTACCCTAGTTTGAGGTATGGTTAGCTTGGATGACTTGCAATTTGTTGTGGTTTCTATTCCAACTAGTATGAGTAAGGGAACTACTTAGAGCCTTTTTATCATTTTACTTTGGTGCTTGTGTTGATGTAAATATTGTTGCAGGTTTCAATGATAGTTGATATGTTTCACCTTAAACATGTTCCATTTTCTTCCATAGGTGGCATGTTGGAGGATGTAAGGAGTTTTTTTGCTTGATGATGATTATCATGGTTGATTTTGTAGGCATCTTATTGGAGCATGAGAGCATGGTGAAAATTTAGATGATACAAGTTTGGTACGAGATTTTTTTCCCTTATTTGTGATTATTATGGGTGTATTTATAATGTTGATGTCAAGTGGGAGAATGTTAGGATTAAGGTGCTATATACCTTGTAAATCCTATGTCATGGTTCCAAAATCCTTGGAAAGTATCTCTAGGAACTTAGGGTGTATTGGGAAAATATTTTGTAATATTAATTCTCACCATTGTTTATAATATGTACTCATAAGGGGTGATGGGTCCACCAACAATGGTAAAGGTGACTTGTGGATACATTTATATTTAATATTGTTTTAACTACATGTGGATGCCTAGAATGGGATAATAAAAGATAATAGAAAAGATAAATGAGTGATTGTTGGGATTCTCCAAGTGAGTGCTTGGAAAGAGGCAACAAGTGTCACTTGGTTTTCAATCATTTATTGCATTTAATGTAATGTTTATATTCCATGTTTGGGTGCCCAAGTTGGAGGGAAATTATTGGATCCAAAAATAGTTTTCCTTTCATATTTAATGGAGGATTTCAAAGGTTTGTGTTGTTTGGATTAAATATTCATCTTTGGAAGCCTTGTTTTGGGCTAAAGACCTCTTCACGCATCTATAAAATCAACTCTTTGGATGTAGAAAGTACGAGGAACAGCTGAATGTAGTGTTACTTTGCAAGAAAAAGGACATGTTGAGGCATAAGGAGGTTGTTCACAGGTGTACAACTACTGCCATTTTGGAGGCAAATAGGAGAATAGAAGCAGTTGTATTGTAATCTCATTTAATTGAAAATATTGCATACTTGGTCTCTCTTCTTGGTGGAGTTTTTTCCCACAAGGGATTCTCCAAGTAAATCATGTGTTATGTGAAGATCTTGTGTTGCTGATTTGTGTCTCATTGCTGCTATCTTATGGTGATGTTATTCTTCATATATTTTTGTTATAATTTCACATAAGGTATTGTTTATAAGCATGTTATGTTGGTTAATTTTTGGAATCATAAAGAAGATGAATCTAATTATGGTATCTCCATATTGAGGCAACTTAATTTTTAGATTTGAATATGTTTCAATTTTTCATGTTGTTGTAGTCCAAGCCTTGAATCTCATCCATTGAAGTCATATTTGGATAGAGATTAAATTTTTCAAAAATTGGAATTGAACCTTGAAATATGGAAAAGCAGGTTCACCAATTTAAAATGGGGAAATTGGGGGTGATAAACCTATCTTCCTATATTTCATTAGGAAATGAGATCCCCACAAAGAATTGAATTACAACCCTTAGGTGAGCCAACTCAATGGGGGAATCTACTGGTTTCCTTATGATTGAGGACAGGGGTATCAACCTAAACAACACTTTTGAGAGAAAAACTAAAAATAGTAAATCAACTCAATTATGCTCATTCAAACTTGAATCATAAATTTAAAGTATAATATAGAAAAAAATAGTAAAATTTTTGCAAATCTGAAAATGGTAGGAGGGTGTGTACTTGTCACCAAAATGACTCTTTGGCCTGTCTGGGACTCATTCACTTATAGGAAAATGGGTCCTTGTAGGGCTTTCTAAAATCACTTTCTAGGTCCTCTACTCCTATGTTTGCACTCTTTATTCCCCCAAATCCCACTATCAGAAAGCTAGAAATAAATTCAGGGCTTGAGCTTATGTGGCTTGACAACAAAGGTGACAACAAATGCAACTTTGCAAAATTGTTCTTTTGAGATCTTCAACTTTTCTTCAACCTATGAACCTACACATACACAAGAGGGAAAAATTGCTTGTTTTTTCTATATAAGGGTTTTCCTCAAGGTCAAACCATGGTTTGGTAATTAAACCTTGAATTGAAATAATGAAACATGAAAGGAATGATTAATGAATAATTGCTATGTTGAAACTTACCAAACCCTTGAATAAACCTTTGGAGGATTAAAATATTGATCTTGATCTTGAATGAAATGGCTTCAATGGATGTGGATCTTGATACTTGAATGTTGACTTGGATCTTGAAACCTCTATCACCATGTTAGCTCTAAAAACATGCATGATGCTTGATAACTTTGACATGATGCTTGAGATCTTGATTGCTACTGTAGATGATTGATAAATTTTCCTTGTATGTTGTTGACAATAATATTCGCTCTTAGGATTGATTTCTTAAAAATCCAATTGAAAAATTCTAGTTGATTTGATAAAATAACCTTGTATTTATAGGTATCTATCCTCAATTTCCCAAAAATTAAACATTAAAAGCCAATATTGAAATTTAAATTTGGGATTATAAAAAATACTTCCAAAAACCTATTTTAAAAATGGGTTCAAAGGCTTAGGGAAGACCCATTCGCCTATGGGAAAATGGCACCCAGGTCCTTATTCCTAGAACATGCATTGCTCAAGGTAATTAATTATGTGTTGGCATTAATTGTTGTTGGGTCTTCCCTTTAGAAAATACAATTTATTAGGCTTGTAGATGTAAAATAAGGCTTATTAAGGCACAATTAAGTCCAATTTAAATGAGGGGACCCAAAAAAAAGTGTGAAAATTTAAAATACATTTTTCTACACTACATTTAGCCACCACTTTAGTGAGAGGATGAGCACAAGCGTAAAATCACACTAAAGTAGACAAATATGTTTCAAGAGGGGTCCAAGTGCACAAATTTCAATGGGATAGGATGAAAAGGATCAAGGAGGTTGTGCAAGACCTCAGGATCTAAGATCCCATGGAAAAACAACATAAGCACAAAGGGACACACACAAGATGTATGATATGAAGAAAAAAAACAAGATACACAAACATACAATGTTAAATTTACTGTGAAGAGGAAAGAAAGATGGAATAGAAAGTTGTATTATGCTACATTCATCAAATACACTCACAAGGATGTGAAATCACTTCTGAAACACATGGATCCATAGGTGAGCAAGTTGTGTTACACTCAGTGGCCATGAAAAATATGCTCACGAAAACTACTACAGCCAAATATACACTAGGTGATACCCCAAGAAAGTGAGACACACACACATGGTCGGTATGCACCCACACAAACAAACAAGTGGCTAAAGAGAAAGTCATGCCAGGTCTACAAGCTCCCATACGTACAACCATACCAAAAGTTATACCTCCTGATAACTTTGATAAGGTGCCAGAAAACATGAACTTTGAGGTTGCAAGTTCATTATGCTAGACACTTATGAACATAATGGCTCCACAGGAAAGCAAGTTGTGTTATGCTTGGTGGCCATGAAAAAGGGTGTAGCTTCATTCTTCACATGTCTAGCAAGCTTCATTATGCTAGAAACTCGTGAAAAAAATTTAAATAAGATAAGGTATGTTCAAAGGGGTTTTTCTTAATGTATGTAAGGTCTCACCTTAGGGAACATCGTACTTGACATCACCACCAAGAAAGGACAAAAAGATTCAGATATTAGGGAATGCCAACCATAACATTACCACTAAGAGGAATATCATATGCCAAGAAAGGTCATGCTCTTGAAGGATATCAAGCATAATATCACCAAAAAGAAGACATGTCACATAGATCAAGAAAGCCACACTATGAATAAAAAGTTCACATCTTCTATAAGATGTATAATATCATCATGCTAAGAATGAAACATTCAAACAATGAGTGGGGGACAATATTTCCCCCACTACAAATGGCAACATAATTGCTATGTTGGTATTTTAAGTAAAAAGAAAGGAAGAGGGGATCCTTAGAAAGAATGCATCCCAAAAATCTAGTTATCTTTGCCCCCAATCATAGAGACAAATACAACCACCAAAAACTATCATATTGCTACCAAGATATGGTTGCACTTGAGATTGTACCACCATGAATGGAAATGAGCAAGACACATCAAGCTTCTAATGCCACCTAGTGATGAGAAATATGATAGGATGAAAATTAATATCAGTTAGAAGAAATAGGTTCTTCAACATAAGGAAGAGCACCACAATCCTTAAGGTGTTGAATTTTATTAGTCAATGCCTTACATTCATTAGTAGAATTACCATGAACTTGATGATATACACAAAATGAACTTTTGTTGTAAAATTTATTTCATATCCTTGGAGGGAGAGATATCAAGTGATCTTAGAGAAGTCTTGATAAGATAATCTCTTGATCAATAGTAGAATATTCTCCTTTCTTTTGTGATAGTTATCTCTTGCTTACTACAAGGTGTCATACATACACAAGAATCTTTAGATTGTGATATTTTTTACCCTCCTTTAAAGGAGGGTATAAATCTAATGAACCCCAATCATTACTAAGACATGTGTTTGAAGATGTCTTAGGAGTGTTTTGCATGATGGCGTTGATATTAAGTGAAGGCTTCTTTGATTCTTTTGTTTCTTTCGAAGGATAATAACTAAGACCCCTAGTTGTTTCTTGTGTGTTAGGATCCATAGGGACACAAATACCTTGTTCTCTAGCACCATATCCTTTTACATTATAAAAAAATTGTTTCAAAAGTTTGTAACCTCTTCCATAAATCTTCTCCATCACTTTTGGATTTGGTGGTGGCTCATGATCACACTCTCCATAGGTGGATGTATAATTTGTGTTTTCCTCTTCTTTTCTAAAAGTTGTGAACTCACATAGTTTTGATGTCTCGACTTGTGTTGATAATATGTTTGTTTCTTTCTCTTTTCCTATTTTGTTTGTAATCTTGTATTTTCCCATGAATGTATGTGTGAAATCCAATGAACCCCAATCACCATCCAATAGCTTTGTGACTCTTTCAATATTCCTCTCTTTTTCTTCCTCTTGCACGGGTTCTACTTTTGAAGTTGTTATCAATGTTTTCAAAGGAATTTCCTTGTCTTTCTTAGAACGCAATTTTTTTTTTTGGGTGAGGGTCAACCTAAAACTTGTTGTTGTAAACATACTTCATTAAATGATGAAGAGTTGAAGGTACTACATTCATTTCATGAATCCATGGTCTACCCAAAATAAGATTGTATGAAATAGCTTGGGGAAAACATGGACAAGAGTCTGCAATGTGGCCTTTCCAACTTTAATGGGCAATGTGATCACACCAAGTAGTGGTTTTCCTACATTATCAAATCCATATATAGATAGAGTCTAGTTGTATTTGGATTTTATTGACTCCAATCTTGTCCAAAAGGTTTATGATACACACATTAAGGGTTGAGACATTGTCAACAAGGGCTCACTTTATCCCACGTCTATTAATAAAAGCCACTATCATGAAAGCCTCATTTTGTTTTTTCACTTCTAATAGAGGTAACTCATCTTGATGGAAAGTAATATCTAAGTTGACTAAATTCATACCTTAAATTATGGTTGCTACATCATTTGGATTTGCACTAGGAGGAACCATAACTTATTACAAGGCAGTTTGAAGCATGCTATGATAATTAGGTGAGGCTTGAATAAGATTCCATAAGGATATCTTAGCAGGATTATTTTTAAGTTATTCCACAAGATCATACTCCTTTCCACTATGTAAAGGCAATCAAGGAGCTCTAGGAAAGATATTTTGAGTTAATGATAATGAAGTAGGAATGGTTTGTGGTTGCCTATTGTTCCTTGTGTTATATGTGTGAGCAACAATATTATCACTCAATTGCTTTGAAACATTGTTACTACAAACTTGTCTTGTAAAGTTCAAGATAGCTCCTGGGGGTAATGGTTTGTGTTGAGGTGGTATTATGATAATAATTTACTCAAGAGATGACTTGGGAGGTCCAATAATTAAAGGACTTGTAGAAGGTCTAAGCATTGGAGGACTTGAGGGAGATCTAATGTTCATAACCTCAAAATATTTATCCTCATTGTGATGATATTTTAGCGAAGGAGAGTCTAATGCCACCTTATCATCTGAAGACACCTTACTATTATTTGATGTACATGTATCAATGCTATCATCTTCTTGCACCATGATATATTCCCTAGTAGGAGATTTTTTAGGAGAGAAGCAAACAAGATGTTCATCACATTCCATGGTTAGATTACGTAAGATAACTTCATCACAAGTATGAGAGGCATCTTGAGAAGGGAAACTATTATTTTCTTGTTTATCAATGATTGCATCCTTTTTTTCCATTATATCTTCCCAAGTGAGAGAAGTATTAGGAGAGGGAGAAACAAGATTCTCTTGAATCTCGATCAGTGGATTTTCTAACACCAAAACTTCTTCACAAATATGAGAGATGTTAGGAGAAGAACAAATGTGATTGTCATGATTGTCCATGATTGCATCCTATTTCACTAAAAAATTCTCATGAGTGGGAGATTAATGGAGGATAGGTAAAGTGATGTTAAGAAATGTATCAATTATCTCATTCTCTCGTGTCATAATATCTTTCCAAGTAGGAGAGTTTTTAGAAGAGGAGCTTTCAAGATTGTCATGACTCTTAATGGGTGTATCTTCTAACACTAAAATATATTCTTCACAAATAGGAGAGATATTTGGAGGAGAGAAACTATGATTATCATGATAATTTATGCTTGCATCTTCTTCTATCACATCATTCCTACAAATAGGAGAGATATTAGGAGATGAGTGAAGGATAGGCAATGTGGAATTAAGAAACGTGTCAACATTTTCATTCTCTTGCACTAAGATATTCTCATAACTAGGAAATATATTATGAGAATGACTAAAATTCTTGTTAATGAGCTTTTTCTTGGCATACTTAGAAAGAAAAGATGCTAACATTTTAGAATTGTGCCAAAAATGAAAGATAATCTATCTAACTTATGCAATACTTCTGAAATGTAAACAATTTTCTTATAGGTTTGATGATTTTAAATATTGAAATGCAATATAATTTTTATGAGTTTGCAACAAATGAGACAAAACATTCTTGCACATATACTAACTATTTTTTTCAGAATTTCAAGATACAGTTTGAATAGCAGAAACAAGAAGCTAAAACAAAGATTTAAATGCACTCATAAATTGGTCTAAATTTTTGTACAGGGACTCATTCACCCATGGGTGAATGGGTCCTTGATTAGGGTTCTAAAAATTTAAATTTTCAAATTTTGGGCTTTTATATGTGATATATGTTACTAGTTGCGAAAAAAAATTTGTAACAGTTTTTTCTAGATTAGGGTGTCTAAATGCAAGTGAAAATAAGATAAAATGATGAACAAGATGACTATTTTTAGAATTCAATTTGAACCTAAATCTAAACCTATGTGATTGAAGAAAGATCTTGATGCAAGTACAATGCAAGATTAATGCAAACCTAGTGCCATTTTTTTTATGAATTTATAAATTTAAATGATACAAACATGCAAGACTAAACCCTAAATGCAATGTTCACTAATACAAGTTTAAAGAACCCTAAATTCAATGCAACTAATTCAAACTTAGTGCAAAACCTAGATCGAGGGCTAAAATGACTTCCAAATCATAATTTCAAGTATTCAAAATGTCAAGTTCACCAAAATGAAACATAGAAAAATAGGTTCACCAATTTCAAATGGGGAAAATGGGGGTGATGAATATATCTTCATGTATCTCATTAGAAAATGAGATCCCCACAAAGAATTGACATACAACCATTAGGTGAGTCAACTCAATGGGGGAATTTGTTGGTTTCCTTATGATTAAGGACATGGGTATTAGCCTGAACAACATTTTTGGGAGAAAAAATAAAAGTAGTAAATAAACTCATTTATACCCATTCAAACTTGAATCATCAATTTAAAGCAAAATACAGATAGAAACAACAAACTTTTAGTAGATCTAGAAATGGTAGGAGGTGTGTAACTATCACCAAAATGACTTTTTGAGAGCCTATTTGGGACTCATTTTCCTATAGGCGAATGGGTCCTTGTAGGGATTTCTAAAATCACTTTATGGGTCCTCTACTCCTATGTCTACACTCTTGATTCCCCTAGATTCCACTATCTAAAAGCCAAAAATAAATATGAGACCTGACTTCTCGTGGCTTGACAAAAAAGGTGATAACAAGTGCAACTTTGCAAAATTGCTCTTTTGAGATCTTAAAATTTTCTTCAACCTATGAACCTGCACATACACAAGAGAGATTTTTTTTTTTTTTTTGGTGTATAAGGGTTTTCCTTGGTTAAAACCTATTTTGGTAATTAAACCTTGAATTGAAATAATGAAACACAAAAGGAATAATGAATGAAAAAACTGCTATGTTTCAACTCACCAAACCCTTGAATAAACCTTTGGAGGACTGAAATCTTGATCTTAATCTTGCATGAAATGGCTTCAATGGATGTGGATCTTGATACTTGAATCTTGAATTGAATGTTGACTTGGATCTTGAAACGTACATCACCATGTTAGCTCCAAAAACATGCATGATGCTTGATAACTTTGACATGATTCTTGAGATCTTTATTACTATTGTAGATGACTAATAAATCTACGCTTGAATACTCTTGACGATAATATTCACTCTTCGGATTGATCTCTCAAAATTCTGATTGAAAACTTCTAGTTGATTTGATAAAATAACCTTGTATTTATAGATATCTATCCTTAATTTCTCAAAAATTAAACATTGCAAGCCGACATTGAAATTTGAATTTGGGATTATAAAAATATTTCCAAAAACATGTTTTTAAGTGGGTTCAAAAACTCAGGGAGGGCTCATTCACATATGGGTGAATGGATCTTAGGTCTCTATTCCTAGAACACACGTTGCTCAAGGTAATTAATTATGTGTTGGCATTAATTGTTGTTGGGTTTTCCCTTTGGAAAATATAATTTATTAGGATTATAAATGTAAAATAGGGATATTAAGGCATAATTAATTCCAATTTAATTAAGGGGACCCAAAACAAATTGTGAGAATGTAAAGGAGTACATTTTTCTATGTACTACAAACTTGTTTATTTCTCATCAAATTTTTCATAGTCAACCCACTAACTTGGATGCCCTATTTGGTCATATTCCACCTTTAAAAAGATATTTTATGACATGCATCATAGATTTTTATAAAATTGGTCAAGATTCCTTGTCCACTTTGTGACACCCTTCTTACATGCACTATAGAATCTCTTATGCCCTTATAATTTTCATAGATGTTCTTACACGTCTTACATGAAATAATTCTCTTAATATTATAACACACATCATACAAAGGAATACATATGTCATAATGGAAAA
>VDFB02274714.1:36840348-36869293 GCA_007258455.2 Sequoia sempervirens | reverse complement strand
ACCTATGAAGGCGTTAGAGTTTGAAAACCTTAGCGGTGTGATATGGTGATGCTTATCGGTCAGCGTCGTTTTGTAGCAAGGGCATAGAGCACAAAAGCATCACTATTTCAACGAACGATGGAGTGTGAAGTTTGGAAAGATTCTAGCAGGAAGAAATGACTCAGTGATGCCATTTGAGATTATGAATTCTGGGCAGGAAATAGACAACATCAAAGTTTGGAATTTGTAGCGGTGTGATATAGCGACACTGGAGTCCTAGCGGTTCTAAACTACGATGTTGGTCTGTTAGTGGTGTAGTTCCCTGTAGGTGCAAAAACAACAAGAAAGCACAAAATTTGGTAAAAAAATGTGATTAGAACTTCTAGTAAGCCCTCCTTCTAGTGCCAAAATGTATGAACCAAGATACTAGCACCTACAAAACATAAAGAATACACATATTAGAAGATTGAAATGCAAGTTAGAATCTAAGTTCCCCATGAAATCCATAAATAATGCTCAAAATAGGAAATGAAGATGAAGAACACAAAATAAAAGAAAAGAAATCATAATTAAACATGCAAACTCTTGATCCCATGGGGGAATTGGTGCCAATTTGATGTGAAAATTGGCCCTTTCCCAAATCCTATGCAAGCTTTGATGAATATTTGTGGATGATTGAAGCTCCTTGATGAAATTTTGGCATAACCTTGCTATGAAACCATGAAAATGATGAAAACTTGATATGAAATGGATAAAATTAGCTCTCAATGTGAAGAGAGTAACTTTTCTCTAAGTTGTGGATGATCTAAAATGACTATAATAATTCTACTTGGATTGTGGATGATAGAATGAGGAATGAAGCCTATTATTTATAGATTGAAAAATTGGAGAAATTCCCAAAATGAAGCAATGTGGGACTAACATTCAACCAATGGAAAGGTGCCACTTGTCAAGAAATGGATGGATGAGGGATGTGCACATTTTGATGAATGTGCCCATAAATGCAATTAGGTGATATTTGAAATTAGTGAAATGACATGTAAGAGGGAAAAGGAATGTCTTAAATGCCACTTGGCTCAAGGCAAAAGGACTTATTAGGTGAAGTAAATGTCTTGCTGGAAGGACAAAGTCCACTTGGATTTGAATTCAAATTTGAGAGAATATTCCTCCATTATGCCATGTTGAGAGAAAATAGGGATTTAATAAATGAATTAAATCTATTTTCATGTGCAAGTGGAAAAAGCTAGAGGATGGTACATGAGTTAACATTAAATTAATCAAGGGTTAATTAATTTAATGAGAGATTAGATGATGTGACATATTTAACTTAGATTTACGGGTTTATTTAAATCAAATATGAGAAGAATATGATTTTAGACTTAGTTAAATAAATATTTTGATTTATTTAACTAAAGGGGATGGTTGGTTAGCTTAAATTAAACAAGGTTTAATTTAATTAATTTAATAGACATACCTTAGAGATTTAATCAAATAAAGGGAATTATTTAATTAAATATGGACATAGGGTTAATTAGATCAAATAGATTGATTTAATTAACAAGAGAGAAAGACTTAATTAGATAAAATGATTTATTTAATTAAGAGAGGAAAATTGATGAATTTAATCAAATAAAGGTATTTGATTAAATAATTAGATTGAGGGATGATTTAGGATGAAATGGTGTTAATAATCAGGATCAAGCGTGTAAGGCAAATTAGTACATTTTCCATGTCTACATTCCCTTAATAGGGTTTCCACGTAAAAATCCTTGTGTTATGGTGTTGTGGTTGTTTGCTTTCTACATTTTTTCATATTACTTTTGATTGAATGTTCTAAGTGGATTAAAGATTAGAATAATAAATTTAATTTTTGCAGAACACTGATCCACCCCCCTCTCAATGTTGCTTGTTTCCAACAATTGGTATCAGAGCTAGTTCCTCGAAAGAAGTCTAATAGCTTGGGGAGATCTTGGAAAGTATTTTCAATGGATACAAGCAGTCTTCAACAACTTATGGTGGCCCTAGATGATCTTGACTAGTCAAAATATAAGAACCGAAAATTGCAAGAAAATCTTGAAAATGCAAAAAAAATCATAGTCATTGAAAGACAAAATCAATGAATCAAGGGAGAAAAGAAAGGAATTATGTGATCAACTTAAGCAGAAGAACAAAAGCATGGAAGATGAACAACTCAGTCATGCCTTAAAGGAGAAAATAGAAGAGTGTGAAAATTTTTCCAAATAAAATGCTACCCTAAAGCATGAGATGGAGTTTACCATGATGAAAATGACCAAGGAGTTTGAAGATAGAAAGAAAAATGAAGAAAAGCTTGCTCAATCTTTCAAAGAAAAATATGAACAATGTAGTTGATTGGAGAATGAATTGGAACAATCTAAAAACAATGAGGAACTGCTTGAAAAACAACTTGATGATCTCAAAGATGAACTTACTGCTGCAAATGAGTACAAGGAGAAATTCAAAGCCAGTTCAACCAAGCTTGATGAACTAATCAAAAGTTAGAGGACTGATGGTGATAGGCAAGGTCTTGGATATGAAGAAAGAGAAAGTTTTGGATCTGGACAAAAGAAATCTAGACAAGGGAGATTCCAACAAGGAAGTTAGATGAATGGAGCTAGAAGAAATCTGGTGAGACAACCAAATGCTTAGAAATTCAATGGTTATTGTTTTGCTTGCAACAAAATTGGTCATATGGCTTCTCAGTGTAGAAGCAAGATGAATCCAAGTGGACCATCATTCTCAAGTCAGTTCTTTAATTACTATAAGTATGGTCATAAGTCAAGTGAATACAGAGTTGTGATGAATAACTTTCATAGAGATGTTAGATGTTATGCATGCAATAGATTTGGGCATATTGCTAACCAATGCAGATCAAGGAAAAATCAATGAAATAGTTGGTCTGATCAGAGAAATATTGTGTACTACAACTGCAACAAATTTGGGCATATTGCTAGATTATGTTGGAACAAAAGAGGTCCGGCAAGACAGAATACACAACAAGATGTCAAAGATAAAGGGAAAGTCACTACAAATGTGATCAGAAGGAAAATGCAAAAGAAATGGGTGAAAAAGAATCCCTTTGTCAAAGGAAATGTGCCAACACTAGAATCTTCTTTTGGTAATTCCTCCAGGAATTAGTTTTAGGCCTTTGGCCTAGGGGGAGTTGTTAGGAAAATTCTTCAACCCCCTGTAGGAAAATGATACTGGAATGTGGACTAGTCCAATAGGTGGATCAATGCTTTTTAGATGTTGTATAATCAAATTGGAGTCAGTATTGTAAATTTTTGGAGATTCGCATGAGAATTATCTATCTCAGTGCTTGAAATTAGAGTAACTGGATGAACTAGGGTTAAGGCATTTATTGCTACAAAAGGGTTAGTTGTGTGAGTGATAAAAATCTATTTTTATCCTTCATTTGTTACTTTTCATTTTGAAGGAAAGCAGTTTGAAGAGCCCTGGAGTAAACCTTGTTGAATTGAGAAGAGATTCAAAGTGAGGAGAAGAATCTATGAACAAACTCTTATTTGATGGAAAGGTATTTTTTAAAAAAAATTGTGAATTTGTGAACTTGCAATTGTGGCCACTCTGTTGGTAGTAGAGGTCAAGAATAGACCCTGTCCTAAGTTTAAATGGCACCCTAACAAGTTTGTTGAGACCTAGCCCTTAGGAGCATTTCCATCTATTTCGTACAAAGTTCTGCACATTGAGGATATTAGGGCATATATTCATGTGAACATTGAAGAGTTAGGAACCTCTCAAATAATGAATATGTACTCCCATCGTATGGTTGGAGAAGATTTTATTGTAAAACTAGAATTTAAAACCCTAGAAGAGAAGTTTGTGCAATTTGTGATATTTCCCATATTTGAGGAAAATGAATAGGTGAGATACATTTTGAGCCATGTTCATGACAAGTTCATGTGGCTGAATATACCCTTCAAAATCACAAAAGAGGCTAATATGTAGTAAAAGGTCTGAATTCCACCGATAGACTTCTAGTCTTGAAACTCGTGAAGAATGACAAGGTTACTAAGGCAACTGGTGTGCAATGGGATAGAACAGAAATGAAAATAGAAAACATTGTTGAAGTGGATGTGAAATTCACATCAATGGTCATTGGTTACAAGATATACCATTCTAGTTGGGACAATTTTGTATCTGGTATGACCATCTATGCAACTTAAGAAATGGTAAAGTAGAATGTAGAGTATGGCTTGTGCGAGTTGCTTAGAATTCAATTGTTGGAAAATCTAAGCAAAATCAAGAAAGACAAGAAGAATACTTTCAAATATGGTAATTTGCTATTGTGCTTATTTTTCTATTTCATGAATGAAGTTTCATTTATTAGAAAAATTCATTGGCAAAATGATGAGCCTGTAGCTATTTAGATAAGGAACAAGTTGTTTGGAATGGGTGACCATCAGGTCAGGAACACTACCCTGTGGGGTTACTTCAAAAATTTCTAGGAAATGATGCATGCCAGGGAAAGAATTCCCACTTCAATTGTGGAATAGTACAAAGATACTATCTACAGTTTCATGGTGGATATTGACCAATGTCATATGGAAGTTGTTGATCCTAGAACAATTTGGATCATGCCAATGGGATACGAAGTGGAGGAAAATGTTCTGAAGATGTATGAAAAACACTTTCTGAATTCATATTTGGATCTGGGAGAAGAGAGGTTTGAAACATATGCAGAGAAAAGTATGCAGGTTCATGAGGAATTGAGAAAACTAGTGTTAGTCAGGAGAGTAAGAAAAGAAACATATTTTTTTGCAGAAAGGATGGGATTACCTATAGAAGCCTTGAGAGAAGAAAGAAGGAGGAAATATGAGGTAGAAGCAGTAGAAGTAAAATCAAAAACAAAGTTAGCTAGTCCTGGTGCATCCTCTTCCTGCACTAGATCTACAAGGAGTTCCCCTACAACAATGTCAACTCAAGACAAGCCTTTTGGTAAAAGGAAGAAGAATAAAAGTACAAGAAAATATAAGCCTATTTCAGAAGATAAGGAAAAATAATTAGAAGAGTTTTTAAAAGAAGTAAGAGCTACCAGAACTTGAGTTGAGTTAAACAAAAGCAAATATTCCAACAAAGAAGAAAAGGAAAAGAAGGCTAAAGTTGATAAACCTGGTATGTTTGTTGATGAAGTTGTGAATGCAGTTGTCAATGACAGTAATCTCAAGCCCCTCTATGAATTGTATGAAAATTTTGATGAATCTAGTTAGAGAATTCTAGAAGAGGCTACAATAAAACATATGAATATCTTTAATAAAGTTCTTGTTGAGATTATGTCTGGCCTACCCAAGAATCTGTATGATACTTTGGAGTCGAGAAGGTTAAGTGCTAGAACAGAAGAAGAGAATCTAAGGAAGAGAGTTCTTACAAATTTTTGTCCATAAATGTCAATTCAAGAGATGGATTCACTCCTTGAAAAATCTAAAAAGGAATTTAAGAGCAAGACAAGGGTGAATAAACTCATGATTGGTGAAACTGATGATGTTGTTGGTGAAAGTAAGGAAATTCTGGAAGAATTTCTATCAAAGAATAAGATTAACATTGAGGAAATAAATACTGAAAATGTTCTAGAAAATGAGGCAATGAATGAGGAGGTAAATGTAAATGAAGAAGAGAATGTGAATGAGGAGAATATGAATGTATTTGATCCTCTAAAAGTTGAGGATATTCTGATTTCTCCTAATGTGGAAAATATAGAGAGACCTATAGAAATTGAGGTTCCTAAGGTGGTATTAGCTAACGAGAATGTGGTGCAAAATGAAAAGGTTGAGGCACTCAAATTCAATCTAGAAGCATTCTCAGAAGAAACCAAGGCTAAATGTGAAAAAGTTCAAGAAATCAAAATGGAGGCAAGAGATACTGCTAAGGTAGTGAAGAGATTTTTGATGGAGCAGCAGGAAGATTTTGATCTTGAATTGGATGAAAGTTCAATCAATCTATCTACTATGTCTCCAATTCAAATGATGAAGGTTACATCAATTGCTCAAGCTAAGGCTAGTGAGAAGATTCTAAAGTCTCACATAAAGGATAGTGAATTGTTGAATCTTGCATCTAGAGTTATATAGGAATTAATGCCTACCCATGTCATGGATCCTTTAGGTTCTCTTCCAACGAGCTAAAGAAGCTCATAAATGTTGTAAGTACTCAATTTGAGTCTCTTGAGACATTTTTTAAGGATAAAGTGCAAAAGGATTTTAATAGGAAAAGACTTAGTCAGTTGAAGGAAGTGATTGCAAAGGATAAGATTATGTTAGCTACTTGCATGAAGAACATTCAAGGTTCTATTATCTAAAGCTGGAAAATCCTACAAGTCCTATTTAGCTCTATCTAAGTTTACTAAAGGTAATGAGAAAAAGGTGAAGGATCTAGAAAATCAATTAGCTACCATTTCTACTACTTTTGATCCTTTAGCTAGTGATGTGTTCAACAAGAAGGTCAAGTAACAACCCTACTTGAAAAAATAAGATGTTTAAAGAATGAAAATGATAAAATTGTTGGGAGAGTATGTGAACTCAGGGGATGGATTTATTTGAAGATTTAGATAATGGTAAGTGCTTTGAAGGAAGCAAAAGTTGTTGTAGCAGTTAGTGACCAAGAGAATCTTGAAATTGTAGAGGCTCAATCCTATTTAAAGTGCAGTCAGATAAAAGTTTTGGAAAGTCTCAAAAAGGTTTGTGATGACAATTTAAGAGTGTTGAAGCAAAATTTTGCATATATTTTCAAACTTTTGTAAGTTACGAGTTTTTTCTTGTACAGTTTTGGAATTTTGTTTCAGTTTCCCTAGTTTTTGCCATTGATGTCAAAGGGGGAGAAGTGTATAGTGAAAAATGTATAGTCATCATAGGGGGAGTTTTTTTCCCAAGATTGAAGTTTCTTTTTGAAGTTTTGTAATGGCAGTGTAACTCATGTTGGTTTTTGATCCGACACTTAGTCATTTTTCACTAAGTGTTGCCATCAATGTCAAAGGGGGAGATTGTTGGAAAGAGACACTATGAATGCTTTTTTGTGTTTTCATTTATGGAAACCCTAGTCGGTGATAGATCTGCATAACATCATTTGCTTATATCGTCACTTAGATTGAGGAGAGTTAGGAAAAACAGAGCATTTGGCAGTTTGGTGATCATCAATTCACTTACAAATCTCCAGTTGTTATTTTGAGTTGTGGACCTCATGGGAGGTTCTTCAATAAATCTAAGGTGTTTTCCAAAAATATTAGTCCCTCTTATTAATTCTTGTGCGAGTCTAGAGATCTGGTTAATACTTCTTTCTTTATTAGTATTTTAGGGCCGACTTAGTTGATGTAATGTGTTGCAGATATTCAGGAAATGTTTAAATATTTTTGTGTTTTCTCATCTTGTTTTGGGTCTAAGCTAAGTTGTGGTCTACTATTGTGGATGCACATTGCATAACTCTTATGATTTGAGCCAATAGTTGCTAATATTTTCAAGTCTTATTTGGTTATGACATGTTGCAATTAAATTGCTAGTCGTAGATATATATATATATATATGATCTCTTATATCATTTTGATATGTATATGTTGTGTTTTGATGTGTATTGCAAATACCAGAAGAGTGTTGGAGTGATTTTATGCACAATTTCACTTGCGCATAAATATTTTGTGAAGTGAGTTAGAGCAGAGGAGAGTAAAAGTTTTGTATCAATCAAAAGGACAGAAGATTGAAATTTGAACCTAACCAAAACTGTAATCAAGCATTTGTAGATTATATTCTTTCAGTTCATTCTTTTGAATCTAATCCAAATCTCTGTAAGACAGTGAGCCTTCTTATTTTGAGCAATGAGCTCTAGGTAGTGTGCTTGAATGCAAGTGCATTCCCATTTTGTAATATTTATTTTGGGTATACTTAGATTATATTGTGGATTGGCCATCCACCATGGTTTTTCCCCTAATAGGGTTTCCATGTAAAAATCCTTATGTTATGGTGTTGTGGTTGTTTTCTTTTTGTTTCTGTATATTACTTTTGATTGAGTGTTCTAAGTGGATTAAAGATTAGAATAATAAAGTTAATTTTTACAGAACACTGATTCAACCCCCCTCTCAATATTTCTTGTTTCCAAAGTTACCATCATCAGGGAGGTAGCTGATTTTAGGAGTAGATTGGGCCAAATCTAACCCCACTATTGCATCCAGAAGGCCCAAAAACCCCTAAAATGCCTGTCAAATCATTGAAATTCGACACTTTTCATTGGAGATCATCATAGGTTTTTTTCACACAATGAAGATTCCATATTGCACGGATCCGTATAATATTGTGTGAAAAAATGCCCCCACCTTGTTGCAGTAAAAAAAATTCTACAATTTATTATTTTAATTTGCATGCAAAAATTATTATATTTTAGGAATTTTTTTTGTATTATCTGGTAAATATATATATATGGGCTTAAAAGTATACAGTGGGTACTTTTGGTTGGTTGATATTTATTTCACCTGTTGACCCCAATCATACTGACTGTGTGATCTTCACAAATTGTACATGACATTTATTTTTTATTACCTTGTACTTAGAGTTGTAGGCATTTAAAAATTATTGTAGGTGTTTGATTGGTTAGTGCTTGGTTATATCATAAATGTCAGGTGCTCAAACATTGCCTGGTTGTGCGAGCACTCACCACCACTACCTTTTCCAATGTGCTACCCTTCTAGTGGAACTCTTTTTATGAGTGTCCTCATACTCTTTGGACTAAAATTTGGGAGATATATGGAGATCTTGATACTTAGCCATTCCTAGATGGTCTTGATTAATATTTTCTTATGTATCTTCATTTTTCAGATGGGATGCCTTATGACTATAATACAATTCAAGAGTTTGATTATTTTAAGTACTTTAAATCTTTAGATGAGGATGATGAGATTTCTTCAGATGCTCCTTCTCCTTCAGAGGCAATTGATGTACCTTCACCATTAGTGATTCCTTGTGTAGAGTCATTGATTGATGCTACCATAATTCCTATTCAATAGGGAAATTAATTTTTTATTGGCGATTCATTGAGAAATTCTAGTGATTCATTGCAATAGGTATCTCATTGTCTTGCTGATTGGGATTCCTATTTATCAAGCATTTCATCCTTTTTGTGAAGTCTCACATTTCAAATTTGGAGAACACATTTGAGGGGTATCTCTCCACTTTGATGAAATTCATTACACAACTGTTGTCACACCATTTTCGTCTTTAGATTTTTTTCAACATACATTTTTACATAGTCCTAGTTTGCTACCTTCTTCTTTGATTGGGCGTGTACCTAGTTTGATTGTGGCATCTTCATCTTCAATGGACAAGGAAACACATGAGAAAATTTTAGAAATATCATCATACATATTTATGCTTCTTTCTTTCAATTCCAATCCATAATGGGAAGCATTCCTGCATTTGTACTTGGTTTTGTTTCTTTCGTAAGGGAGACAAGTTGTTTTTCAATATTGGATCATGTTTTTTCTTCAGGAACTTACCATTTTTATAGGCAATTATCCATTATTCCCCAGGGGGCTACATGATTCTCCATTATGGGGGGAATTTGTAATGTGTCCTTGTGATGGATGTCTTTCTTAGGAGTATTGATGTTGAGAACTCCTTACATCACTTATTTTATCACTTGTACATGATTTGCATTGCATCTCTTTTTTGGAGAGGAATTTTTTCTATAGCATTTTCTTGTTTTCTCTATTTGTGAGAGATTAGTTACATGATTACTTCTGCATGGATACCTAACATGGCCTTTCTTTTAGGACCAATATTACATTCTCATATTGCATCTTGCATCATTTGCATAATAATTTCACTCCCTAAGCTATACTTATGGGAGTGTTGGTGTGAATGAGTTCATTTCCTAACTAGTTAGTGGGAACCTATTCACATGATAAGTTTAATTAGGAGTTAAGTTAGTCCTAGGTGGCATATCTAGAAGTTAGTTATAATGGGGCCATGTCTCATTATTTACTTTTAGTCATTTAGGAATTTAATAGTTATTTGATCAATTTAATATTTGCATTGAGTATTTAATGTTTGTATCAAGGGTAGTTGTCATACTTCATCACACCTTTCCTATATATTCAAGGTGCTTGTACATTGTATCACATCAGATCAATCTATCAAATCATTCTTCTCATTGATCAATATTAATTCTTAATATTCATGCAAGCTCATGTTATAACACTTTCCTATGGATGGTAACTTTCTTGGTCAATACTTTGAAGACTATAGCTTCATTTGGGTTCATTAACATTTCCAACATGATGTTCATATGTTTTTTTCCTACTCCCCTTCTAACTTTACCAATGTAATGCTCCAGATCAAATAATCTCCTCTTTTGTATTCTCATCCTATAATCTATTAATTTAGAACCTAGGATTTTTAATCCTTCCCTTGAAGTAAGTGTAAAATGTGAGAATTTTAAAGTAGGTGGGATTAAGGAGGCCTTTTATGTTGCCTCAATTAAATCTTGTTTGTGTAACAAACCCAAGAGGTTCATTAACCAAACACTATTTTTTTATTGTATATCTTGCAATAGTTTCAATTTGATGGATTTTAAATAAAAGAGTAAATTTACTCATAACTTAAAATTCATAAATCTTTCAATTTACATTTTCTACTTGTAGAAATTGTAGACACCTAAAATTGACCACTTTTGTTTGGTCAATTTATCCTTATTTTGACTATTTTTTTCCACTTGTATTAATTAAATAATGTTCATTATTTAATTAATACCCCCTATCTTTTTTCTATTTTTTTGAGTGTTATCCTAAGGTAATTTATCTAATTAATTTACCTATCCTAAACCATAGTATCACATTCATCCATTAAATTGAATACCTTTATTTATTTAATTTAATTTTTAAATCCCTCTTTTTTTATCATAGTACCCTTATCCCTCTCAACTCATCTCATTGTCCCACTTGCAACAATCTCATGAGCTGAGAGATCACCTCTCATCTCAACCCTTGATCTCATGATCTAATCCTAGCCCTTCATCCATTTTCCTCCAAAACTATACATTGATGACAACCATATTTCGAAAGAACTCACTCATTTTATCATTGGAGCATCGTTATGATGTTGAAATCATTAGGGAGTACACATCCAATTGACCATCACAAGTAAATCTACTCAACAGAAGGCTCGACATAGTTTTTTCATTTGATTCTATGTTGGTTTGATCTTTTCACGCTTAATCTTGAATATTTTGTTTGTTATTTGTGTTATTTGATTTTATTTCAAATTCGTTCATTTGATAAATTTCATGCACACATTTCTAACATGACTAGTGGGACCCACCTCATAGGTCATATTGATCTAAATTTCCTTTTTTGTAGTGCTTTTATGTTTCTAATTTCCTAATGGATGAATACATTATTGTTTGGGAAAATACGACTTGCAAATGGGTAAATGCAATTTTACAAAGGTGAATATACTTCTCTAAATTAACTAATGTTTTTCTTGCATTTTTTTTGGGAAAAAATGTGATACAAACAAACAAATACACATCTACAGGGGTGAATCCACCTTGACATTTATCTAGTAGTTTTTCTTGTAGGTTGTTAGGAAAATGTGACTTGTATATGGGTGAATCCAATCACACAAAGATGAATACACAAATGGGTGAATACACACTACACTTGGACATATTTTCTTTACTTGGGTAGATCCATTGGATAAATTTACCTAATCACATGGAGGTGAATCAAATCCTAGAAAGGTGAATGTGATTTTTACTTGGGTGAATCTAATAGGTATAATCTAGTTCATAATTTTTGATTCCTTGAACAAAATTTGTAAGTTTTTTAGGTACAAATTTTCCAGCTCATCTCTGCCTATGATCACACTAATTTTCATGTGTAGCATTGATAGTTGAAGATTGGTGGAATTAAACTAACACTATTTCTTATAAGACACAACCAAAGACATTTATTTATATCACTAATCTATGGACTCTTCAATTTTGCTAAAGGGTCAATTAACTTTATCTGATGTGCTTGGGATTCTTCATTGGAATTTTCTCTCCCCTTGCACTACTCAGTGATCTTGGGGATAAAAAACCATAAATTAATCTAAGTCTTGTTGTGTTATCCCAAGAGTGCTAGCTTGTGAGTATGCTCTCTCCTTGTACTTCATGTGAGACTAGAGATCATAAATACCTAACATATTCTTCCCTTTAGGAGGCCTTCTTGTAATTTCATCCCCCCAAGGGGATGACCTCAGCCATGTGAAATAGCAAGATGTATAAAGGGGAGAATAAAATTTTAACCCCAATCTTGTCACATTGTGTTTAGTGAAGCTTTGATACTTGAGTGATACTAAGCTAAGAGTGCAAGGTTAGTCTAAACAACTCAGTTGATATTCTCGACCCTTGCTTGTGATGGGTAATGTTCACTTATGTGCCTCACGTACCCTCCTATTATTTATTGGAAATATTAGATCAAATATATTATCCTAGCTTAATACCATTTGGTTGTTATTCAATGTGGTGCAAGGGATACATCTATCATACCCCAAAGTTACTCATGATGTACATTTATGCATTAAGATAGAGCTTACCAAGGTATCACCTTTTTTCCACTATTGGTAAGAGATCCTTCATCCTTTGGAGTTGTGATCTCTAGCTATCCAAACATAGGTATATAATATAGGTGCTTGCAATATGATCCCACACAAAATTTCAATCCTACTTGATTAATCTAGGTTAGTGAAATTTGACATGTCTTAAATATAATTATTACTTGTGCATATATTTATTTTGTTTAGTCAGCATTTGTCACTATTTTTGTGACTGAAATATTGATTCCTTTTGTTATCTAAATTCAGTCATCATCCTTGGGTGAATCATTTTTTTTGGTTGAATTTTCTATGTACTTGGGTGAATTCGTCTGTGTGGTAAATCCTTTGTCTATTCTTAGTCCTTGTTGGGCGAATCTAATTTTTTATTGTGTGAACCATATTCTTGTTGGGTGAATCCACCTTAGCATTATTATTAAGCCCATCATCATTTCTATATAGTAAAACCTGAGTCTTATTGGGAAAATTAGCATGTGTTAAATACCTTGTCCAATTTTAGTCCTTGTTGGGAAAATCTAGGTTTTATTGGACGAACCTACTTTGTTGGAAAATTTTATTCTTGGGTGAATATGTGACCTATGTGGGTGAATCCAATCTAGTTTGTGCAAATCCTTTTTCAATATAAATTCTAGACATAAAACCCTTTCAATCCTAGGTAGCTAGTGTTGTTCTAATCCTAATGTTGTGATCAAATAATATTTTTTCCTTATATCCCACTCGTATCGATCATTTTCATCACATCACCAAATCAGAACTTAATATAAATATTATCTTTTTAATACAAGGACATCCCTAAAATAATCCTATCATCCTCCAAATCATCCTAATAAAAATTATAGCCTCTAATCACTTGTTTGGGAACATAAACCATAAATACAACCATCATTCCAAAAATTTCTTAGGAAATTTTCCTATCCTAAGTTAGTACTCTCTATCATTCAATATATTTCACCTCATCAAAATCACTTTTACTTGAGAACTTAGCCTATCTCACTCATATAATCCCAACCAATTGAAATTAGCATAGGTTATCAATCACAGTTAGAGTGCTAAATCAAACATCCAAATTCAACATGAAATCACCCATGTTTATTCTTGTTCTTGGGCTTAGGTTCATCACACTTCATCCAATCAATCATCCAATATTTCATGAAAACTTAGAAAAAACATGGAGAAAAAGCAACAACAACAATTTTCTCCATACACTACCAAAATTCCCAATAGAGGATAATCCCAACACCTCAACATGTAAGTGGTATCATCAAATCCTACTCATCATCATGATCTAGTCTCCATTAAGGAGGAGATGGTCTCCCAACCTGAGCTCTCTCACAACATTCAAGAGTTCTTAGATAATCTTGCAAATGTATATATTATAGACCACCTCATAGACACATTCAAGGAGACATTCATGGATAATATTCTCATGTGTGGTGTTAAATTTCCATAAGAATTTTATGTATTAAAATACTTAGACACCACATGACCAACTACCTCTCAAGCTCCTCTTAAGAATCCATGGGGCTCTACACTTGAGTTTGGAAATGGTGTGGTGATTCAAGTACCACCTTGTCTTGTATGAATTCCTACATTGGGATCTAGATTGAGACTTATTCCTCTTGATGGGCATGACCCTACATCCTCTTCTCAAGTTCCTAGTTCAATTCCACAAAATATCCTACCATCCTCTCTGCAAACATTGGTTCATACTTCATCTCAAGGTAGTGTAATGGTTCCAATGTTCCATAACCCATATTTATCACCTTATCATGTCCCCCTCATCTTGGTTCAATCATGTTCAACCCAAACAATCCATAATACTTCCACACCACCTTACCATCTTCTACTTATATCATGAAATCCACTTAAATTCCACAATCTTCTTATGTTATATAATCCACATTTATTATACCAAATTAGAACCCTCACACTTCGGAACCCACACATCATTTGATCATGTTGCAAGTCCAATATCCTAATCAACCCTAAGATTCTTCATATCTCACCCAACATACCTACAACCCACAAAATCCTTCATAATTGAATTCACCATAAAAAAACTATCCTTAGCATCCCCCAAAATTCATCCTATCTTAATCCTCCTCAAAATCAACCACTTATGTCTCAACCTCCTCCACAATCATATTTTAATCATCTTCAAACTCAATCTCATCCTTCTAAACCTCCACCACAATCATATCTTAACCCTCAAAAAATAAATCACCTCCATCTCAACCCCCTCCACAAGATCATATAATAACCCTCTTCAAAATCAATCACCTCCATCTCAACTTCCTCCATAATCATTTACTAACCCTCTTCAAAATAAATCACCTCCATCTCAACTTCTACAACAATCATCTACCAATCATATTCAACAATTTTTACATCCATCTGAACCTCCACAACAATCATATCTCAATCCTCTTCAACATCAATCTCAACCAACACAATAATTATATCTTAACCCCCCTCAAAATCAACCTCATCCTTTTCCACCTCCACACAATTAATACATGAGTCCTCCAAGCTCAAATACATTGGATCCTCCATCATCACGACCCAAAATCAAGAATGGGAAGACATGAAGTCTTCACTTAAATATTTTCAAGCTATAAATACCAAGAAATCATTCAAGTTTGAGGAACTATGTCCATATCATGTCGACTATTCTATTGCAATGGCCTATTTACCCAAACACTTTGAAGTTCCTAAATTTGATAAATATAAAGGGAAAGGTGATCCATGTGACCATTTAAAGGAGTTATTCATGGCTTATCAAGAGGTGGCTTACAATGACAATGATCGCTTTCACTTATTCCCTCATATCTTGGGATGTCAAGCTTTGGAATGGTTTCACCACCTTCATCATGGGTCATTTACTGCCTTTGCAGAATTATCAAAAAAGTGTGTAGTTCATTTCTCCTATAATCTAGAACATGAGGTCATCATGATAGACATTTGTAATAATAAAAACATAGTTGAGAAAGCTTTGTGGGATATTTACAAAGGTGGAGAACTCTTGCTAGTAATCTTTCATGGCCATTTCCCAAGAACCAATTGTTTAATATCTTTGCTTCAAACTTGAACCAAGAGATGACCTTCCATTCAAAAATCTATTATGCATCCTAATTTGACAAGATTATAGATAAGGATATCATATTGATAAGGCACTCATAGCTAAAGGTTTAGTCAAAATTTAGAAGAAAAACAATGATAAACCATCTAATAAAAAACCTCACTTTTGGAATAGAAACAAAAATGTTGTTAATGATGGTGTCAATAACACTAAGCATGTCCAAGTTTCCAACACATTGAATGTTAATCAAACCTCAACTACCCATCCATTTGACAAGATTATAGTGAAGGGTAGATCATATTGAGAAGGAAATCATTACTAAAGGTTTAGTAAAACTTTAAAGAAGGAAACAGTGATAAACCATCTAATGACAAACCTCGATTTTGGAATAGAAAAAAAATATTATTAATGATGGTGTCACTAACACTGAGCATGTCCAAGTGGCCAACACATTGAATATTAATCAAACTGAAACTACTCATCCTATTACAAACACATATTAGTTCCTTAAGGTGCGCCTTGACCTAAAAACTAGCAATTCTAAACACAATTTTACTCCTTTAGGAGAATCACTATATGTTTTTTTGGTAAATTGGTGCAAAAAAAATGGTTACACATCCAACAGCACAACCATTTGATGATTCCAAACCAAAGCCTCATTGGCTAAGGGATAATGAGTATTATGACTAGATCATAGGGTTAAGGGACATTCCATTAACAAGTGTATGAAACTTAATAATTATGTCTAAGATATTATTGATAAAGGTAATATCATTATGAAGGGGATTCAAACATCTTCACCTAATGCTCAACTTTAGATATATCAAAATTATTTTCTAAATCATTCTCAAGGCCCTAGTATCTCCACCACTAATCTTGGTTTGAATAATAATCAAGAAAATGATCAAAATAATCAAACTAACAATGTCAATTACAATAGAGTCCCCTTTAACTATGATAATGTGGTTGGTTGCATTACACAAGTTGAATCACACATGGATATGATCAAGATAAAAGCTAAAGAATTACAATTTGTTATAACCACTAAACATGGTAGAATCACTTTAAAGAAGCTAAGGTAGCATAACAACTTCCTACACTAATCCTGAGAGGAGGATAATGCAAAAATTTACAAATCTTTACAACAATTACAAAAACTTGTATACAAATAAAAATAAATACCATGCATACCACAACATAGTGATTTGCATGGGGAAAACCCTTTTGGGAGAATAACCCTACACTCCAAAAGCTTCCAAATATATTATTAAAAAATCATAAAGATTACAATACACTTGTAGAGAAAGCTTCTCACAGGAGTATCACCAACTAGAGATCTAGAGGCAGCACAACTATTAGACTCTCTGAATACATCACAATACATGGTTGTAATATAATTCCATCATAAAATAGGGTTTACTTCTAGGGAAAGACAAGCCAACAAAATATCTACTATCGGATCTAAGATCTAATGATGCACAATCCATATTTACAAATATATATATATATATAATGTGGCTTTCAAGGGTGTTTCCCTAAATCCCCACCAAAGCACATGACCCCCAAACCCCCCACCCCACAAGGGGGGTACTCCCCATTGTATCCCCTTGCACTCAATATATCAACCTCCTATAATTGCAAGGTTGAGACACCACTTTTCCTCACATCACTATATCAAGTCCATCCAATCCATCCACACAAAGATCTCATTATAATATTTTAGACCATATTAAGAAGACCCCTACATAGATATCCATCTTAGATCTTTTAAAATTATCAACTATCCATTAGGATATTCTGACTAAAGCTTTATAATATGCCCATGTGCCTACAAATATTGACCCTACCCAATTCCAAGCATCAGTAGGAAATATATCATCTACATATCAACTAGCCTTTAGTCAAAATGATATTCCACCCATTGATCCATCTCATAATCGTCCCTCACATATTGAAGTCCTCATTGTAAAACACAAGTTAAAACAAGTCTTTTTTGGATAATGGTTCTACTCTAAATATTTGGAGATTAAAATTGATAAAAAAAGTGGGATATACATAGGATGATTTATACCCTCAAGTAATTACTATCAAATCCTATGATAATGCAAAGAGAGATTCTAAATGCACTATTTTTTTCCTTATTCAGGTGGGACCAACACTACAATACACTACATGTAATGTTATTGACCTTGATCTTCCATATAGCCTTCTCCTCGGTCACCCATGGATTCATATCATACATGCCATCCCATCCACCTATCATCAATGCTTAATTTTCCCCCACAATGGCATAAATGTCACAATTTATGTCAATCCCCATCCTTTTGAATATTTTCATACTCTTGAGGCTTCATTCCCCCATTCTTTTCATTGTATAGGAATAAAGATTGCACTTTCCAACATAAGCTTGTCATCATCTTATATCAATCCTAACACACTTACCTCACCATCTAATCCATCCACTCTCCTTGAATCTACCTTTTCTAAGCTCAAGGCTAATGACAAATGATTTAGAGAATACAAAGTAAATAATGCACTCAATGTAGGCTTCATTCCTCTCACTCCAAATGATTTTGGGAAACCAACTCTTTAGAAGCCACAACAACCACCTATTACTAAGATTTTTGGGTCCACCGTTTTCCAATATCTAGGTACATTAGATCGAGATTAAATTGAAGAAGACATCAATTAGTAGGTTTATAGATAAGAACATGCAAACATTAATACTCTCCTTGAGTATTTCATGGAAACATATCATATTCCTCATCAAATGGCTCAACAAGTTAATTATCAAGGAAAATGATTGAGAACTAATGAGCAATGTATGCTCCAACCCCTAGACCAACATGTCAACAAAAAATCATCAAGGACCTGGGTATGGCTCTAAATAAGATGATCCCTCTATATCATTGAGTACTTCCCATAATGTTGATATAGTTTATGATGTTGTGGATGATATCTAGAAAGAGGTCATCAAAGTTTCATATGACAATTGTGATATATCCTCCATCTTTTCAATCACCATTCTTATCATTGATCTCCCACTTTTCCACCTTGAACTTATTAATTAGGATCAATTTGGATCCATATATATCAATGTATTCTAAAATTATGAATCATTCCTAAAATTCATGGGCTTATGTGAGGGCATGACTCTTGAAGACCATAAATCTAGCTTTTCCTACATGCTAGATCAACATGCCTACTTTGGAAAAGATGAATTCCTTGGCTGCAATTTTTAAAAATAAAAAATAAAAATGCAATCTTCTAGTGAAAACCTCCTTGACGTACTTCTATATTCATCAATAGTAAAAAAAGGGGTGTATCTTCTGATGAATACCTCTTTGAGACATCAAAAGATGAGGGAATTCATCTTC
Source organism: Sequoia sempervirens (assembly GCA_007258455.2). Taxonomy (NCBI): domain Eukaryota; kingdom Viridiplantae; phylum Streptophyta; class Pinopsida; order Cupressales; family Cupressaceae; genus Sequoia; species Sequoia sempervirens. The sequence goes on along the minus strand of VDFB02274714.1, from coordinate 36,850,253 downwards.
CCCTTATTGGTACACAATAGCTTAATAAATCTACTATTTTGATAGAGGAAAGTAAAGAGATTAATTTAGGAGTTGAAGCAACACCTAAGGTTACACATGTAGCATCTCCTAAAATATTTTCCAACATCCTCCAATAGGAATCCATATTTGCATCATCTTATGCTAATATGCCTGGGCTAGATCCAACTCTTGTTGTACACCATTTGGTTGTTCATCCTAATGTCAAACCAATCCAACAAAAACTCAAAATATGCATCCTTAAGTTACAATATTAGTCAAAGTTAAACTATAAAAGCTACTAGAAGCAAGTTTTGTCCAACTTATTAAATACTCAGAATGGACCCCTAACATAGTTCTAGTTGCCAAACTAACTAGGGGCATACCTATCTATATTGACTTCAAAGACTTGAATAAGGCTTTACCAAAGGATGAATTCCCACTACCTAACATTGTTATGCTTGTTGATATCATAGCAGGTCATGTCATGTTTATCCTCATGGATGGCTTCTCAGTGTACAACCAAATCTGCATTACAATAGAAGACCAACATAAAACCATCTTCACAACCACATGGGCTACCTTTTGTTATCAACTCATGCCTTTTATCTTGAATAATGTTGGTGTTATGTATGAGAGGGTGATTACTATTATATTCCATGATATCATTTACATCACCATGGAATATTATGTAGATGACATTCTAGGAAAATCTAAGACCAGAGAAGAACATCTAGCTATTATTGAATGCATATTTGATTTGTTAGAGTAGTATTAGTTGAGACTCAATCATAAGAATTGTGGATTTGGTATTACACCTTCAATATTAGAATCAACCAAAGTACCAACAAATATATCAAATGCTAAGAAGAAACACTAAAATGTTGCCTCCAGATTCAACTAATAAGTCTATATACGATTTTACTATGTTGAGAAATTGAAAATTCAACTGTTTATGTTTGTAGGAAAATAATTGTCAATTTCTACAATCATAAGATTACATGGCTTAGGTGCTGCAAAAAATTTCAAGTATTAGTTGAAACTTCTAATGCCTCCTCTTCCTCTTCACTAACATCTTCAATAGAAACCCCTCTTTCTTGGGATATCTCTATAGCTTCTAGATTTGTCATTATTCCTAGCAACATCTCCATAATTATTTAAATTAATTATTTTAGTTGTATTTATTTATTATCAATGTCTTATTTGGGAATTTGGTTCTTATGACTTTTCCATTATGACATATGTATTCCTTTGTATGATGTGTGTTATAATATTAAGAGAATTATTTCATGTAAGACGTGTAAGAACATCTATGAAAATTATAAGGGCATAAGAGATTCTATAGTGCATGTAAGAAGGGTGTCACAAAGTGGACAAGGAATCTTGACCAATTTTATAAAAATCTATGATGCATGTCATAAAATATCTTTTTAAAGGTGGAATATGACCAAATAGGGCATCCAAGTTAGTGGGTTGACTATGAAAAATTTGATGAGAAATAAACAAGTTTGTAGTACATAGAAAAATGTACTCCTTTACATTCTCACAATTTGTTTTGGGTCCCCTTAATTAAATTGGAATTAATTATGCCTTAATATCCCTATTTTACATTTATAATCCTAATAAATTATATTTTCCAAAGGGAAAACCCAACAACAATTAATGCCAACACATAATTAATTACCTTGAGCAACGTGTGTTCTAGGAATAGAGACCTAAGATCCATTCACCCATATGTGAATGAGCCCTCCCTGAGTTTTTGAACCCACTTAAAAACATGTTTTTGGAAATATTTTTATAATCCCAAATTCAAATTTCAATGTCGGCTTGCAATGTTTAATTTTTGAGAAATTAAGGATAGATATCTATAAATACAAGGTTATTTTATCAAATCAACTAGAAGTTTTCAATCAGAATTTTGAGAGATCAATCCGAAGAGTGAATATTATCGTCAAGAGTATTCAAGCGTAGATTTATTAGTCATCTACAATAGTAATAAAGATCTCAAGAATCATGTCAAAGTTATCAAGCATCATGCATGTTTTTGGAGCTAACATGGTGATGTACGTTTCAAGATCCAAGTCAACATTCAATTCAAGATTCAAGTATCAAGATCCACATCCATTGAAGCCATTTCATGCAAGATTAAGATCAAGATTTCAGTCCTCCAAAGGTTTATTCAAGGGTTTGGTGAGTTGAAACATAGCAGTTTTTTCATTCATTATTCCTTTTGTGTTTCATTATTTCAATTCAAGGTTTAATTACCAAAATAGGTTTTAACCAAGGAAAACCCTTATACACCAAAAAAAAAAAAAAAATCTCTCTTGTGTATGTGCAGGTTCATAGGTTGAAGAAAATTTTAAGATCTCAAAAGAGCAATTTTGCAAAGTTGCACTTGTTATCACCTTTTTTGTCAAGCCACGAGAAGTCAGGTCTCATATTTATTTTTGGCTTTTAGATAGTGGAATCTAGGGGAATCAAGAGTGTAGACATAGGAGTAGAGGACCCATAAAGTGATTTTAGAAATCCCTACAAGGACCCATTCGCCTATAGGAAAATGAGTCCCAAATAGGCTCTCAAAAAGTCATTTTGGTGATAGTTACACACCTCCTACCATTTCTAGATCTACTAAAAGTTTGTTGTTTCTATCTGTATTTTGCTTTAAATTGATGATTCAAGTTTGAATGGGTATAAATGAGTTTATTTACTACTTTTATTTTTTCTCCCAAAAATGTTGTTCAGGCTAATACCCATGTCCTTAATCATAAGGAAACCAACAAATTCCCCCATTGAGTTGACTCACCTAATGGTTGTATGTCAATTCTTTGTGGGGATCTCATTTTCTAATGAGATACATGAAGATATATTCATCACCCCCATTTTCCCCATTTGAAATTGGTGAACCTATTTTTCTATGTTTCATTTTGGTGAACTTGACATTTTGAATACTTGAAATTATGATTTGGAAGTCATTTTAGCCCTCGATCTAGGTTTTGCACTAAGTTTGAATTAGTTGCATTGAATTTAGGGTTCTTTAAACTTGTATTAGTGAACATTGCATTTAGGGTTTAGTCTTGCATGTTTGTATCATTTAAATTTATAAATTCATAAAAAAAATGGCACTAGGTTTGCATTAATCTTGCATTGTACTTGCATCAAGATCTTTCTTCAATCACATAGGTTTAGATTTAGGTTCAAATTGAATTCTAAAAATAGTCATCTTGTTCATCATTTTATCTTATTTTCACTTGCATTTAGACACCCTAATCTAGAAAAAACTGTTACAAATTTTTTTTCGCAACTAGTAACATATATCACATATAAAAGCCCAAAATTTGAAAATTTAAATTTTTAGAACCCTAATCAAGGACCCATTCACCCATGGGTGAATGAGTCCCTGTACAAAAATTTAGACCAATTTATGAGTGCATTTAAATCTTTGTTTTAGCTTCTTGTTTCTGCTATTCAAACTGTATCTTGAAATTCTGAAAAAAATAGTTAGTATATGTGCAAGAATGTTTTGTCTCATTTGTTGCAAACTCATAAAAATTATATTGCATTTCAATATTTAAAATCATCAAACCTATAAGAAAATTGTTTACATTTCAGAAGTATTGCATAAGTTAGATAGATTATCTTTCATTTTTGGCACAATTCTAAAATGTTAGCATCTTTTCTTTCTAAGTATGCCAAGAAAAAGCTCATTAACAAGAATTTTAGTCATTCTCATAATATATTTCCTAGTTATGAGAATATCTTAGTGCAAGAGAATGAAAATGTTGACACGTTTCTTAATTCCACATTGCCTATCCTTCACTCATCTCCTAATATCTCTCCTATTTGTAGGAATGATGTGATAGAAGAAGATGCAAGCATAAATTATCATGATAATCATAGTTTCTCTCCTCCAAATATCTCTCCTATTTGTGAAGAATATATTTTAGTGTTAGAAGATACACCCATTAAGAGTCATGACAATCTTGAAAGCTCCTCTTCTAAAAACTCTCCTACTTGGAAAGATATTATGACACGAGAGAATGAGATAATTGATACATTTCTTAACATCACTTTACCTATCCTCCATTAATCTCCCACTCATGAGAATTTTTTAGTGAAATAGGATGCAATCATGGACAATCATGACAATCACATTTGTTCTTCTCCTAACATCTCTCATATTTGTGAAGAAGTTTTGGTGTTAGAAAATCCACTGATCGAGATTCAAGAGAATCTTGTTTCTCCCTCTCCTAATACTTCTCTCACTTGGGAAGATATAATGGAAAAAAAGGATGCAATCATTGATAAACAAGAAAATAATAGTTTCCCTTCTCAAGATGCCTCTCATACTTGTGATGAAGTTATCTTACGTAATCTAACCATGGAATGTGATGAACATCTTGTTTGCTTCTCTCCTAAAAAATCTCCTACTAGGGAATATATCATGGTGCAAGAAGATGATAGCATTGATACATGTACATCAAATAATAGTAAGGTGTCTTCAGATGATAAGGTGGCATTAGACTCTCCTTCGCTAAAATATCATCACAATGAGGATAAATATTTTGAGGTTATGAACATTAGATCTCCCTCAAGTCCTCCAATGCTTAGACCTTCTACAAGTCCTTTAATTATTGGACCTCCCAAGTCATCTCTTGAGTAAATTATTATCATAATACCACCTCAACACAAACCATTACCCCCAGGAGCTATCTTGAACTTTACAAGACAAGTTTGTAGTAACAATGTTTCAAAGCAATTGAGTGATAATATTGTTGCTCACACATATAACACAAGGAACAATAGGCAACCACAAACCATTCCTACTTCATTATCATTAACTCAAAATATCTTTCCTAGAGCTCCTTGATTGCCTTTACATAGTGGAAAGGAGTATGATCTTGTGGAATAACTTAAAAATAATCCTGCTAAGATATCCTTATGGAATCTTATTCAAGCCTCACCTAATTATCATAGCATGCTTCAAACTGCCTTGTAATAAGTTATGGTTCCTCCTAGTGCAAATCCAAATGATGTAGCAACCATAATTTAAGGTATGAATTTAGTCAACTTAGATATTACTTTCCATCAAGATGAGTTACCTCTATTAGAAGTGAAAAAACAAAATGAGGCTTTCATGATAGTGGCTTTTATTAATAGACGTGGGATAAAGTGAGCCCTTGTTGACAATGTCTCAACCCTTAATGTGTGTATCATAAACCTTTTGGACAAGATTGGAGTCAATAAAATCCAAATACAACTAGACTCTATCTATATATGGATTTGATAATGTAGGAAAACCACTACTTGGTGTGATCACATTGCCCATTAAAGTTGGAAAGGCCACATTGCAGACTCTTGTCCATGTTTTCCCCAAGCTATTTCATACAATCTTATTTTGGGTAGACCATGGATTCATGAAATGAATGTAGTACCTTCAACTCTTCATCATTTAATGAAGTATGTTTACAACAACAAGTTTTAGGTTGACCCTCACCCAAAAAAAAAAATTGCGTTCTAAGAAAGACAAGGAAATTCCTTTGAAAACATTGATAACAACTTCAAAAGTAGAACCCGTGCAAGAGGAAGAAAAAGAGAGGAATATTGAAAGAGTCACAAAGCTATTGGATGGTGATTGGGGTTCATTGGATTTCACACATACATTCATGGGAAAATACAAGATTACAAACAAAATAGGAAAAGAGAAAGAAACAAACATATTATCAACACAAGTCGAGACATCAAAACTATGTGAGTTCACAACTTTTAGAAAAGAAGAGGAAAACACAAATTATACATCCACCTATGGAGAGTGTGATCATGAGCCACCACCAAATCCAAAAGTGATGGAGAAGATTTATGGAAGAGGTTACAAACTTTTGAAACAATTTTTTTATAATGTAAAAGGATATGGTGCTAGAGAACAAGGTATTTGTGTCCCTATGGATCCTAACACACAAGAAACAACTAGGGGTCTTAGTTATTATCCTTCGAAAGAAACAAAAGAATCAAAGAAGCCTTCACTTAATATCAACGCCATCATGCAAAACACTCCTAAGACATCTTCAAACACATGTCTTAGTAATGATTGGGGTTCATTAGATTTATACCCTCCTTTAAAGGAGGGTAAAAAATATCACAATCTAAAGATTCTTGTGTATGTATGACACCTTGTAGTAAGCAAGAGATAACTATCACAAAAGAAAGGAGAATATTCTACTATTGATCAAGAGATTATCTTATCAAGACTTCTCTAAGATCACTTGATATCTCTCCCTCCAAGGATATGAAATAAATTTTACAACAAAAGTTCATTTTGTGTATATCATCAAGTTCATGGTAATTCTACTAATGAATGTAAGGCATTGACTAATAAAATTCAACACCTTAAGGATTGTGGTGCTCTTCCTTATGTTGAAGAACCTATTTCTTCTAACTGATATTAATTTTCATCCTATCATATTTCTCATCACTAGGTGGCATTAGAAGCTTGATGTGTCTTGCTCATTTCCATTCATGGTGGTACAATCTCAAGTGCAACCATATCTTGGTAGCAATATGATAGTTTTTGGTGGTTGTATTTGTCTCTATGATTGGGGGCAAAGATAACTAGATTTTTGGGATGCATTCTTTCTAAGGATCCCCTCTTCCTTTCTTTTTACTTAAAATACCAACATAGCAATTATGTTGCCATTTGTAGTGGGGGAAATATTGTCCCCCACTCATTGTTTGAATGTTTCATTCTTAGCATGATGATATTATACATCTTATAGAAGATGTGAACTTTTTATTCATAGTGTGGCTTTCTTGATCTATGTGACATGTCTTCTTTTTGGTGATATTATGCTTGATATCCTTCAAGAGCATGACCTTTCTTGGCATATGATATTCCTCTTAGTGGTAATGTTATGGTTGGCATTCCCTAATATCTGAATCTTTTTGTCCTTTCTTGGTGGTGATGTCAAGTACGATGTTCCCTAAGGTGAGACCTTACATACATTAAGAAAAACCCCTTTGAACATACCTTATCTTATTTAAATTTTTTTCACGAGTTTCTAGCATAATGAAGCTTGCTAGACATGTGAAGAATGAAGCTACACCCTTTTTCATGGCCACCAAGCATAACACAACTTGCTTTCCTGTGGAGCCATTATGTTCATAAGTGTCTAGCATAATGAACTTGCAACCTCAAAGTTCATGTTTTCTGGCACCTTATCAAAGTTATCAGGAGGTATAACTTTTGGTATGGTTGTACGTATGGGAGCTTGTAGACCTGGCATGACTTTCTCTTTAGCCACTTGTTTGTTTGTGTGGGTGCATACCGACCATGTGTGTGTGTCTCACTTTCTTGGGGTATCACCTAGTGTATATTTGGCTGTAGTAGTTTTCGTGAGCATATTTTTCATGGCCACTGAGTGTAACACAACTTGCTCACCTATGGATCCATGTGTTTCAGAAGTGATTTCACATCCTTGTGAGTGTATTTGATGAATGTAGCATAATACAACTTTCTATTCCATCTTTCTTTCCTCTTCACAGTAAATTTAACATTGTATGTTTGTGTATCTTGTTTTTTTTCTTCATATCATACATCTTGTGTGTGTCCCTTTGTGCTTATGTTGTTTTTCCATGGGATCTTAGATCCTGAGGTCTTGCACAACCTCCTTGATCCTTTTCATCCTATCCCATTGAAATTTGTGCACTTGGACCCCTCTTGAAACATATTTGTCTACTTTAGTGTGATTTTACGCTTGTGCTCATCCTCTCACTAAAGTGGTGGCTAAATGTAGTGTAGAAAAATGTATTTTAAATTTTCACACTTTTTTTTGGGTCCCCTCATTTAAATTGGACTTAATTGTGCCTTAATAAGCCTTATTTTACATCTACAAGCCTAATAAATTGTATTTTCTAAAGGGAAGACCCAACAACAATTAATGCCAACACATAATTAATTACCTTGAGCAATGCATGTTCTAGGAATAAGGACCTGGGTGCCATTTTCCCATAGGCGAATGGGTCTTCCCTAAGCCTTTGAACCCATTTTTAAAATAGGTTTTTGGAAGTATTTTTTATAATCCCAAATTTAAATTTCAATATTGGCTTTTAATGTTTAATTTTTGGGAAATTGAGGATAGATACCTATAAATACAAGGTTATTTTATCAAATCAACTAGAATTTTTCAATTGGATTTTTAAGAAATCAATCCTAAGAGCGAATATTATTGTCAACAACATACAAGGAAAATTTATCAATCATCTACAGTAGCAATCAAGATCTCAAGCATCATGTCAAAGTTATCAAGCATCATGCATGTTTTTAGAGCTAACATGGTGATAGAGGTTTCAAGATCCAAGTCAACATTCAAGTATCAAGATCCACATCCATTGAAGCCATTTCATTCAAGATCAAGATCAATATTTTAATCCTCCAAAGGTTTATTCAAGGGTTTGGTAAGTTTCAACATAGCAATTATTCATTAATCATTCCTTTCATGTTTCATTATTTCAATTCAAGGTTTAATTACCAAACCATGGTTTGACCTTGAGGAAAACCCTTATATAGAAAAAACAAGCAATTTTTCCCTCTTGTGTATGTGTAGGTTCATAGGTTGAAGAAAAGTTGAAGATCTCAAAAGAACAATTTTGCAAAGTTGCATTTGTTGTCACCTTTGTTGTCAAGCCACATAAGCTCAAGCCCTGAATTTATTTCTAGCTTTCTGATAGTGGGATTTGGGGGAATAAAGAGTGCAAACATAGGAGTAGAGGACCTAGAAAGTGATTTTAGAAAGCCCTACAAGGACCCATTTTCCTATAAGTGAATGAGTCCCAGACAGGCCAAAGAGTCATTTTGGTGACAAGTACACACCCTCCTACCATTTTCAGATTTGCAAAAATTTTACTATTTTTTTCTATATTATACTTTAAATTTATGATTCAAGTTTGAATGAGCATAATTGAGTTGATTTACTATTTTTAGTTTTTCTCTCAAAAGTGTTGTTTAGGTTGATACCCCTGTCCTCAATCATAAGGAAACCAGTAGATTCCCCCATTGAGTTGGCTCACCTAAGGGTTGTAATTCAATTCTTTGTGGGGATCTCATTTCCTAATGAAATATAGGAAGATAGGTTTATCACCCCCAATTTCCCCATTTTAAATTGGTGAACCTGCTTTTCCATATTTCAAGGTTCAATTCCAATTTTTGAAAAATTTAATCTCTATCCAAATATGACTTCAATGGATGAGATTCAAGGCTTGGACTACAACAACATGAAAAATTGAAACATATTCAAATCTAAAAATTAAGTTGCCTCAATATGGAGATACCATAATTAGATTCATCTTCTTTATGATTCCAAAAATTAACCAACATAACATGCTTATAAACAATACCTTATGTGAAATTATAACAAAAATATATGAAGAATAACATCACCATAAGATAGCAGCAATGAGACACAAATCAGCAACACAAGATCTTCACATAACACATGATTTACTTGGAGAATCCCTTGTGGGAAAAAACTCCACCAAGAAGAGAGACCAAGTATGCAATATTTTCAATTAAATGAGATTACAATACAACTGCTTCTATTCTCCTATTTGCCTCCAAAATGGCAGTAGTTGTACACCTGTGAACAACCTCCTTATGCCTCAACATGTCCTTTTTCTTGCAAAGTAACACTACATTCAGCTGTTCCTCGTACTTTCTACATCCAAAGAGTTGATTTTATAGATGCGTGAAGAGGTCTTTAGCCCAAAACAAGGCTTCCAAAGATGAATATTTAATCCAAACAACACAAACCTTTGAAATCCTCCATTAAATATGAAAGGAAAACTATTTTTGGATCCAATAATTTCCCTCCAACTTGGGCACCCAAACATGGAATATAAACATTACATTAAATGCAATA